>CAUDMG010000984.1:482500-890000 GCA_958450375.1 Homarus gammarus | reverse complement strand
TATCTAGTTATGCCCTCAGGTAGTAGGCCTCCAACACCCGAAGGAGTGAGGCGGAGGGAGAGAAGTAGTCCTCAGTGCTGCAGGCTGGTGTACACTGGTATCTTCCCTCACGGCTCGGAAACACAGCTCTCCCATTATGCTAATATGACTCTGTACGGCTGTTTTATATGCGGTAATATCTCACTCAGATCTTCCAAGGCAGTGTGAAAAATCTTGGCGGAAATGGAATGAATTATGCATAGGGTTATATATATATAATACAGTATATAACATTATATACGAATGAAGCATTAATGTTCCTTCGTATACATACAGTAGCAGTTGCAATGGGTCCCAGTCCTTATAAGTCCCATAAAGAATAAAACTCATAAGGATTAGAGCCTATGAGGACTGAACCCCAATTATAATGAGACTCTAACAGAACTTGAATCCAAATAACTTACTTCCCTCCTCTATCGGTGTAATTAAAGCAACTATGTTTTCAGAGAAGCAGCATAAAGTATATTACAAGACCCGAGAAATACAGTCAGTAATGTGTGGTGATAACTCCTGTGTTGTATACGAGTAAGTCCGGCAGATATGATGATGAATCTCGACGGTGTGTGGGCAGAGTTTCATAAAAGTGAATTATAACTTTCCTACCTCTTCCCTGTTTCATTGACAACTGTTAGAAGTGTTGAGCTACAGTGAGAAATAGCGGTTTGGCAGCGGTGATAACTAGCAATGATTGTACAGTAAAGTCAACGAGAGAGATCATTATTTACCCCTAAAACAAAGTCAACAATAGCGGACATCACTAACACCATTTCACAACAGGTTTCGTAATATTTATCTTCATATCTCTTATTTATCAGTTCCACTATATATATCAACCTATGTAAAGGAGATCCAGTTAAATTCTATAATAACAAATATGACATTGAACATAATATTTAAGATACAGTTGCTAGTTTAACACGTGAACTAGTTAAGATAGCTAGTTCAAACTATTCCGTGACTATTAAATTTCAATGTCATATCCAACATTTCTTTAATATACGAAAAATCTAAGAAAAAAATAACAATATATTCTTGAATTATAAAAGTTATGTCAAGTATATCAAATCATGTACACAATTTACACACACACACACACACACACACACACACACACACACACACACACATACACATACACATATATTGCAAACACATAAAATTATATACATGTTTATTGGAGAATTTGTTTAGTGAGTAATAAACCACTGTACATTAAAATTAAATCGAGTAAAACATTCCGATGTATTCACTGATGCTGTACTGGACTAGCGTCAAGCCTCGGCTACATGACGTCAGTAGTTTGTAAACAGGCCAACAACTAAATGAAGTTATTATGTCATGTTTCATTTATATAACTAATAGCAATTAAAAGTTGTAAGGGTTGTATTTATGACATTAATGACCATATTGTAGATAATAATGGTAGGTGGAGGTGGGGTGTGGGGCAGGGTGGAGGAGTGGAAGAGGAGTGTAGGGCGGAGTGGAGGAGGACTGTGGAGCAAGGTGGAAGAGGAGTATGGAGCGGGGTAGTGGATGAGGACTGTGGAGCAAGATGGAAGAGGAGTGTGGAGCGGGGTAGTGGATGAGGACTGTGGAGCAAGATGGAAGAGGAGTGTGGAGCGGGGTAGTGGAGGAGGACTGTGGAGCAAGATGGAAGAGGAATGTGGAGCGGGGTAGTGGAGGAGGACTGTGGAGCAAGATGGAAGAGGAGTGTGGAGCGGGGTGAAGTAGGAATGTGGAGAGAGGTGTACCTGTGTACGACGCGGCATTGTAAATCTCAGTAATCCGTGTTTACGATAAATTACGTCTGATTAATCAAAATATTCTCAATAACATTAACTACACCTGTAAATCCCAGTGCAGTATTTCTCTATATCTGATAATTCACAATAATCTCAGTATTCAGGCTTACTCATTAAGAAATCACATTATGCTCCCTATCAATAATTATACTGGATAAATCACATTATGCTCCCTATCAATAATTATACTGGATAAATCACATTATGCTCCCTATCAGTAATTATACTCTACAAATCACATTACTTACACCGTTAAGAGACAGGGAGAAAGATTGTGGCCGTAATATCCGGGAGATCAAGGAAGACGTGAGGCAATAACCCAGTGGTGAGGCCCCGACACCCACCACGGTACAGGTACAGGTGGAGGTGGAGGTACAGGTACAGGTACAGGTACAGGTGGAGGTATAGGTACAGGTGGAGGTATAGGTACAGGTACAGGTGTAGGTACAGGTACAGGTGTAGGTACAGTATTAAAACCATAGCTTTATGAGTCTGTTTAACTCTTACGAATTAATTAATGATCCCAATATATAATATTCGATTCCTTTCACTACGATCGACTTTCTTTTTTTACTGTTTAATTTACAATCCCGATAAACAATACCTGTTTCTTCTCAGTAAATCAACGATACCTAATGAATTTACGTAGAATAGTGAATCATATATCGAAACAGTCTACCCAATTATATATACGAGTACATAACCTTTTAAAAATATGGACATTCTTTTACGATAACCTTGCACAATACACATGGTTATAGTTAGTTGACAGAAATATAGTTAGACAGCATGAAAATTAGTTAGAAAGCTTGACAGATAGAGATAGAAAGTTAGAAGATTAGAAATTTGGATATATAGAAACAGACATCATTTAGAAAGTTAGACGGAAATTATAAAGTTAAACAAGTTAGAAAGTTGAATAGAAAGCTTGAAACAGATAACAATGACTAGCGTACTCACGAGATATCATCAGCTAACTTAAGCTTTCTACTGACTTAAACTTTCAACTGGCGTAAGCTTTCAAATGACTTAAACTTTCAACTGACGTAAGCTTTCTAATAACTTAAACTTTCAACTGACGTAAGCTTTCTAATAACTTGAACTTTCTACTAACGTAAGCTTTCTAGCCTAACCTTAATAACGCTGTTTGGGAGACTAAGACCTTAATGCTTGTTCCTGTAGAGTCTCCCACGCTTGGCTCCCACCTGGTGACCTTGAGTACCTGACGCCCATGTTTAGTGGCGCGGCAGGGAGGACTTCACCACTCTCTCTTACCTGGAAGAAATAGAGAGAATGGTTATTAAAGTACACGACTAAGAGAGAGAGAAAGAGAGAGAGAGAGAGAATAGACGACTTAATGGTAGGAAGGGCAAGGTTGTTGTTGTTGTTGTTGTTGGTGGTGGTAATGGTGGTGTTGGTAGTGGTACTGTTGGTAATGGTGGTAGTAGTGGTGGTGGTGGTGGGGTTGGCAGCAGTGGTAAGAGACAGGTAGGGATAAAATACTGTACACACACACACACACACAGCGTCGGGTCTCAGTCATCCGGAATTTCCAACTATTAGGCCAAAAATCCTTTGTTTCTAAAAAAAAAATAAACAAATATAAACAAAAACAAAAACAATAAGGTGTTTTTGTTGTCTTTGTTAATGTGAGGATAAAACACAACACTATTATTTGTACTAGATGTAAGAGATTTAAACCGTATTAATATAACCATCAAAAGTGACTTAAAAATAGAGCCATCGGTAAATATAAAGTGAATATTATATATGTCTCTCTCTCTCTCTCTCTCTCTCTCTCTCTCTCTCTCTCTCTCTCTCTCATCTTCGGTGGATCAAGGGGAAGAGAAAACCTCAGGGAAAGAGAGGGAGAGGGAAATAATTGGAGAGATACAACACAAGAAGAAACACACACACACACACACACACACACACACACACACACACACACACTCGAAAACAAACACAAACACTCGATGCATACAACACACATATACACATACAACACACACACACACACACAAAAACAAACACAAAATTATTTACAATTCTCAACAAGTTAGACTTCAGGAGAAACTGAAACTTTCCTCATGTTACCAATAATAAAAAAAAATACGATCTATGAATGACACAAACCAGCTTCCAGTAATTAGTAAGTGTTTTAAAGAGAGATGGACGATACGGTAGACAATACGACAACACCTACAGAGGCCAGAGTGTGAGAGGGGTCAGACTGTTGCATTGTGTACCAAGATGTGGAAAAAATGAGGCGCGGAGGGAGGGAAAAAAAAATTACACCAGCGTGAAATATACATCTTCCCCCTTTATAGGCACAATGGCCCCGTGTGTTAAGGTCTGTGTACTGTACTGGCCGTGGTCTAGGGGCTGGGAGGGAGGTCTGTGTACTGTACTGGCCGTGGTCTAGGGGCTGGGAGGGAGGTCTGTGTACTGTACTGGCCGTGGTCTAGGGGCTGGGAGGGAGGTCTGTGTACTGTACTGGCCGTGGTCTAGGGGCTGGGAGGGAGATCTGTGTACTGTACTGGCCGTGGTCTAGGGGCTGGGAGGGAGGTCTGTGTACTGTACTGGCCGTGGTCTAGGGGCTGGGAGGGAGGTCTGTGTACTGTACTGGCCGTGGTCTAGGGGCTGGGAGGGAGGTCTGTGTACTGTACTGGCCGTGGTCTAGGGGCTGGGAGGGAGGTCTGTATACTGTACTGGCCGTGGTCTAGGGGCTGGGAGGGAGGTCTGTGTACTGTACTGGCCGTGGTCTAGGGGCTGGGAGAGAGGTCTGTGTACTGTACTGGCCGTGGTCTAGGGGCTGGGAGGGAGGTCTGTGTACTGTACTGGCCGTGGTCTAGGGGCTGGGAGGGAGGTCTGTGTACTGTACTGGCCGTGGTCTAGGGGCTGGGAGGGAGGTCTGTGTACTGTACTGGCCGTGGTCTAGGGCTGGGAGGGAGATCTGTGTACTGTACTGGCCGTGGTCTAGGGGCTGGGAGGGAGGTCTGTGTACTGTACTGGCCGGGGTCTCGGCGCTGGGAGGGAGGTCTGTGTACTGTACTGGCCGTGGTCTAGGGGCTGGGAGGGAGGTCTGTGTACTGTACTGGCCGTGGTCTAGGGGCTGGGAGGGAGGTCTGTGTACTGTACTGGCCGTGGTCTAGGGGCTGGGAGGGAGATCTGTGTACTGTACTGGCCGTGGTCTAGGGGCTGGGAGGGAGGTCTGTGTACTGTACTGGCCGTGGTCTAGGGGCTGGGAGGGAGGTCTGTGTACTGTACTGGCCGTGGTCTAGGGGCTGGGAGGGAGGTCTGTGTACTGTACTGGCCGTGGTCTAGGGGCTGGGAGGGAGATCTGTGTACTGTACTGGCCGTGGTCTAGGGGCTGGGAGGGAGGTCTGTGTACTGTACTGGCCGTGGTCTAGGGGCTGGGAGGGAGGTCTGTGTACTGCACTGGCCGTGGTCTAGGGGCTGGGAGGGAGGTCTGTGTACTGTACTGGCCGTGGTCTAGGGGCTGGGAGGGAGGTCTGTGTACTGTACTGGCCGTGGTCTAGGGGCTGGGAGGGAGGTCTGTGTACTGTACTGGCCGTGGTCTAGGGGCTGGGAGGGAGGTCTGTGTACTGTACTGGCCGTGGTCTAGGGGCTGGGAGGGTCTGTTTATAAGGGTTGGTGTACTGTAGGTTGTATAGGTCACAGTCCTGCTAGACCCCGGCCCTATTAGACCCCAGACCTATTAGACCCCACCCCTACTAGACCCCCACCCATACTAGACCCCCACCCCTACTAGACCCCACCCCTACTAGACCCCACCCCTACTAGACCCCACCCCCACTAGACCCCCACCCATACTAGACCCCACCCCTACTAGACCCCACCCCTACTAGACCTCACCCCTGCTAGACCCCACCCCTACTAGGCCCCAGTTATACTCACAAATAAATCGACCCTCTTGAGGTTGACCTAAGTTAAGACATACAGTCCAATAAACAATGGTTAGGTTAGGTTAGGTTAGGTTAGGTTAGGCTAGGTTAGGTTAAGTTAGGTTAAGACATACAGTCCTATAAACAATGGTTAGGTTAGGTTAGGTTAGGTTAGCTTAGGTTAGGTTAGGGTAGGTTAGGTTAGGTTAGGTTAAGTTAGGTTAAGACATACAGTCCTATAAACAATGGTTAGGTTAGGTTAGGTTAGCTTAGGTTAGGTTAGGCTAGGGTAGGTTAGGTTAGGTTAGGTTAGGTTAAGACATACAGTCCTATAAACAATGGTTAGGTTAGGTTAGCTTAGGTTAGGTTAGGTTAGGTTAGGTTAGGTTAGGTTAAGACATACAGTCCTATAAACAATGGTTAGGTTAGGTTAGGTTAAGACATACAGTCCTATAAACAATGGTTAGGTTAGGTTAGGTTAGGTTAGGTTAGGCTAGGTTAGGTTAGGTTAGGTTAAGACATACAGTCCTATAAACAATGGTTAGGTTGTACGATTCATGCACCCTATACTGTATGTTACTTTGCATGGCTAACTATAGGCTCTCAGTACTCGTTAACCTCCATCCTCCCCTCGTTAAGCACAACCTCCACCCTCCCCTCGTTAACCACAACCTCCACCCTCCCCTCGTTAACCTCCTCGTCCACCCTGCCTGTTCCTCCCCTGACTTTCCCCTCTCCCTTTCATCTTTCTCATACTTAGACCTTTTCTTGTTTTCCCCTCTCTTAACACCTCTCTCTCTCTCTCTCTCTCTCTCTCTCTCTCTCTCTCTCTCTCTCTCTCTCTCCTACCTTCCATAACCCGTTGTTTCCCCTCTAACACCATGTACCCTCTCTTCACCCCACCCCCCCCCCACCCCTTACCCCCTCACAGTCGTCGTGGCAGGAAGACGACAACCACCTTCTGCTGACCACCTGAAAACACCTCTAAACAGATAGGACTGACATGTCAATTTCTCGGACCTTCCTCGTGTGTGGAGAGAGAGAGAGAGAGAGAGAGAGAGAGAGAGAGAGAGAGAGAGAGAGAGAGAGAGAGAGAGAGAGAGAGAGAGAGAGAGACTCTGTAACATAGGCGTGGGGTCCTTATTACAGCGGGTGCAGGTGAGGTGTGTGTTAACCCGGGGTAGTTACAGTATTAATCTCACTAAGGGAGTTGACGTAACCCACACTAATTCATCAACACCAACACCTGTCCGGCCAGTCCAGCGGGAGGAACACCTGTACAGACGGAATATAAGTACATACGTTTACAGTCGTTAAGGCTCAGTAAGGCAGGTGATATAACTTCAAACAGGTAATTCCCCAAGTGTGTGCAACCCACATACGGGACACCCCCTTCACCTGTGCCGGAGGAGGAGGAGTTGGAGGTGGTAGTGGTGAGAGGGAGGTGGTGGGAGGAGGGGTGGTGGGATGGAGGAAAGAGGGTGTTTGGAGGGAAAAAGAAGGTGGTGGTGGCGGGTGGAGAGGAGGAGGGATAGAAGGATAGAAGAGGCTTGGGAGGAGGAAGAGGAGGAGGAAGAAAGGTAAGAAAGACGGAAGAAGAAAGGCTGAGAGGAAGAGAAAGATGATGGAGGAGAGGAAAGGAAGAGGGAGGATGGAGAGGAAGGTTCGTTTTTCAGGGCTTCAACTGGTGCGGGTTATTCAGGGCTGAGACAGAGGCTAGTGACGAAGGAGAGAAGCTGTGTATCTGTGTAGCCCTGAATCACCGGGTGTAGCTGTTGTCGTTGTTGTTGTTGTTGTTGTTGTTGTCGTTGTTGTTGTTGTTGTTATTGTTGTTGTTGTTATTGTTGTTGTTGTTATTGTTGTTGTTGTGTTGTTGTTGTTATTATTGTTGTTGTTGTTGTTGTCGTTGTTGTTGTTGTCGTTGTTGTTGTTATTGTTGTTGTTGTTGTTGTTATTGTTGTTGTTGTTATTGTTGTTATTGTTGTTGTTGTTGTTATTGTTGTTGTTGTCGTTGTTGTTGTTGTTGTTGTTGTTATTGTTGTTGTTGTTGTTGTTGTTGTTGTCGTTGTTGTTGTTGTTGTTGTTGTTGTTATTATTGTTGTTGTTATTGTTGTTGTTGTTGTTGTCGTTGTCGTTGTTGTTGTTGTTGTCGTTGTTGTTAGAGGAGGTTTTTAACCCCACCCGCTTAACCCCTCGCTTTGTGTATTTAAAGACCCATATCTCCCCCAACCCAAGCACAGGTGAATCATTAAACATGTGTGTGTGTGTGTGTGTGTGTGTGTGTGTGTGTGTGTACAAGTCATTCAACAAACAGACAGACAGACAGAATTGCAGGGAACGTCACCTACACACGAATGATTGAGATACACTCTCTCTCTCTCTCTCTCTCTCTCTCTCTCTCTCTCTCTCTCTCTCTCTCTCTCTCTCTCTCTCCCCTTACCGTTTTTCTTACGCCAGATGTCTTTGTTTTTTCTCTTTCCACTACTCTCTTACTGTCCTTATTTTCCTTAGCCCCCCCCCCCCCCCCACACACGCACACTTCATCCTTGACCACGGAAGAGTCAACTGTTATGTTGGCCCATACCAACCCACTCGGCTGAACCCTCCTCCCCACAGGAATATCAACAAGTTCTCGCCAGAAGTTACTATTTCATTTAGGAAAGGAATGGAACCAGTGTTGAAGAGAGGTGAACAGTGGTGAACAGTGCTTAAGTCAGTGAGAACAACTCAACAGTAACAGTCGCACCCAAGTTAACCTTCACACAAGTGAGGTCCCAGGTACCCAGTGATAACTGCCCGTGAAACCCAACAACTAGCGATGTGCTAATCCCTCATAACACCATCTGGGAGGGAGTTACTACACTACGTCAGGTCCCTCCCAACACCATCTGGGAGGGAGTTACTACACTACGTGTTTGCTGTTCAACACCTACAATAATCTGTATGTTCACTGTATGTTCCTTTACCTTTCTCTAATGAAGGCTCTTGTTAAACCACTAATGTATGTAATAAGTCATTTATGTCCAATATATATTTTCAGCCTTCGGGCTGCAGAACTTTTACAATAAACCGTCAATTATTATTATTATTTTTACACACACACACACACACACACACACACCTGAACTAACCATACGAGTCATAAACACTACTAAGTGACAACACTCACAGCAGCCTCCAGAATCTCTAAGCTTCACCTGTAAAATTTCCCTAATAACTGGTGACGTGAGAGCCTTCCTAACCTCACATAAAACACCTCACAAACAATGGCATGAAACTTACTCTGACTCTATTTATAAATACATACGTTAAGACTGTACTTGTATATGGATGCCCGGTATACAGTATGTAATGGTCAGCATACTCGCCTCCCGAGCGAGCGGACCCGGGTTGGGTCCATGGGCAGGGTGAAACTATGGACAAGTTTCTTTGCGCCATTTGCATCTGTCTCCCCAGTAGTAATTGGGAACCTGGATGTTATTCGATTTGCGGATCGTATTCCGGGGTAATGGTTAGCCAGTGCAGTTGGCGAGTTGTCCAGTCTTCTCGGACCATTCCTTGACACTGGATCATGCAACTCGTTAACTCAGGGTGTGGTTGTTGTGTTGGCGACAGCTTCTACACCTTAAACAATTCACGCCTAGGTGGCCCTTGGGGCAACCATTATGTATGTATATACAGTACATGTATATGTGTAATAATAAATACTATAACCGATCCTGAATTCAGCTGCACGAAGTCTCTTTTTCTCCCGCTTATCCGAGTATGAGATGACTTTTAGAGCTGCAGTCGAGGCTTAGGGTAATTCGGGCGACCTGTTGGCTGCCACCTTAGCGTCGTTTTAGCCTCAGCCGGTTAAGGGTCACCCACCATCTGGCAACACTCGCGGCCGACAGTTCAGATTTACAATAGATTTTTATGTTATTTTTCCCCTGGGTGTAAGGTAGGTAAAGTGTATTCCTGATGACGAGTATTCTTTAGTTAAATCTATGTATTCTTAATTAAATGTATTCTTACTTTAAACTGATGTATTCATAAGATAACGAAGTAGATATATTCTTTATGACATGTATTAATAAGATATATCGATGTATTCATAAGTTAGCTAAGTACACGTATTCATAAACTAACTGTGTAGATGTAGTCCTCAATCCGCACTAACGGGAAATTATGCCGTGAGAATTTTTGAGAGTCGACAGACAGATAACGTCTTGCCTTTCACTATTACGCGGCCAAGGACCCCCGGAGGCCCTGCTCAGTGGTCGGATGGGCCCCAGTCGCAGTAGACCCCAACGTAACTTAACCAACCCAGTAGTAATTGGTCTTAATCCTGTGGGCCCCAGTCGCAGTAGACCCCAATCAAACCAAATCATTATGGATTGTAGGCCCAGTTCTCTAATTGACCCTGACCCTGATTGGGCACAGTTATAATGGGTTCTTATACTATAATGGACTTCAGTGTTAATGGTGGTCAAGTTAGGATCTAAAAGAACGGGCCCATTTGACCTACACCCGGAGGCCAAGTAAACACACCCAACACACACCCACACACACACACCCCACACACCACCTTGGCTGGAGCTAACACCAATAATTTCGACAGGAAAAACTTCCAAGTGCTCGCGGGGGACTCAGGATTATCATGTGGCAAGAAACATAAGAAGTCTCGTAACAGCTGATAATGACGCAACTCCCTCCCTCTCAGTCAGTCCCTCCCTCTCAGTCAGTCCCTCCCTCTCAGTCGTGTTACCTTAAACCTCTATAATATTGTTTACTGAAACCAGAGAACGTAATGACTGTATTGACTGGATATTATAAACTCCAGAACTGAATAAATTAGACTACTGTATCTAACATAATATATGAACTAGAGGCTTGGCTGATATGACCCGCTGTATTTAACACGATCTATCTGTCTGTCTCTCTGTCTGTCTGTCTGTCTGTCTGTCAGTTGCTTCTCCACACCGACAGATTCATTCAGACACACAATTCCTCGTTGTGATTTCCGTGGCACAAACTTAACAAAAAAAAAAACTCAAGAGCATTATTGACCATTATCATCATCACGACCCTCTCCTTGACCTAGTCTTCACCTACAGCTGTGTGTGGTGTGTGTGTGGTGTGTGTGTGTGTGTGTGTGTGTGTGAGAAACATGGCCACTCTTTTAAACACATCAGTTCTCGCTACTTAACTTCTATTACGAAGAGGAAGAAGAAGAAATGACAGGCTGTCCTTATCAAAGTTTCAGCGCTATGAACATCTATCCTGACTAACTGACTGACTGACTGACGGCCTGCTTACGTCATGGGGTCTTACCGGTGTTCCAGAATGATCCATCCAGCACTCCTCACTAACGCAAGTTATAGCGAATTGTTGGTCACCATTATTTTACCTACGTGATGACTCTGATGTCTCTCTCCTCCTCGCCTGTTCCTTTCCTCTTTCTTTCCTTCCTCTCCTTCGTTTCATTTTCCCTCCCTTCTTCCTTTCCATTTCCCTCCCTCCTTTGTACTCCTTTCCCTTCCCCACTCCTCACTCCTGCTTCCCTCAGGTTCCTCCTCTCTGGCCTCAACCGATCGTGTTTAAAACCATAATTATATCTCTGGTATGTGTATGTTTGTACGCGTGTCAGGAAGAAATAATGAAATACGTAATTAAATCTACAATTATAAGAGACTTTGTGTATACTCTAAGGAAGTGTATGTATGTATGCATGTATGTATGTATGTATGTAAATTTATGCTTAAATTTTCTTCATGTGAATTAATACCTCTCGCCTTTAAGTGCAGACAAATAGACAGGCAAACATATACGCACACACATACAAACTGATACACATACATATACTCACGCCACACACACATATATACACACACACTAACCTACTCGGTGTCACTATAGATTACAAACTAAATTGGAAAACACACGTCAGTGAAGTTGTCAAATCCTCCAGTTTTCGTCTCCACCTCCTCCGCCGACTCAAGTCCCTCGGAGTTCCCACGCCCGAGCTCCACAGTGTTTACTCAACATTCACACTTCCCAAGCTCACCTATGCCTCCCCTACCTGGTCTTCCTCCTTAAATGCTACACAACGGAAACACCTCGAAAAAGTGCAAAAGAGGGCATGCAAGATTATTCTCTCCCCCTCCTACTCCACATATCAAGAAGCGCTCAACACACTGACCCTCTCGGCTCTCCCTGACCATCACCACGACCTCATCTGCAAATTTGGTGAAAAGCTTCTGCATCATCCCCGACACCGGCTCCTACTACCACCCGAGATCCCTCGTCAGCGAAATGTTGTTCGACACCACAACCGCATCCAGCCCATACGAGCAGGAACTGATAGGTATAAGAACAGCCCAGTCCCAAGCATTGTAAAAATTATCACTAACTTGTAATCAACCAGTGTATTCACTCCCAGTCAATCTTATCTTTTGCACTGTCACTATGTTGAAATGCCCTATAGTATGACCTTCTCCCCCACTTAGTTATTATATATCATATTTGTATCACTTATGTTACTTGTATATTATTTGTAAATCAAGAGACCCATTCCCCAATTATGTAACTGTATGTTTTCAGCCTTCCAGCCGCCATGCTCTTTTAATGAACCGTAATTGTTATTATATATTATTATTATTATTATTATTATTATTATTATTATTATTATTATTTGCACACACACACACACACACACACACAAACTACTACTACTACTTCTTTGCTGTCACTCGGAATCGAGTATGACGATCTTCCAGCTATGATACAATGATATGCGTTATTAGGGGCGGTGGCAGAGTTCTTCCAGTGTTGGCGTTTTTCTGCCTCGGTTTGCAGTCGGGCTAACTCGAGAGCATTGACACCTTCTCGTGCGGTGCTCCTCCAAGCATTGCGATGTGGAGTAATCGACTCCCAGGTGAGGGGGTCGATTTGACACTTTTTCAGGTTTGTCTTAAGACTATCCGTACATCCTTTCAATTTCCCGCCGGAGTTACGTTTATTATTCGTTAGGTGACTGTAAAGTAGCTGCTTCGGCAGTCTACTGTCGTCCATGCGGGTTACATGGCCAGTCCAACGTAGTTGTTCATGGATAATGGCAGCCTCGATGTTCCTACAGTTGGTGTCAGCGAGAATACTGGCATTTGTTCTCTTGTCTTCCCAGGGAACTCGGAGGATGGAACGTAGACTACGTTGGTGAAAGTTTTCAAGTGCCTTGAGGTGCCTCCTGTATGTGACCCATGTCTCACTGCCATATAGCAGGGTGGGGAGGACCACTGCTCGATATACATGCAGCTTTGTAGATAATTTCAACTCCCTACAGCTGAAGACACGAGTTCGGAGTCTGCCAAAGGCTTGGGATGCACATCTAAACCGATGCTGAATCTCTTCATCGATGTCTGCGGTGGTGGACAGGTGGGAGCCGAGATACCGAAAGTGGGCAACATTAGAGAGGGTGGTACCGTTAAACTGGATGGATGGTGGAGGTGTCTGAACCAGGGGCACGTTGAAAGAGAATCTGAGTCTTATGTACATTTACTTCAAGGCCCACGTGTGCATACGCGTCAGCGAAGGTGTTCAGGATCTGCTGTAGGTCGTGTTCAGTGTGAGCAGCAAGGGTGAGGTCGTCTGCATACTGAAGTTCAGTGGAGTCATCGTATGTTGCAAAGACCTCACTTCACCCGGTACTCGATGTTCACCCCATTGGCTAAATTGGCACTGGCACGAGTAATGAAGGCAGCCAAGAAAATGGAAAATAGAGTTGGTGCCAGTACACACCCTTGTTTAACCCCCGTTTGAATGGGGAAGAACTCTGACTGGGTGCCGTTGTGCAGGACAATGCCGTTCATGCCATCGTGAAGTTGCCTCACAATAGCGATGAATTTTGGTGGGCAGCCAAAACGGCTGAGGGTCCACCAGAGGGCTTCCCTGTTGACCAAGTCGAAGGCCTTGGTTAGGTCGGTGAAAGCCATCTACAGGTCACGACGCTGTTCTCTGCATTTTTCCTGTATCTGGCGGGCAGCAAAGATCATGTCTGTGGTGCCACATGATGGTCTAAAACCACATTGAGATTCTGGGAGGAAGTTTTCCGCCTCAGGAAGAAGTCTGTTTAGGAAGACTCCAGCGATAATTTTGCCAGTTACGGACAGAGAGAAATCCCACGGTAGTTGCCACAGTCTGACCGGTCTCCCTTGTTCTTATAAAAATTGACAATGGAGGCGTCTTTAAGAGCTTGGGGGATTTCCTCCTTTTCCCATATATTCTCCAGAGGTCCTCCTGCTTTATACACCTCGGTGGAATTCCATCAGGACCTGAGGCTTTGTTATTTTTCATCTGCTTGATGGCAGTAGCTACCTTATCCAGGGATGGAGGATAGCTGAGGTGGGTCAACTCTGAATGCTGAAGGACCTACTGGGTAGTCAGGACATCCACATCAGTGTCTCGGTTGAGCAATGAATGGTAGCGCTCTTTCCAACACTGAAGGAGGCCTTCATCGTCTATAATTCTTGAGGTTACCGTGAGATGAGCGGAGGAGGTTGCGCCACGAGTGACTGGCCCATAAATATATTAGTGGAAATGAAAAATTCACGCATCTTGTGCTGATCTGCAAGTTTTTTGTGGTTCACATGCTTTATTTTTAAGCCAGTCGTTCTTTAGATTGCGAAGTTCCCGCTGGGCTGCCTCTTTCTTCTTGCGGAAGGCATCAGCTTTGGTCCGAGACTGAGGGTTGTTCTGCCAGTCAGTAAAAGTAGCACGTTTGTCATCGATGAGTACTTTGATTGCCAGGTCATTTTCATCAAACCAGTCCTGATGTATTCTTTTGGTCTGGTCGAGGGTCTCTGCAGGTCTTTGTCATAACAATATTAAGAGTATCCCATTCGGCACTGGGATTCACGTTGTTTGTTGTCGGGTTGTTTATAAGCCCATGTTCGAGCTGCTCTCTGAAAGCATGTGCTTCCGCTGGATCCTCCAGACGCTTAGTATTAAAACCTTTTCTGGAGGCTTGGTCCTTCGCCGTTTTGGGGCAACGTGAAGTGAGAGCTTGGATCTGACAAGTCGATGATCATCAGTATCACAGCCACGCATGGCACGGGTAATGAGGACTCACACACGCACACACACAGGTAAAGTGAGTCACCACTCTGCATACGTGTTACCTAAATATATATATATATATATAACTTGGACCTGATGTTCACCTTCACCTGCGGTTGTCACTGAGGACCTTCAATACCCTGTTACTTAAAGAGTCCGTCTAGCGCGTGTATAAGGCACTGTGACACACTCAGAGGCACCGAATTGTTACGTGGAAAGTGTTGAACCGGGACGAGGTTATGTGAAGTACCGTAGTCACTGCCAATACTATTCTGTGTTATAGACGTTACCTGACAAGTTGTAGTAGGTTCTCGCACTGTTGATTTATACAATGTGTAATTTTATTGTGTGTGAAAATGTGAAAATAATTCAAGTTTCGCCACAAGATTTAGTATGAGAATCAACGTTAATATTTCACTATACTTGTGGCGTTTTGGTAGTTAATTATATTTTGTTCTGAGCGAGTAAACTTGTGGGAGGAATTTCGTGAAGAGAAGAAAACCTGATAGTTCATTGGAGCTCGTTATATAATGGACAAAAAAGTACACACACGCACGCACGCACGCACACACACACACACACGCACGCACGCACGCACACACGCACGCACATATATTTACACACCAGGACTACAGACCGCCCATACAGCGGGTGTGTAATTACCATCCACCACCACAAATTTCACCAACACACCGCGTGAGTGACCACAAACAGAACAACAGATGACAAGCAGACAGACAGACAGACAGACAGACACACACACACTAACACACGCAGACACACACACACACACACACACACACACACACACACTCTCTCCTTTATGTTCACTCTCACTCCTCGCTGGGGACGTGTGGGGGGGGGGGGGGGGGTATTTTGAACAGCCAGTGCGTGACTCGTACACGGGTAACGAGACTCGCTACTTGCTACATAAGTATAGTACCTGAACAACTTAGGAAAATTTGTTGAACAATACCTGTATTACTGAAGTCTTACTGAATGTTACTTGTCTCATATCTTATCCAAATATCTTACTGGTATTGATTTCTATTCAATTATGCCACGATTGTTCACCTAAACGAAAGATTTGTACTGAAATAACCGCTAAAATTATTGAAAATTATCATAATACGGGACTGGGGAAGCCGATGACGTTAGATAACACGGTGTAAGTTTACTTTGTTAGACTACGATTTCGTTTGGTTAGTTTAAAGTATGTTAGCTTAGGTCAGATGAGGTCAGGTTAGGATCAAGTTAGATACGTTACAGCAGGAGGGATGGACCAGCCAGGGGCATCAGCTTTATACTGTCGCTGCTCCACTTGTCCCGGAATTTATTTTATGAGTGCATTTTAATTAAATTCTAGGAGTTATATCATCCAATTTCATTCACTTTCGGAGTACATACGAAAGTTATACCTACGATTTTTTTTTTTATGAACAGATAACTGGCGACGTCTACTCCCCCACCCCCCCCCCCCCCAAAGATAGTTCTAGGCTGTGGTTCTGCGGGTATCCCAAACTGTTTACGGATATGCCGGTTGTAGCATTAACCTCTGAGGTCTTGACGTGCATTTTCTATTAGGCAAAAAGATCAGTTACAAAAACACTTTCCTCGCACGATAATTGTGTGTACCTGAGCGTTATTGTCTGACGGACTGAGAGTGAAAGTGGGCGCCGTAAGCCTGGCGGATAGTTAGGGACAGTGTGGATACCGCTCAGTATATATAAGTCTTCGGTACACAAGGAGGCCGGCATGGCAATCGACTACCTGCACTTACCCAACGATGAAGATGATGAAGAAATTTGTAAAAAGGTCTACGAAGAGGTGTGTTTTCTTTTATTTTAGTCACACCTTGCGGGTGAAGAGGCCCCCCCCCCCCATTGATTTCATTTATATGGCCCCTTTGACCCAACCTAACTCAGACATCGGTAAGTTACGTGTCACCCAACACTGTATCATGCCATCGACTACACCAAGAGGCGTTACACACACACACACGTCACTACCACCACAATGACTTACCAAAAACTGAAGGTTCTCTCTGAGGTTGACAGTCTGAATGACCATGTGTGTGTGTGTGTGTGTGCGTGTGTGTGTGTGTGTGTGTGTGTGTGTGTGTGTGTGTGTGTGTGATACTGAAAGGTAGCATCACTAACAGGAGAGACAGGCAGGACACAGGGGGTGTTGATGCCCGCCTGGAGGAAAGGAGTGTAGGACAGATGTGAGGTGCGGGTGAGTGGACCTGGATGGGAGAGGGAGGAGATGTCTGGCTATGGGAGGGAAATGATACGAGTGAATGTAGGTAGGTGGTCAGGTAGGTGGTCAGGTAGGAGGTCAGGTAGGTGGTCAGGTAGAGGTAGATGGTCAGGTAGGTGGTCAGGTAAGTGGTCAGGTAGATGGTCAGGTAGGTGGTCAGGTAGGAGGTCAGGTAGGTGGTCAGGTTGTTGGTCAGGTAGGTGGTCAGGTAGATGGTCAGGTAGGTGGTCAGGTAGTTGGTCAGGTAGGTGGTCAGGTAGATGGTCAGGTAGGTGGTCAGGTAGAGGTAGGTGGTCAGGTAGGTGGTCAGGTAGGAGGTCAGGTAGGAGGTCAGGTAGGTAGTCAGGTAGGTGGTCAGGGATAGTCTGATAGATGTAGGTGAATGAGTGCAGGTGGGGAGGACAGAGCACGTGCTTGAGTGAGTGAGTGAGGAAAATACTGAGACAAGTGGATCAGAGACAAAGGTAAAGTAGAGAAGGATGGAAGAGGGGAGAAGAAAGCTGGAGGAAGAGGCTTGGGGAGAGGAAGGGAGATTGGATGAAGGGGTTAGGAGGGAGGGTGGAGGGGTTAGGAGGGAGGGTGGGGGGTTAGGAGGGAGGATGGAGGGGTTAGGAGGGAGGGTGGAGGGGTTAGGAAGGAGGGTGGAGGGGTTAGGAGGGAGGAGGGAGGGGTTAGGAGGGAGGGGGAGGGGTTAGGAGGGAGGGGGAGGGGTTAGGAGGGAGGGTGGGGGTTAGAAAGGAGGGTGGGGGGTTAGGAGGGAGGGTGGAGGGGTTAGGAGGGAGGATGGAGGGGTTAGGAGGGAGGGTGGAGGGGTGAGGAGGGAGGATGGAGGGTTAGGAGGGAGGATGGAGGGGTTAGGAGGGCGGATGGAGGGGTTAGGAGGGAGGATGGAGGGGTTAGGAAGGAGGGTGGAGGGGTTAGGAGGGAGGATGGAGGGGTTAGGAAGGAGGATGGAGGGGTTAGGAGGGAGGGTGGAGGGGTTAGGAGGGAGGATGGAGGGGCTACATGACGGGGAGAACCAACATCTGCAGGTCATGTTCCCGGAACCTCGGGCCTGACACTCAACAGGGAGGGAGGGAGAGAGGAGGAGGAGAGAAGTGGAGACGAAGAGGAGGAGGAGAAAGGGTAAAGTGGTGAATGAAGGGAGGGAGGGAGAGAGAGAGAGAGGAGAAGAAAATGTGGAGGAGGAGGAGGAGGGAGACAGAAATAAATGAGGGGGGAAGGAAGCATGAGATTTATAAAAGAGATAGGGGGGAAGAGAGAAGGAGAGGGAGGATGAGGGAGGGGAGGAGACAGAAGAAGAATGAGGGAGGATGGGAGGGAAGGAAGGAGGGATGGAGGGAGGGAAGGAAGGAGGGATGGAGGGAGGGAGGGGAAGAGAATAACAGGGGTTGAAAATTTAATCTGGAGTTTATGGGTCGTTTACTGTAAGAGACGGGAACCTTAAGGTGACGTCTGGCGTTTCAAGATATGATATTAATTCATAAACTGTCCACCAGATTTCTGGAAATTTCGCTCCCGTGTGTATGTGTTTCCGTGTGTGTGTGTGTGTGTGTGTGTGTGTGTGTGTGTGTGTGTGTGTGTGTATTGGCAGGGTCTTATGTTATTCATCACCGGAGCCAAATTAGCTAAAAGCTCTTGTCGTGTTGCACTTCTCGCTACACCTTCATATTTAATACTCTTTTAAAACCAGGATGACCGAGAACTGATCACCAGCTGCGTTAACCCGACCTAGGAAGCAAAATCCTCCCTCACGAGCGAAAAACATCCATCATTCAGAGCACAAGAGGCCTGACACGTATTGGCAGCAGAAAACGAATACATCAATGTTATCAGCGTAAATGACATGTTTATAATATGGTAATTACCGGGTATATAGTTAGAGAATATTAAGACGATGATTGGACGGTGTCTGTCGAGAGGTTTTGTTGCGTTATACAAACAGAAAATATATAAACCATATATAATACGTCAAATTACAACATATACAATATTGATGTAATAACAAGTAGCTAAATATATTATATACATATAGGACAAGTTATGAAAATTAAACGGTGGGTTAAAACACTGGTGGGTTAGACAAAGGTGGATTAATAACAGCTGTGGGTTAGACAACAGTGGGTTAATAACAGCGGTAGGTTAGACAGAGGTGGGTTAAATTATTACCCCTGACCAGTGACACAATTTTCCGGCACAGATGTAGTCAGTGGTGACGGCTGTGTTCAACCTCAGAGATCACACGAAATTATATAAGTGATGGCGGAGGCTGCACACACTCGCTGATTCTGAGACGCCACATGAATAATTCAGCCCGTGACCCTGATGGTTCATGTTAGGTCGTTTTCCATCCATGTTAACATTGCTTGACTTACAGTACATTGTTCTCTGACCCAAACCACTGTAAACCCTTATAAGAGTGTGGCAGGATTCTCAAATGTTCTTACGGTGAATCTTTCTCGTAAGACCCTATCCCTACTAGGCCCATTTTAGAAGTCACCAAATCACAGCCCAAGGCACAATGGTAGCGCAGTCGGCTCACAACCGAAAGATCTCGGGTTCGATCCCCGGGCAGGGCGAGAAACTAGGCAGGTCTCTTTACACCCGTTGCCTCTGTTCACCTCGCAGTGAGTAGGAATCTGGTTGTAAGACGGCTGTTGTGGGTCGCATCCTGGGGAATGGTGTAATGCAATAACACCTCTCAAAGAAACTAGGGCTGTTTGTCTGTCCTACCTGAGCGTATGCCTAAGCAAGAATCCAGAGTAAACCAAACTTAACCCCACTTATGGCCATTGAAATAAAATGGTCTGTGAAAACTTGGTCTTATTGATTGCCTGTTGAGTCTTCCTTACGCTGTTTCGTCTTACAACTTTGACCTTTATAACAAATTTCATCAAAACTTTTACACGAATTAAATTTTGTTTAGGTCGACCAGCTGTGATTCCGAAATTTTGGATCTTTTTGTCCTTGAACTTTTTTTATGGGTGATTATTATTGTGAACGTAACTTAGGTGAATAACTACGAGGCGAAAGTATTAAAAAAAGACGAAAAAAACTTGCTTCATCTTGATTTTTCCACAGACAGTACAGGATTTTTTTTTATCCCTCATCACACACACACACACACACACACACACACACACACAAGAGACGGGTTCTCGGTGAAACTTGTTATGTGGACGTAACCTAACACGATCCCTGAAAAGTTTGATCATTAGTATTTTTCTTCAGAGTTATTTTGATGAGTTATGATCATACCTAACAGCCAAAGGTCGACTCCTTCACTAGGATGTTTGGTGCTCTCTCTCTCTCTCTCTCTCTCTCTCTCTCTCTCTCTCTCTCTCTCTCTCTTTCTCTCTCTCTCTCTGACAATCACGTATCTATGACGAACGTATGAAAAGAAAAAAGTTGACCCACAGTTCATCTTCAGTCACGAAATTACCATGAGGGATCAGGGTGAACAAGACCTAAAAGAAGTGTTCACGTTCCATCTTCAGTTCAGTTTATATACATCACAAGTTTATGAATCATTGTTAACTATGAAGGCGACCAAGTCAGTGACCCCGAGGACTTCCTGTTCTGGGTCAACTGGATGACGCTGAAGATGATATGTCGCATTAATTTATCCTCCTAGGCATTTGTCTGATAGTGTGCCAGTGCCAGTCAAGTGTGGGCTTATAGGTTAGGTTAGGTTAGATTAGGTTAGCTTAGGTTAGGTTAGGTTAGGTTAGGTTAGGTTAGATTAGGTTAGATTAGCTTAGGTTAGGTTAGGTTAGATTAGGTTAGGTTAGGTTAGATTAGGTTAGATTAGGTTAGGTTAGCGTTAAAGGTGATTAATAACAAAAATATTTAAGCTCGTAGAGAGAGATGGGGATAATCCTCAAGCACTTCAGAAATAGTTATCGCCACACTGCCATCCTCTCTATATATAATGTACGACCTTCCTTGCTCTTGTCCTTGCTCTTGTCTCATAATCCCAACACGACTAGATCTTTATTTTATTCATAGTCAGGTGTATAAATGTTCCCTCAGGCATCAAAGATAATAAACAAAAGTACCGCGTCATTTACAACCACACCTGTACTGTGGTTTAACCTTCTGGCGCAGGAAGTTGAATGTCATGTTGTTATGATCAGGATAAGGAAGACTTGATAGACAGACATACAGACAGAAACATATGACAGATAAGATAGGTAGAAGGAAATAATGTATCTAACCACCCACGGTAGACAGATAAGACAGACACAATGCACAGACAGACACAGACGGGAGAGATTGACACAGTAAGAACACATATAAACACAGAAATTAGACAGATCAAATTAAGGAAGACAGCCGTCCAGCCAACCAAGACATACAGATTGATTAAGGAAATAGACAGAAAAAGACAAATTGACAGAAAGAAACACAAAAAACATGAACAACACACAGACAGACAGAAACACACACAAGATTCCACCACAACGCCAAGAAACCTAGTACGTACACACACACACACACACACACACACACACACACACACACACACACGGTATACATATTCACCAAGTTGTGGGCAATTTAACCTAACTCTGAGGTCATTAACTTAACTTATTATACGTATATATCAAATTATTTTCCGCTAACCAATTCTAACTTGGAGTTATGAAGGGAAAGCATTGTCTATGAGCCAAACTAAAGCCAACTGGAGCGAGAACAGGACCCGAATTTTCATATCGTAACCGTGGATCTAATTAGGTTTGGTTAGGTTAGGTTTGAATGAGTTAAATTGGGTTAGGTTAAGTTTGGTTGGGTTAGTAATAGGTTGGGTTAAGTTACGTTAAGTTAGGTAGCTTTTGAGTGGGTTATCTTAAAGTGAACATTGGGGTTATGGTAAGTGAAGGTGGGCACACGGGAGAGGTGCAGAGGTTAGGGGGTGACTAAAGGGAGGGGGGGCGTGTGAGAGGTGCAGGAGGGGGGGCTGACTGAAAGGAGGGGGGCGTGTGAGAGGTGCAGGAGGGGAGGGGTGGGGGGGGGACAAGTGTACTGTACCACACGGGCACTCCTGTAGATAGAGGCGAGGTCTTCTGTAACCTGTTTAACTGATCAATAATATGTGTGTGTGTATGTGTGTGTGTGTGGTTGAATGGTTGTATTACATAAGTTCTGAAGTTCTGTGCAATGTTCGTCTATAATCACTATCACCGTGGTGGCGTCATGTTCCTCGATGTTGTTGTTGCCTTGTACCATTAGAGTTATTGATGTTGTTGCTGTTGCTATTTTCACGTTCGTTGTTCTTGTTGTCATGTTCGTCGTCAGTGTTGTCATATTCGTCGTCGGTGTTGTCATATTCGTCGTCGGTGTTGTCATATTCGTCGTCAGTGTTGTCATATTCGTCGTCAGTGTTGTCATATTCGTCGTCGGTGTTGTCATATTCGTCGTCGGTGTTGTCATATTCGTCGTCAGTGTTGTCATATTCGTCGTCGGTGTTGTCATATTCGTCGTCGGTGTTGTCATATTCGTCGTCAGTGTTGTCATATTCGTCGTCGGTGTTGTCATATTCGTCGTCGGTGTTGTCATATTCGTCGTCGGTGTTGTCATATTCGTCGTCGGTGTTGTCATATTCGTCGTCGGTGTTGTCATATTCGTCGTCGGTGTTGTCATATTCGTCGTCGGTGTTGTCATATTCGTCGTCGGTGTTGTCATATTCGTCGTCGGTGTTGTCATATTCGTCGTCGGTGTTGTCATATTCGTCGTCGGTGTTGTCATATTCGTTGTTCTTGTTGTCATGTTCGTCGTCAGTGTTGTCATATTCGTCGTCGGTGTTGTCATATTCGTCGTCAGTGTTGTCATATTCGTCGTCGGTGTTGTCATATTCGTCGTCGGTGTTGTCATATTCGTCGTCAGTGTTGTCATATTCGTCGTCGGTGTTGTCATATTCGTCGTCGGTGTTGTCATATTCGTCGTCAGTGTTGTCATATTCGTCGTCGGTGTTGTCATATTCGTCGTCGGTGTTGTCATATTCGTTGTTCTTGTTGTCATATTCGTCGTCGGTGTTGTCATATTCGTCGTCGGTGTTGTCATATTCGTCGTCGGTGTTGTCATATTCGTCGTCGGTGTTGTCATATTCGTTGTTCTTGTTGTCATGTTCGTCGTCAGTGTTGTCATATTCGTCGTCGGTGTTGTCATATTCGTCGTCAGTGTTGTCATATTCGTCGTCGGTGTTGTCATATTCGTCGTCGGTGTTGTCATATTCGTCGTCAGTGTTGTCATATTCGTCGTCGGTGTTGTCATATTCGTCGTCGGTGTTGTCATATTCGTCGTCGGTGTTGTCATATTCGTCGTCGGTGTCGGCATTCGGGTAAGTTTACATAACAGGACGGTACGATAGGTTTAAACAGTCGACCTCCTACATTCGTTCACTGCTCTCCTAACCTTTACAATACATATCGTTCCCTAGCTCATCATAAATCACCATAACGTTCCTACAATAGCCTATAATAATCCACATAACTTATACATTAACCTACAATAATCCACATAACTTATACATTAACCTACAATAGTCCACATAACTTACATACAATAACCTACAATAATCCACATAACTTACGTACAATAACCTACAATAATCCACATAACTTATACATTAACCTACAATAGTCCACATTACTCGCAATATTCCACATAAACTTACGATAACCCACAATAACCTCTACGATAATCACCCACCTGGACCACGTAACCCGACCCACCTTATCCCATATCTCTCAAAGTCTTACACATCTGGCATTAAGAACGCTGAATATGCGACAGGTGTTCTGGGGCAATAGAACAGGTGTTACGAGGAGAGGGAAAGATTTATGCCTACATAACGTGAATCTGGTGTGAGTCAGCGATCATCATCACCTGCCTCATGGCCTTATATCTTCCCACACGAACAGAGGCGAGGTCTGTTTCACATGGATATATTAGTGTTTACTGCAGGGGTACATTATTTACCATACTCAGGACCTGATCAAAGCCTACCTGACCTAACAGAACGTACACCTATACTAAACCTAACCTAACCTAACCTGATCAAAGCCTACCTGACCTAACAGAACGTACACCTATACTTAACCTAACCTAACCTGATCAAAGCCTACCTGACCTAACAGAACGTACACCTATACTTAACCTAACCTAACCTGATCAAAGCCTACCTGACCTAACACAACGTACACCGATACTTAACCTAACCTAACCTAATCAAAGCCTACCTGACCTAACACAACGTACACCTATACTTAACCTAACCTAACCTAACCTGATCAAAGCCTACCTGACCTAACAGAACGTACACCTATACTTAACCCAACCTAACCTGATCAAAGCCTACCTGACCTAACAGAACGTACACTGATACTTAACCTAACTTACCCCTACCTTAACCTAACCCTACCTTAACTTAACCTTAACTTAATTTAACCTAATTCTAACTTAACCAAACCAAACCTTAATCTAATTTATCTCTAACTGAACCTAACTTATCCACTAACCTGACATAAGAATACATATCCTAGTCTTATCCAGGGTATTCTTAAATCCTGTTACATCCTTGCCTCCACGATTTTTGCTGGTTCAGTATAATGTTCCATAGGTCTACTGCTCTCATAGGTCTACTGCTCTCGTGTGAAAATGTTTTATCTTTTATTCGTTCTACTTAATAAACCAGAGACCTTCAAATTAAATCCTCTTACATTCATAGCGCCTAATATCTTGTAGCAGAGATCTGAGTTTACGTCTTTTATCCTTTTCAGTATTTTATGAGGTAGTCTCCCTGCGTGACATACTCTCTCGTGATGTTTTGACTTTCCGCAGGTGTGGTTTCCATGCTTGTATACAGCTTGAGGGGAGGGGGGGGGTTATGAGAGATTTGTACAGCTGAATGTCTCCTATGGTTGGTTGGTTCTCTTCACTATTGCCCACACTTGCTGGGCTGCTTTCAATGGTTGGCGTATCATGATGACGCTTAGGTCTTTCTCCAAACCTACAGTTACCACGAGTGTATTATTCATATAGTAGTTGTATTCTGGGTTACTGTGCCCCCCCATGAGGAGTCATACACTAAACTATATTAAAAGGAATTTCCCATTTAGGCAACGTCACCTTCCCATAACTTGATTATGTGGTTCGATGGTTCGATAATTTTCCTCCTACATCGTTATTTTTGGTTACATAAAAACGCAAATCATTGGGCGGATCCTTGTGGTACTTCCCTAAACCTCTTTGCAGTCTGACTCCACTCCGTTATGACCACACCTTGCTACATCCCCTTATGCCAGTCTTACTTCTGTGATGCCATTTAATTGGGTTTTTTTTATTAGATGTACATATGAACTTGTCGAAAGCCTGGGAGGCATCACTGTACAACACACCCACTGGTAAACACTAGTGTGATGATACTGTCCTTTATAATATTGTCAGTCTACAAACACGTGACATTCAGCTAATTGACCTTTCATTTTCTGTTGCAGTCTTATCGTACTTAAATATCAGGTTGACGGGTTGACGGGTTGACGTTGATTAATTTCCAGTCCCTCAGGAACCTTCCATTGATCCAGGGATTTTCTAAACGGTAGTAAGTGTAGAGTGCAGAGGTTGGTCCCTACTCAAACCATCTTGTTCACTGCATCATCCACTTCAGGTTGGTCAAATTGTTATTATTATTTCATTTGTGTTCATTATCTAAATTCATGCTCGGCCCTTGAGGTATCCCCCCCCCCCCCCAGTATCTCTTGTGTGAATACTGATGGAAGGGATTTATTCATAAAGGTATAATGCACAACAGTTGTATAAAAAGAAACATTAATGTATAAGGAAAAACAGGAGCAATACTGTATAAGGATTATACAGGGATAATGAAGAATCGTTGAGTAAAATAAGTAAATATTAAAATACTGTATAAAGTAGAGCCATCGTATTACATAAGGCTACACCTGATGTAATATATTAAGGAGTAATGAAAGCGACAGTATTACAAGAGCAAATATTTAGGTGAGATGAAGTTACCGACACGGCAGGTGAGTTAGGCCACGTATCGTGTGCTGGCGGGCACCAGGACGTCACATTCTTAGGACACTTAAGTGTAAGATTATCTGGACCAAGACTCCACCTGGACCTTCGTTGCCTGCTCGTGTACCTCCAGACGACAGACATTCATGACTCTAATGCATATTTCCAGGCACTACTTTACATGTATTGTATTTATGGCGCGACTGCAAGCATCCATTATCATTATTACATATATTAAGTCTTTTGGAATCGCATCAGACATCTTGGCACCGAAAAAGACATCACACCTAACGCGTGTATGTATGTATGTATGTATGTATGTACTGTATATATATATGTGTGTGTGTGTGTGTGAGAGAGACAGAGAGAGCTGGGGTTATACTACCTCCTGGGGCGGCAACTTTTCTTGTTGTCACCGTTATGCTTCTACACCACCGCGAATATTCTCTCTCTCTCTCTCTCTCTGTCTCTCACGGTAACTTTAACACCATCACCCTAACCTTTACCCTAATGGCTCCCACACCACCTCAGGCACTCCTCTTACACGGAGTCTACAACTACAATAACAAAATGGTATCGTCGACTTATACTTCGTTTATAAGGTCACATTAATAGGTTAGAATTATAAGATGGAGCAGTTCTCTGGCGTTTTTAGCCGTACCTCAAACTTGATGCGAATAATGGCTTAAAAAAGTAAGCTGTTTATACCATTAACAGTTAACACAGAATTATAGATCATTGTGTGTCTGTGTGTGTGTGTGTGTGTGTGTGTGTGTACCAGGATAAATTTTAATATACCAAATGTAATGATGAGGAGGCAACAAACAAAGGTGCTAAGAAGATATGAGAGGCGGAGGAGGGAGGAGTGCCATCACGTGAGCAGGTAACCAATAAACTGCCCCCGAGCCTCTCTGATGAGGCGAGGCGAGTACCAGGGATCACAGGTGAGGCGAGTACCAGGGAACACAGGTGAGGCGAGTACAAGGGAACACAGGTGAGGCGAGTACCAGGGAACACAGGTGAGGCGAGTACCAGGGATCACAGGTGAGGCGAGTACCAGGGATCACAGGTGAGGCGAGTACCAGGGAACACAGGTAAGGCGAGTACCAGGGAAGACAGGTGAGGCGAGTACCAGGGAACACAGGTGAGGCGAGTACCAGGGAACACAGGTGAGGCGAGTACCAGGGAACACAGGTAAGGCGAGTACCAGGGAAGACAGGTAAGGCGAGTACCAGGGAACACAGGTGAGGCGAGTACCAGGGAACACAGGTGAGGCGAGTACCAGGGAACACAGGTGAGGCGAGTACCAGGGAACACAGGTAAGGCGAGTACCAGGGAACACAGGTGAGGCGAGTACCAGGGATCACAGGTAAGGTGAGTATCAGGAGTGACCTTTCTGCTGGGGTTAAGTCAGGGTGTTTCACTAATTTGGGAATGAAATTGACGCTGATAGCTTCTTCCAGAGGGTGGAGGAGGGGTCCGATATCAGGGATAGTGCGCATCAGGTAGTTCCAGCGATGCTTGACTCCATGGGTGAATGCCGCAAAAGCCGCATGTGGCTCTGTGTTAGCAATCTCAGACAGAGCTTGGATTTCCCCTAACCCACTCATTCACCTTTCCCGTTACGTACTCGGTCTTGAAGTCCGTCGTGCCTATTACTGCGCCTAAGTCTTTGGCCATCCTTTGTTATTTACTATTGTTTGTATCTCAGTTAAACAATAAATAGCAGGGCAATGTAACGAGGCTTAAAAAAAAATTAGTTAATAATAAACTTCCTAAAGATTTATCAGTGAACCACAACTGGATGTGTACAAAAACTGGTAATACCATATGAGAGGTTATTTAAGACTTCACGGTCGAGGTCATGAGAGATCAGACCAATACGAGAGTTGCTGTTGACTGACGCTACACAGTACAGTACAGTCGCCTGGTGTATGGCGAGTTAGTTTAATGAACAATAACGAAGATATATTTCCTAATTTGCTTCATAGGACTTATTTCGCCTAACCTAACCTAACCCCCTATAGATAGCGTTAGGGTGATGAATCATAAGGTGGAATCTGCTGAAGGGATCCAATTGTCCTTGTACCCGGAAGCGGCGGTGGGTGACAAAAGGAAAGGTTTGTTGGTGATGGTCTGGAATTTTGGATAGGAGGTGGGGGGGGTGTGGTGGACGGGGAAGGGGGGACGGGGGAGGGGGCTGGGAGGGGAACGGGGGAAGGGGAGAGGGGAGTAGGTGAGAGGTGAAGGAGGGGGGAGGAGGGAAAGACCCATAGTAAATTAACCCTTAACTTTCCTCACTTATCATATAGAAGTTAAATACCTCTGAGTTAAATGCAGAAGATACCACAAACTCATGAAAGATCAAACAGTGCAAAAAAAAAAAAAATTAAGCCATTGATGTGTTGCTGGAATACTTATCAACATACAAGAGCCTGAGAAATTAATATACTCCATAACGAACAGTGTTGGAGAAGTCAGATGGTGTGTAGGTGAGGTCTTACTGACAAACAAACACACGAATGGATAGACAGACGTACAGAGGTAACATTAAATGACACTCTTGCACTCGCGGAGGGGTATAAACACACTTATACAGTAATGTTGCTCACACTACACACAACAAACAAGAGTATAATCCACTTTTTCTCTATAAACCTGTCCGGGAAACGTGAAGGTCACAAACAGAGCGACGCCTGATAATGCCGCTGCTTACCAAGAGTTAAGGCGGAAGTGTGCTGACATTCAGAGCTCAGTATGAAGTGTGACGTGACAGCGCACACACACACACACACACACACACACACACACTTTGGCTATCAGGTGAAGTATAAATAGGACAAAAAAATAACCTTGCGAATAACAGTCATGACTTGGCCGTAAGGGTCGTGTTAGAAGATATTAAACCTGACTTTGATACTTGTATGTCAGAGGTTAACTTACTATTACACCCCAGAACTAACAGGTCTAAGGAGGGGGGCCCCGGGTCGGATAGGCTCCTGTACACATAGGCACCAATTCTAATTAGATCTAATTTACAAGGGCCCCCAATCCTAACAGACCCCAGTCACAAGGGGCCCCAATCCTAACAGACCCCAGTCACAAGGGGCCCCAATCCTAACAGACCCCAGTCACAAGGGGCCCCAATCCTAACAGATCCCAGTCACAAGGGGCCCCAATCCTAACAGTCACCAGTCACAAGGGCCCCCAATCCTAACAGACCCCAGTCACAAGGGGCTCCAATCCTAACAGACCCCAGTCACAAGGGGCCCCAATCCTAACAGACACCAATCACGAGGGGTACCAACCCTAATTGACCCGTCTTAACAAGCCCTAACCACAACTAACCATCAAGGCGCCCTCGGCCCTCTCACCGGTGGCCTGAGCACAAGATGATTAATTCTGTGTCCTTGTTAAATACGGGTTTTCAGTACTGACCCTCAAAAATACATCATACTAAAAATCTATTGGTTGAGTCCCGGGACGATGTGGCCAATCAGGCAGAGCCATAACTACTTCCTATAGGGGTGCTTCATAACGAGGTTGTAACAGTAACACTCCACAACGATTAAACACTTAGTATCGTTTTCCTCCATCTGCACATGGCAAGGTTATCGTTGCAGAAATGAACACGTATTTGCTTTTAATTTGCAGAATAAATGGTATTGACATTTGTGATTTTTTTTTTAATATCAAAGTCTTCCTGGATTCAGAGACTCAAAAGATTTCGTTCATTGAATATTTTCTCAACGTGGTGATGCGGGAACGCTTGTAGGATAAATGAGCCCCAGTCCTAATAGGCCCCAAGATAACCTAACCAAGGCTAATAGGCCCCAAGTTAACCTAACCAAGGCTAATAGGCCCCAAGTTAACCTAACTAAGGCTAATAGGCCCCAAGCTAACCTAACTAAGGCTAATAGGCTCCAAGATAACCTAACCAAGGCTAATAGGCCCCAAGCTAACCTAACCAAGGCTAATAGGCCCCAAGTTAACCTAACTAAGGCTAATAGGCCCCAAGCTAACCTAACTAAGGCTAATAGGCCCCAAGCTAACCTAACCAAGGCTAATAGGCCCCAAGCTAACCTAACCAAGCCCAATAGGCCCCAAGCTAACCTAACCATATCTAACCATAAGGAATGGGAAGAACTTTTAACAGTTCTCCATCATCCCACACACAATCTTGGGGTACAGAAAAAAAGAAGACATTTCCCCTACGATCGTTCAAGACTCCTCACCACCGCAGTCTTATTGATGGTTCGGAGAAGTTGTAATTGAGTCTAACCTCATTTCCAAATTGCCAAGAAAGAAAGTAAAAAAAAAACAACGTGGAAGATTAAATCAGCGAAATAAAAACATGGTGTGTGTGTAAAATTCTTTCCCCCTTCTCTTAACTTGGAAAATTTGAAATGAAGAATCTAATTAGGAGTAATCGGGTCTGATGAAGCATGATAATGATGCCTAGCTTTTAATGACTTGAGAATGATAAGGAAAATTAGATGGCAGCGTATGAGAAAATATATGTTCGAATGTATCATTATAATACAGGCGTGATGTGGCCAAAGGAATGGGAGAGAGAGAGAGAGAGAGAGAGAGAGAGAGAGAGAGAGAGAGAGAGAGAGAGAGAGAGAGAGAGAGAGAGAAGAGGTCCTACACTACTTCACTGTACACACACACACACAATGGTCTCCACTCTCTTAGTTATATATTCAAATGTACTAATTAAGCCTCATCACCCCCAGGTAAGGCCAGGTAACCCTTCATGTACAGTGGTGACCTGCTGGGGACATAGGTGTTAATCCCTCGCACCTTCAAGACACACACCTTAATACCATGAATCGATCCAAGGACACTTATAGCGCAACCAGCCACTTCCCTACACACTCAGCCACGGCAACAAAGGCAGTACACCATAAACTGTACAAAACTAATGAAGAACAAGAACAAGAAGAACAAGAACAAGAAGAACAAGAACAAGAAGAACAAGAACACGAAGAACAAGAAGAACAAGAACATGAACAAGAACAAGAAGAACAAGAAGAACAAGAAGAACAAGAACATGTACACACACAACCTCTAAACGTAAATACACCTAAAAAAAACAGAACCTACAATTCGCTTTTATTTGACCCACAGAATAATGCATCAATAAAAGACATTACACACAGACATAATAAATGGTGAATAAAATCCTGTTAATAAAACCCCAAGCGACATTAATTCCCCCCCCACCTTCCCTTCTTCTTTCCCTCCTTATGTTTCTTCCTTCATTTCCTTCCCTTCCTTCCTTCCTCTCTCCTTCAATCCCTCCCTCCCTCCCTTCCTCCCTTTTACAGTGCCTCCCTCACCCCCCCCCCACCACCTCTATTGTGAACCATCGATTACCTTCTCGCTAATTGGTGGACAGCGTGGCTCTGTTCTCCTTCTCCTGTCCACCTCCTAGCCCACCCCTGTCCACCTCCTAGCCCACCCCTGTCCACCTCCTAGTCCACCCCTGTCCACCTCCTAGCCCACCCCTGTCCACCTCCTAGTCCACTCCTGTCCCATTTTGTTCCCTCCAACCATCACCTTTCCCTTCCTCCAATCATCGTCTCCCTCTACCAACGCTCCACACACACACACACACACACACACACTTTGCGTGGGGGACCCATCTCCAAATTAACAGCAGAGGGTAGGTGCATTTTAATCTATTTCTTCAGAGGGAGAGGGGAGGGGGAGGGGAGAGGGAGGGGAAGAGGAGGGGGGAGGGGAAGAGGAGGGGGAGGGGGAGAGGAGAGGGGAGGGAAGAGGAGGGAGAGAGGAGGGGTGACGAAAGAGGGGGGAGTGGAAGAAGAGGGGAAGGGGAGAGGAAAGAGGGGAAGGGGAAGGAGAGGGGAAGGGGAAGGAGAGGGGAAGGGGAAGGAGAGGGGAAGGGGAAGGAGAGGGGATAGGAGAGGAGAATAATTTACGCTACATATACAGTAACTTCTCGCCACAGTAACAATTCATATTAATAAAAGTTTTACCCAACAGACGCAGGGAGAACATTAAAGAGAGATGGGTTTTATATACACGTTTTATATTTACATGAACAAACATAAAAACCACAATAAACCTCCACTGTTTGTGTTACCGTCACAATAAACCTCCACTGTTTGTGTTACCGTCACAATAAACCTCCACTGTTTGTGTTACCGTCACAATAAACCTCCACTGTTTGCGTTACCGTCACAATAAACCTCCACTGTTTGTGTTACCGTCACAATAAACCTCCACTGTTTGTGTTACCGTCACAATAAACCTCCACTGTTTGTGTTACCGTCACAATAAACCTCCACTGTTTGTGTTACCGTCACAATAAACCTCCACTGTTTGCGTTACCATCACAATAAACCTCCACTGTTTGTGTTACCATCACAATAAACCTCCACTGTTTGTGTTACCGTCACAATAAACCTCCACTGTTTGCGTTACCGTCACAATAAACCTCCACTGTTTGCGTTACCGTCACAATAAACCTCCACTGTTTGTGTTACCGTCACAATAAACCTCCACTGTTTGTGTTACCGTCACAATAAACCTCCACTGTTTGCGTTACCGTCACAATAAACCTCCACTGTTTGTGTTACCGTCACAATAAACCTCCACTGTTTGCGTTACCGTCACAATAAACCTCCACTGTTTGTGTTACCGTCACAATAAACCTCCACTGTTTGTGTTACCGTCACAATAAACCTCCACTGTTTGTGTTACCGTCACAATAAACCTCCACTGTTTGCGTTACCGTCACAATAAACCTCCACTGTTTGTGTTACCGTCACAATAAACCTCCACTGTTTGCGTTACCATCACAATAAACCTCCACTGTTTGCGTTACCGTCACAATAAACCTCCACTGTTTGCGTTACCGTCACAATAAACCTCCACTGTTTGTGTTACCGTCACAATAAACCTCCACTGTTTGTGTTACCGTCACAATAAACCTCCACTGTTTGTGTTACCGTCACAATAAACCTCCACTGTTTGTGTTACCGTCACAATAAACCTCCACTGTTTGTGTTACCGTCACAATAAACCTCCACTGTTTGCGTTACCGTCACAATAAACCTCCACTGTTTGTGTTACCGTCACAATAAACCTCCACTGTTTGTGTTACCATCACAATAAACCTCCACTGTTTGCGTTACCATCACAATAAACCTCCACTGTTTGTGTTACCATCACAATAAACCTCCACTGTTTGTGTTACCGTCACAATAAACCTCCACTGTTTGCGTTACCGTCACAATAAACCTCCACTGTTTGTGTTACCGTCACAATAAACCTCCACTGTTTGCGTTACCATCACAATAAACCTCCACTGTTTGTGTTACCGTCACAATAAACCTCCACTGTTTGTGTTACCGTCACAATAAACCTCCACTGTTTGTGTTACCGTCACAATAAACCTCCACTGTTTGTGTTACCGTCACAATAAACCTCCACTGTTTGCGTTACCATCACAATAAACCTCCACTGTTTGTGTTACCGTCACAATAAACCTCCACTGTTTGCGTTACCATCACAATAAACCTCCACTGTTTGCGTTACCGTCACAATAAACCTCCACTGTTTGTGTTACCGTCACAATAAACCTCCACTGTTTGCGTTACCATCACAATAAACCTCCACTGTTTGTGTTACCGTCACAATAAACCTCCACTGTTTGTGTTACCGTCACAATAAACCTCCACTGTTTGCGTTACCATCACAATAAACCTCCACTGTTTGTGTTACCATCACAATAAACCTCCACTGTTTGCGTTACCGTCACAATAAACCTCCACTGTTTGCGTTACCATCACAATAAACCTCCACTGTTTGTGTTACCGTCACAATAAACCTCCACTGTTTGCGTTACCATCACAATAAACCTCCACTGTTTGTGTTACCGTCACAATAAACCTCCACTGTTTGTGTTACCGTCACAATAAACCTCCACTGTTTGCGTTACCATCACAATAAACCTCCACTGTTTGTGTTACCATCACAATAAACCTCCACTGTTTGCGTTACCGTCACAATAAACCTCCACTGTTTGCGTTACCATCACAATAAACCTCCACTGTTTGCGTTACCGTCACAATAAACCTCCACTGTTTGCGTTACCGTCACAATAAACCACAATAGTGTTTGCGTTACAGTAACAACAAAGGGTTATCACAACAGGAAATTTATAAATTATTCACATCTTCTGGGAGCCCAGTTAACATCAAAGGCTTCCACCGAACAATGAACAGCGCCAGCAAACACCAGTCGCCGCTACTGAAGTCACACAAACACTACTGACACCACCATCAATAAGCAGCACAGGTGAGAAATTTGGCTCGAGAATGGGTCTATCGCTCCCTGATGTCACCTGTTAATCCCAAGCTGATGTCACCTGTTAATCCCAAGCTGATGTCACCTGTTAATCCCAAGCTGATGTCACCTGTTAATCCCAAGCTGATGTCACCTGTTAATCCCAAGCTGATATCACCTGTTAATCCCAAGCTGATATCACCTGTTAATCCCAAGCTGATGTCACCTGTTAATCCCAAGCTGATATCACCTGTTAATCCCAAGCTGATATCACCTGTTAATCCCGAGTTCCCTCACAGACAGACAGACAGACAGACAGATAGATAAATAGATAGATAGACACGGAGGTACTGTGAAATAAGCTTGGGTGCCTAATCTTCACGTGATCCTTAACAAATATAGATGAAACATTAAAACATATATAAAATAATTGGTTGATGAACTGGTATTATATATGACACCATCTTAGAAATATCACCCCTCCTTCTTCCCCCATCTGCCATATTTTCCTTTCAGTAAGTATGTCATGTATAGAGCTGCTGACAGAGGTAAATCTATTTCAGTTTAAGTTGGTTAGGTTTCAGTTCCGTGTAAGAAGGTCAGACTGGGTGGCGGTGGTAGGTTGTATAATAGTATCATAACATTATTATTCTCTCTCTCTCTCTCTCTCTCTCTCTCTCTCTCTCTCTCTCCACAACGACACGTAACCTCCTCCTCCTCCTCCATCATCAAGACCCTCCAAGACCCCCGCCCCCCCCCCGCCCCCATCACCGTGTCAGTAACTCTCCTTTGATGTCTCACAAACTCTTGCTACGATATTTATAAACCTGTTACACACACACTGTAAACCTGTTACAAGTTTTACAGGAGAAGTTAGAAGTTGCTGTTGTTGTTTTTTTTCCAAGCCTAACCTAACTTAACCTAACGTAAGGTAACGTAACCTAACCTGACCTAACCTGACCTAACCTGACCTAACCTAACCTGTCACCAACATAATATCGACCTGAGTTACACTTGTATAGAAATTGGGTTATGTGTAAGGTTTAAACAGATTTATACGAGTTAGGTTAGGTTAGGTTAGGTTAGGTTAGGTGAGGTTAGGTTAGGTTAGGTGAGGTCAATTAAAAAACACCAAAATACACTAGAAAAATAACATCTCATTCCAATTGGGGAAATTTGGATAAAATCACTTTCCAAACACCATGACTCAGCATACAAACACAAACACCATGACTCAGCACACAAACACCATGACTCAGCACACAAACACCATTACTCAGGACCAAGGTCATCCACACAGTGTATTTTTCTAGGAACAAACATAAAAAAATAAAATTCAAACACCATTTTTTTTTTCCAAGGCTGAAGTAAGAAATTTTAAACATCATAACTTTCCAGGGTTTCTATGGCCTGCCTGACGCTGTATGTCAGATGACGCTTAAGAATGTGATAAACTTCTTAATATTTGGTGTAAGTTTGAAATTCCGGGGATTTTTTGTCCTTATTACAACAACCTTTTATAAACTGTACCTTGAACTTGATCAACCAATGAGAAAGTAAATTGAATAAACAACTAAATTAATTAACAGATAAAAAATCAATCAATAAATAATTAAACAAGTAAATACAATTCTAAACTGTATCAACTCATAACAAACCAAAACACATGACTTTCAAACACCTGTGATATTAGCCAGAACATTTCACACATTAAAACACCTGGATTTAATTTAAGGTAATTGGTTGCAGGCCTCCAGGTGACCCATAGGGAAACTCACTTAACTATGTACACAACTGAACTCTGGCCTCAAGTGCCGCCCGCCTCTGGTCGACTCCGCCACAAGTTGGGTTCAGACTAATTTGATCAAACTCGATTCAGAATTCCGTTTGAGAGGACAGCTATTGTATGTTAATTATGTCCTTTTGATGGCTAAATATATCTCCATAACTGAGCTTACATTCCTCACCCTGAGTGTGTCATTGTGGGGAGGAAGAATGTTTATTTATCCTGGTGGCATAGTGGAACGGAGCGCGAGATGGGCAGACAGACAGACATAAGCGTATTCTGTCTATTAATGACCCTCACTCAGAACGGAACGTGAGACAGGCAGACACACGGAACACTAAACAGACAGACAGACCAACATACCCTCAGCCACAAAGGGAAGATAATAATGACCAAAATATAGCTGTCATAAACAAAGAAACATTCAGTAGTATGTTAGTGTTTCAATTCAACAGCCGTGAGACATATTTACAGTGTAGCAATACTGAGACACATTTCCTGCGGATATATTAAAGCCAACTAACCCTTAACTAGGAAAATTTGGGTCTTATTATGGCACAGTCATCACTAAGTTACCTAAAACAGCTTTTATCACCGTCTGTCAAATGGAAATTATTAACATTACTCTGTTGTGCTTCGTGTTTTATGTGTGTGTGTGTGTGTGTGTGTAAGAACATACCTATACCTACTGATGCATATACAGGTTGTGTTACTGAACGAAATAATATGCAACGAACCTACATATTTTTTCCTTCATACGAGATACAAAATTAATGAAAATTAATGAAAAAACAATAATAAAACGCAAAAAAGAAAGAAAAAACGGTGGGTTGTATTACTGGAGTCCACAAAGGCGGGAACCTGACGTAACTAGCTGCCTCCATGACAAGTTTACCTTCCACACCTTAAGTCAAGTATTGTGTGTTGCCCTTGAACAAGCTTTAATTATACACAGTGTTTATATGGTGCTTGTCAGGGGGTGTTCATATCACCATAAACATAGTGTCAGGGGAAGGCACAAAAAACAATACAGTCATGGTGTTTGTCAGCTGGCAGATGGTATTACGGACGGTTTCCAAGGACGGACCTCAATTTGAAAACTTTGTTACGCACGGATTCTAACTTGAAGAATCAGTTAAGGACTAAATAGATTCTGCAACGGAAGGGCCCCCAACTAAAAAGATTGCGCCACGGACGGATCCCAACTAGAAGAACCTACTACGAACGGACCCCAACTACAAGAATATGCCACGGACGGACACCAACTAGAAGAATATGCCACGAACGGACCCCAGCTAGAAGATTCTGCAACGTACGGACACTAACTATAAAGAGTCTACCACGGACGAATCAATTACGGACGGTCATCAACTGTGACTACGCTCAGACCTACACCATTGACCCCGCCAGCCAGAAATAATTTAAGAGCTTGAACAATTAAAGGTATGTGTCGCTGGCTACTGACAACACAACACACACACACACACTGGTGCTGGAGGACTATTACCTTAAAACTTACGTCTTATGAAGAAGTATATCATTAATTATCGTAATTTATGTCATCTGAAAGTTTAATCCTTATATTATCTAAATGTTCGTTCCTAATTTGACCAATTTTAAGACAATTATATGAATAGACTTGCAAATCATAAGATATTTTTAATTTTATGATAATATGCGACTCTTGCCTCCCCCCCCCCCCCCCCTGGTGACGTCCTCAGCCACCAGGAGCCATATATTTTATAATTAAGTTTGAAAGTAGTTGAGTATCTTTATTTATTTTTTTTAAGGGAAAGCTTGAAAATTTCATTAATGTATTTTTTTCTATTTTTCCTCACCAGTTGTTTTGTATTTTCCTCTTTAACTAAACACAACATAATGTATATAATAGTCACGGAAATCTTGAAATTACTCAATCATTTGGACATTATTTCTGTGATGCAGCTTTAAGGTTTAACAGACAGATGGCGTGTTGACGTGACCAGTTGTAGGAGAGTTACTGGTGGATAGTGTCACCAGGTACCTCCACAGCCCGCCAGAGTCACCAGGTACCTCCACAGCCCGCCAGTGTCACCAGGTACCTCCACAGCCAGCCAGTGTCACCAGGTACCTCCACAGCCCGCCAGTGTCACCAGGTACCTCCACAGCCCGCTAGTGTCACCAGGTACCTTCACAGCCAGCCAGTGTCACCAGGTACCTCCACAGCCCGCCAGTGTCACCAGGTACCTCCACAGCCGCCAGCGTCACCCGGTACCTCCACAGCCCGCCAGCGTCACCCAGTACCTCCACAGCTCGCCAGTGTCACCCAGTACCTCCACAGCCAGCCAGTGTCACCCAGTACCTCCACAGCCCGCCAGTGTCACCAGGTACAGTCCCCCTCACTAAAGCGTTTACAGGGGCTCGTCTTATAAACATTCCACAAATCATTACATTGACATATTCGCTTCAATGTTGTTATAATTTGATTACATAATATGTTTCCTATTACAAGTTTCCTTCTATCGAGTGTAAACAAACACAGGGCTGCCACACCACACAAAACCTGACGAGCCCCTGTAAACACACTAGTGAAGGGGGCTGTACCTCCACTACCCTCCACCCCCACCCCACACGGCCACCATCCTTTAACCACAAACCTATTTCTTCTAAGTTGCATTATTCTGCTCCCCATCCTCCCTACTACTCCCTATCCACACATTTCAACTACACCGTCACACTGCCCCCCCCCCCCTCAACAACTAGGACTCATCCCCACACATTGCCCACCCCCCACACCCTCCCCACACCCCGGACACACCCCCACACCCCGGACACACCCCCACACCGCCGCTGGCTCGGTACACCTTCACCTTGAACGTCCTTGAAGGCAAGACACCCTGACTTATCTCCCTCACAAGGAGTGCTGACTGTGTTGACCCCCTCACTTTCCTCCCATACACCTCTCACCCCTCTCCTCCACCCCTCACTCCTTCCGTCCACCTCTAACTCCTTCCCTCCACCTCTCACCCCTCTCCTCCACCTCTCACCCCTCTCCCCCTCCCTATCACCAAGGGTCACCTGACGAGGCTGGGAGCAGGACTTGGAGCAGATAAAAACTAGTCGGCCAGGCACTCCCTCTCTTACCTCCACTCAGAAACTAACTCACTCAAGGTAGGAGATCTGTGTTTCCGTGGTGTTGTGATGCTAGTGGGGGAGGGGGGAAGGGAGGAGTACCAGGTAGTGGGGAAACCGGAGAAGCCGCCCACAAGCATCATTACTCCATCACCCTCACCGAAACTACACACCTCCGCCACTCCACCACAGTACCATACCACCACTCCACCACAGTACCATAGCACCACACCACCACTCCATCACAGTACCATACCACCACTCCACCACAGTACCATAGCACCACACCACCATTGCACCACACCATCCACTCCACCACAGTACCATACCACCACTCCACCACAGTACCATAGCACCACACCACCATTGCACCACACCACCATTGTACCACACCGCCATTGCACCACACCACCATATCATCACACCAACACAACACCATACCTTCTCATCTATCACCTCCAATACACACACAATATCCAGTTACCTTATTGACATCATTTACTAAAAGGGAACACAGAAAGAGCTCAACCGAATGGGAGTTAAAAATGGATGATATATTACACAAGTATACAGTATAACGTACAGGTAGTTGGGTCATATTGCACAGGAAGCATACAGGTAGTTGGGTCATATTGCACAGGTGGTTATGTCACGTTGTACAACTAACATGAAGATAGTTCGGTGACAGGTGGTTGGGTACAATGACTCAAGTAGTTTAACCATACTGGGCAGGTAACGTACAGTACAGGTGAATGAGGTCATAATGCCAAATAGGTAGAAGGTCCATATTGCACAGGTAACGTAGAGTAATAGCAATCATAACGCACAGGTAACTCGGTCAAATTACACAGGTGGTTGGGGTCATTTTACAGAAGGTCGATTGGCCCACTTAATTGTTCAGTCTTCTCTCCACTTACACAATAATCGTTAAGTGGTAGGTCCTCTGGTCTATATTGAGGAGGTGTAAAATTTCACTCACATAATTTAGATATTGTGTTTCGGGAAGAAGGTCCTCGTTATCTGATACCTGTCACGGCGAAGGTTCCCCTGGGAGGGTTTGTAGGTCTCGTGAGGCCCCGTCCTAGACACCATAGTCGTAAGAGACTCCAATGTAAACACTCCGAGCCATTAAGATAGTGGGACTTGGAACTTTTTTTTTTGGAGGGGGGCTGAGGGGGGTGTGGGGGGCTGAGGGGGGCTGATCACCATTAAGATTGCGACACCAAATCCCAATGGAAAAGCGAGATCAAGGGTAGACCGGATTAGGACTGAATTTGTAGGGATAGGGTTAGAAAGGATAGAGTAACGTAGGATTGGATAGGTTAGATAATATTAAGGTATGAGATAGGTTAGGTTAGGTTAGGTTAAGGTAAAATTGTTAGTTAGGTTAATTTTGATTTGCCTTGGTTAGGTTGGGTCTTATGAGAACTGGGGCCCACCTGACCTGTCACCACTGTGGGTACCTTCATCAATAAGGTTTTATACTGTTACACAACCTGAGATTAAAAAATAAAATAAATAAATAAATACACCTAGTCGTGGCGGAGTCTCAGCTCAATGCTTATATACTCATTCATCTTAAATCCTTACCGGGAAAATTACCATCCTCTCTCCACTCCAGGATCTCTCCCTCTAATGGCTCTGCCGTAAGAGACCGTCTTGATTGAGCCTAAGGTGGACGAAACTTCACCTGACATGACATAAAGAGGTGTTTTACCGCGAGGTGTAAGGGAACGCCGGGCCTTAGTCATGTCTAGTGATCTCATGTCGATTTAATGGTTAAGTCTTAATAGGTCTTTAAGTCTTTATTCTAACCCATATATAAGGCTTGGTGCTCATTAGGACTGATGCCTTTTAGAATTGGTTCCTATTAGCACTGAGGCCCATTAGGACTGGGACCCAAACATAATTAACAGATTAAGGTAGGTTAGGGCCTATAAGGACTGAGACTAATTTAACCAGTCACCGTTATAATGGTGCAAAGAGATTCAAGCTACGCACACACACACACACACACACACACACACACACACACACACACAGTCTCATCAGTTACCAGCTTGACATTCATCATTCTCACGTCACCACATCCAACAAAGTTAAAACTCTTACGATAAATACAAGATGTGGTTCCTCGCCTCTTCAGTTCCCGACATGTCCGGTCTTCTCCCTCCCCCCCCCCCCCCCCCCCCCCCCCCCGCCCCTCGTACATCAGGAAAAAACCTACTGGTGAATTTGACGCAAGCAGACAAGTGCAAACAGGAAACAACCAATCCATAGCTTACAATTATGTATATGTATATGGAGCAAGTAACAAGATCACTAGAATACAAGATGTTGTAACCAATAGAATAAGGTTAGGATATAAGGACCTCCGGCAGTACATCCCTCAAGCAGATGTGAACAAAACTAAATATAAAGTGTGTGGTCAAACTGGTGACATACTTCTATATCGGGTTATGCCAGTGACCATTGACCTTGACCCTGGAAAATATAACCGCTCTCTTGGTTATAGCGTTGAATCGTTAGGTATACTGCAAACGTCACTGTTTTGTCACTTCTCTTGTCATGCTGCTAAAATTCACAGTCAGACAGACACATTAGTACAGACGGTGCTGATTGCCTTTCTCACACGACTCCCGTCCGTCCACTTAAACAATTATATAGCAAAATACATATGTATGAGAGGCATAAGTGTATGTATATCACTATTTACATGAAGAACGACAAACTCTATTCTTTCAGGAGGCTGTTCCTGGCTGACATCAACGTTACCAAGAAACGTTTATCACAGCTCTTACAACCACTCCTAAGACGCTTCTCACTACCTACAGCTCTTACAGCCACTCCTAAAACGTTTCTCACTACCTACAGCTCTTACAACCACTCCTAAAACGTTTCTCACTACCTATAGCTCTTACAACCACTCCTAAAACGTTTCTCACTACCTACAGCTCTTACAACCACTCCTAAAACGTTTCTCACTACCTATAGCTCTTACAACCATTCCTAAGACGTTTCTCACTACCTACAGCTCTTACAACCACTCCTAAAACGTTTCTCACTACCTACAGCTCTTACAACCATTCCTAAAACGTTTCTCACTACCTACAGCTCTTACAACCATTCCTAAAACGTTTCCCACTACCTACACCTACTCTAACACATTTTATCTCACATATTTAAAAAAAAAAAGACGTTTCTTACTACCTACAGCCGGAGACTAACACACCATAACGTGGACTGAGTCTCCCCACACACCTACTGTTATCACGGAACATCAACACACAAATTTCCCCTCCGCTCAGACTGCAAATATTTTGGCAGTTGGTGGGATTTTTATATTTTATTAGTAAACCTTGAAACTCGTCGTAAACATTTAAATCCATCTCACAATTAAATGGATTTTGTGTTCTGTTTGTTGAGACTGGTTAATTTATAATACAAACTAAAAGATGATAAGAACAACGATAATAACACGGTAGCAAAAACTGTCGGTAAAAATGACATACGCTCGTCATCACCATCACTCGGCTCCCTTTAGTCTTTATCAATATCCGTCAGCACAACTTCACACCACGAACCACACCGGCAACATCCACTCGTCGTACACACACACACACACACACACACACACACACACACACACACATTGGATCATGTGACATCATTATTTCACCATTATCTGTCAGGCTACGGGAAGAGGAGGATGCCCTACTCACTCATTCCAACACGTACGTAGTACTTCACCTGCCCTGAATACTGACAGCCCAACCACCCTTAGTTTATTCATCTCTCTCTCTCTCTCTCTCTCTCTCTCTCTCTCTCTGTCTCTCTCTCTCTCTCTCCAAGATTCAGGTAATTCAGTTGGTAATTTTATGATCAAGTATAGATTTAGGTCTTGCCTCATCATCATTGTCATCGTCTTCATCATCGACACCTTCATCATGATCACCATCATCCTTATCATCACCCTCATGATCATCATGATCATCATCATCCTCATCATCACCCTCATGATCATCATGATCATCATCATCATCATCACCCGAATCATCATCATTATCATCATCATCATCACCCTAATCATCATCATTATCATCATCACCATCATCATCTTCACCCTAATCCTCATCATCATTATCATCATCATCATCATCATCATCTTCACCCTAATCATCATCATCACCCTAATCATCATCATCATTACCATCATCATCATCATCATCATCATCATTACCATCATCATCATCACCATCATCATCATCATCATCATCATCTTCACCCTAATCATCATCATCATCACCATCATCATCATCATCATCATCATCATCACCATCATCATCATCATCACCCTAATCATCATCATCATCACCATCATCATCATCATCATCATCACCATCATCATCATCATCACCCTAATCATCATCATCATCATCATCACCATCATCATCATCATCACCCTAATCATCATCATCATCATCATCACCATCATCATCATCATCACCCTAATCATCATCACCATCATCATCACCATCATCATCATCATCACCCTAATCATCATCATCATCATCACCATCATCATCATCACCCTAATCATCATCATCATCATCATCACCCTAATCATCATCATCATCACCATCATCACCATCATCATCATCATCATCACAATGTACAACACTGCCTCTCTTTTCATATTAACACCACAATTTACTGGTACAATGGCGGTACACTTTTTTATTCTATTCAGTCTAAAGTGATAATGAAAAACATGAATAATGATTTTATTCACGCATAAGTTAATGATATACACATGAATATATGTATGTATGTATGAATGTATAACCCGAGAGTGAAAAGACCTTCATACTTGGTGTTTTCATTCGCCTCATAAATTTCAATGGTTGTGGGTTTCAGAGATTGAAGGTCAGGCGTTGAGTCACACGAGGTGGGACTCTGCGCCTTGCTCGAGTGCAGTTTCGTCGTCTGCGTTGCATTTACAGTGAATAGTGGTCCTCTCTCTCTCTCTCTCTCTCTCTCTCTCTCTCTCTCTCTCTCTCTCTCTCTCTCTTGGGGGAGGGAAGGGGAAATAGGGGAAAGTAGTTATGTTCACCCACCCACCCACATGATTGTGATCTGAATACTGTACTTCCCCGGGGATCTAGGAAGGAATTTGTCATCATTAGTGAAATTTTGCAGAACGTATAAATTTTCCAAATCATTTTATTCACTTTCCCTTCGACGTAAATAATAAAAAAAAGTGTAAATAGAAATTGAAATAAATAAACTAGAGATATAGGCATAATAAATTAGGTAATTATGTCAACATATTTAATTTGTTTAGGGGAGAATAAAGAGGTAGAGTGTACAAGTGTTCTGATCCCAAGTTCCGTGTTGTTATTGTTCACTATTGTCGAAAATCACGACCTGCCTACTGCATTTTTTCACTCATAATATTTGACTATTGAAAAGTTAATATTTAAATTGCAATTATTCATGACAGGTACATTGTATACGACACTAATATAGGAGTTATTATGAAGAAAAAACAGTATATGCATTCAGACGCATGACACTTACCGCTTGTTGTGTTATGTAGTAGTAGTAGTAGTAGTAGTAGTAGTAGTAGTAGTAGTATTATAAAGACTATAGAGGTGTTCAACGAAAGTGAGGTCAAAATAACAAAGGATGGCCAAAGACACCTAGGTGCGGTAATCGGCACGAATTATTTCAAGACCGAGTACGTAACGGGAAAGGTGACTGAGTGAGTGAAAGAAATCCAAACTCTGTCTTATATTGCTAAAACTGACCCACATGCAGCGTTTGCGACATTCACCAATGGAGTGCAACATAGCTGGAGTTACCTGATGCGCACTATTCCTGATATTGGACCCTTCCTCCGCCACCTGCAAGAAGCCATCAGGGTCGTATTTATTCCAACACAAGTGAAAAGCCTTCACTTAACCCCAGCAGATAGGCCACTCCTTGCATTACCATCGAGACTGGCAGGAACACAAATTAAACACAGCGAGTAACAAGTATCTCTGGAGAGGTCGTCAATACAGAGAGAATTACTTACACACGAACAATGCACACCTTGGATCACGTGAACATTAGACACCCCAGCTTATTTCACCTAATCTAACCTAAAATAATATAACCTAACAATATATAATCTATCCTAAGTTAATCTAATCTAACCAAAACTAATCTAACCTAATCTAACAATTATTAACCTGACCTAACCAAATCAACCAGACATTACCTTATTTAACCTAACATACCATAATCAAACACCATTTAACCTGACTTAACCAAACCTAACCTAACCAAAAACTAACTAATCTACCTCACCTAAGCCCCAGGTATCATCAAGGTGTTTAATTAATAAGTGAAATAAACTGGGTGGAGGTGGGTGGCGAGTTAACCCATTACACATTAACCAAGTACATCGCTGTAACACCCACAAGGCCACACCAACACTCAAGAACTTCATCATCAGGTCGTATAGATGATGGAACGAGTGAACAATGTTTTTTCTATATTTATCTATCTTTCAATCTATCTATCTATTTGCATACTAGAGACAGATACATACAAAAAAGAAATTATTACTGTTACGTTTTCAGAGTCAAAGGTCAAATTCACATCATGAAACAAGGTCACGCATTACCACCTTGACCGAGTATCCCTTCTGCTTTACAACGTGAATATTTACGCTATTAAATAAAAATCAAACTGTTGCTCGATTTTTTGGGGGGAGATAAACGTCCTGAAATAATAATGGAATAAACATAAGGGAGACGAAACGAAGGGAGGAATTTACAGATAAACAAAGAGAGAGAAATAGAGAGAAAAAAGAGAGAAATGGAACACAGAGAAAGAGAGACATCATACACTAACCCACACCCACCAAACTCGATAAGTTCACAGGCAATTGAAGGCTCCCTAGGTGCCACCCCCCCCCCCCTCCCTGCAAACACGTGTCCCTCCTGAATACTAACACCTCCATCTTCTCTCCCTGTAAACACCTCCCTCTTCTCTCTCTGTAAACACCTCCCTCTTCTCTCCCTGTAAACACCTCCCCCTTCTCTCCCTGTAAACACCTCCCTCTTCTCTCCCTGTAAACACCTCCCTCTTCTCTCCCTGTAAACACCTCCCTCTTCCCTCCCTGTAAACACCTCCCTCTTCCCTCCCTGTAAACACCTCCCTTCCTCCTGTAAACACCTCCCCCTTCCCTCCCTGTAAATACCTCCCTCTTCTCTCCCTGTAAACACCTCCCTCTTCCCTCCCTGTAAACACCTCCCCCTTCCCTCCCTGTAAATACCTCCCTCTTCTCTCCCTGTAAACACCTCCCTCTTCCCTCCCTGTAAACACCTCCCCCTTCCCTCCCTGTAAATACCTCCCTCTTCTCTCCCTGTAAACACCTCCCTCTTCCCTCCCTGTAAACACCTCCCTCTTCCCTCCCTGTAAACACCTCCCTCTTCCTCCCTGTAAACACCTCCCTCTTCCCTCCCTGTAAACACCTCCCTCTTCTCTCCCTGTAAACACCTCCCCCTTCCCTCCCTGTAAACACCTCCCTCTTCCCTCCCTGTAAACACCTCCCCCTTCTCTCCCTGTAAACACCTCCCTCTTCTCTCCCTGTAAACACCTCCCCCTTCCCTCCCTGTAAACACCTCCCTCTTCCCTCCCTGTAAACACCTCCCTCTTCCCTCCCTGTAAACACCTCCCCCTTCCCTCCCTGTAAATACCTCCCTCTTCTCTCCCTGTAAACACCTCCACCTTCCCTCCCTGTAAACACCTCCCTCTTCCCTCCCTGTAAACACCTCCCTCTTCCCTCCCTGGAAACACCTCCCTCTGTAATTGGCGAGTGATACAGGGCGCACCATGAAGGTCGACCCCCCCCCCCAAAAGAAAGCTTAATGACTCACCTAAGCTGATAACAAAGATAAGGTTAGCAAAATTATTGTCCTCTATCAAGCGCTGTAGCTAGGTTAGGTTAGATAGAGTTGACTTGGGTTAGGTTAGGTTAGGTTAGCATTAGAGTTTTTAACCAGCAGATGAAATAAGCTGGGGTGTCTAATCCCCAGGTGATCCGTTGTACCTAAAATAAACAACATTAAAAACTCAACTCCAGATCCGTTTTTTCGTATTATTGCACCAGTAATAAATATGATGATAAGGACTCAAAAATAAATTCTGGAATCAAGGTTTAATAATAAAAAAAATCGCTAAGTTGGAGCGTCAAGCGTAAAGGCGCAGTACTGTACAACGTAATTAACGCGGATAACAAAGGCCTAACGAGAGTGCGGAAATTGGCTTCTTTACACAACTGAGCGTCAACAACATAATATAAAAACAATTTATATAAAAATGATCAACATATCAACTTAAAAAAACACTAACATAAAACTCAATCCATTTTGTATTATTTTTTTTTTAAGGATTTGTAGGAATATTACCTACTCGGACCTTAAGCTAAAATGCTGGTCCGCCCAATCTGATATCTACCTCACATATCCTCTGAGGCAGCCAACTAGAGACTACCTCCCTGACTACGCAACATATGAATTAGCTAACTGGTCATGAACAAGAGAGCTAACTGGCAACCCAAAGGACATTTCTCACTCAACTATAGCGCCATAATATATACAGTATATTCTTAACCTATACTATTAAAACTACCTCAAACAACTAAAACTATATACAGTAGCTGGCATGAAGGTCAGTCAGTCAGGAAACACACAACAGTGGAGGAGGCTGGTCAGGTAGCCAAGGTCACGGCGATATCAGAATAGAAACGTTTAGTTGTGGTGTGTGTGTGTGTGTGGTGTGTGGTGTGTGTGTGGTGTGGTGTGTGTGGTGTGTGGTGTGGTGTGTGTGTGTGTGTGTGTGTGTGTGTGTGTGTGTGTGTGTGTGCTACCTGTCTCACACCCTGGAGCCTCTACTTGGATATCTCAGTCACTTTGTCTCCACGGCCACCTGTCTGCTAGATTCATCTTGACGTACACGAGAGGAAAAGGTGAGACAGAGGTTAGGAATACGGAAAAGGCAAGGGCGAACAGGAAGACAGAAAGGACAGAATAAAGCAAAAAAAAAAGAGGAATGAAAGAAAGAAAGAAAGGAACGTGAATAATGAAGGAAGAGAAGTCGTAATGAGGGAGGAAAGGAAAGGTTAACTGGAAGAACAAAGAAGAATAAGAGAAAAAGAAGAAGAAAAAAACGGTAATAAGAGGTAAACGCGCATGATGGGATGTAGGGAAAGGTAAAGGGAGATAAAGAAGGACAAAGGGGGAATAAACAAAGAGGTGAGAAGGGAAGAGAAGGGAGGAATGTAAGGCGGGGTAAAGAAGGTTACCTGAGGGAGGAGACGCTAACGGTAAGTGAAGGAGAGAGGAAGAGGGCGGTGAGAGACGGAGGGGAGGAGATAAAAGGTGAGAAAGAAAGAGAAGGAGAGAAGGAAGATTTGATTGGAGAGATAAGGGAGAGGGATTGAGGGGAGGAGAGGGAAGGGAGAATAGAGGGAGTTGAAGAGAAGGTGGAGGGGAAACACGGATGGGACGGGAGGGAGGGGGAGAAAAGTTGGGGAGAGAAAGGGGGAGTTAAAGAGGAGGGGGACGGAGATGAAGGAAGAGTGGGGAGGGGAGAAGGGAGAGAGGGAGAGAGGGAGGGAGGGAGGGTGGGGAGACGGAGATGAAGGAAGAGTGGGGAGAGAGAGAGAGAGAGAGAGAGAGAGAGAGAGAGAGAGTGGGGGAGGGGGAGGGAGAGAGAGAGAGAGAGAGAGAGAGAGAGAGTGGGGGGGGGAGGGAGGGAGAGAGAGTGGGGGGGGGGAGGGAGGGGAGACGGAGATGAGTCTAGCAAAGGAAGGGCAAGACTCGGGAATTCCCAAGCAGGGAGGAGACCCAGCCGGGGAAGCCTCGGTTGATACACCTGCTGGGACGCCCCGTCACCGCCTACTGCCTCGAGTTGGGAGGTCAAGTGGGCCCCAGTACTAATAGGCCCCAACTTAACTATTATGGCCACCGGGGTCGCTTAGAATACGGATCCATTACGACTGTTTAGCTAAGATTCGATATAGAACTTTGGGACCCATTATTCAGAGGACCCTATTAGAACTGGGGCCTATTAGAACTGGGGCCTATTAGAACTGGGGCCTATTAGAACTGGGGCCTATTAGAACTGGGGCCTATTTAACCTGTCACCTACAGTCTCAGTGTTCACTTTAATGTAGGCTAGGAGGTACATCACAACCTTCCTCTACCACACTAACTCAAAACCCTCCACTACCACACTAACTCACAACCCTCCTCTACCACACTAACTCACAACCCTCCTCTACCACACTAACTCACAACCCTCCCCTACCACACTAACTCACAACCTTCCACTACCACACTAACTCACAACCTTCCCCTACCACACTAACTCACAACCTTCCTCTACCACACTAACTCACAACCTTCCCTACCACACTAACTCACAACCTTCCTCTACCACACTAACTCACAACCTTCCCCTACCACACTAACTCACAACCCTCCTCTACCACACTAACTCACAACCTTCCTCTACCACACTAACTCACAACCTTCCTCTACCACACTAACTCACAACCTTCCCCTACCACACTAACTCACAACCTTCCTCTCCCACACTAACTCACAACCTTCCTCTACCACACTAACTCACAACCCTCCACAACCACACTAACTCACAACCTTCCCCTACCACACTAACTCACAACCTTCCACCTACCACACTAACTCACAACCTTCCCCTACCACACTAACTCACAACCCTCCACTACCACACTAACTCACAACCTTCCTCTACCACACTAACAAGCAACTCTTCACTTAACCTAACTTAACCTAACCTAAAAGCGCTTAGTCATCCCTCTACCACCACAGTCTAACATGCATACAGACATCACCACAGCAAGTACACGTTGAGAGAGAGAGAGAGAGAGAGAGAGAGAGAGAGAGAGAGAGAGAGAGAGAGAGAGAGAGAGAGAGAGAGAGAGAGGTTAATTTTATCACTTAATTCAATGGTATTCACGTAACTCTTCCTATCTCTCTCGCCCGCCTTTGATATAGCCATCCCCCAAAAAAATACACGTGAATTAAAACTGTAATCTGGTCAGGGTGCGGCTGGCTTCCCTGATTAACATACACATAAAGAGAATAGTGATTAATTTTAGTGAACTCTGGGAAAATCATGGAAAAAAATAATGCGTTATCGATATATGTGATAAAAAAATGAAGCTGTGGATTTACCTGGTGTGTGTGTGTGTGTGTGTGTGTGTGTGTGTGTGCTGCTCCAGTCATCGTGTACACTCACCCCCCCCCCCCTCTACAGTTACCATGTACACTCACTCTCCTTCTACAGTCACCAGGTCACCAGCCGGCGCCCTTGAAGGCACCACTTGAGCCTGGTGATCAATATCTCACCACTAAAGAGATAAACAGGAGAGAGAGAGAGAGAGAGAGAGAGAGAGAGAGAGAGGACGAAGGGAAGTGTGGAAGAGAGTTGGGTGGGGGGAAGCAGTGGGCGAAAGGGGAGGAAGAAGAGGGGTAATGGTGAAGGATGAGAAAGAGGGGGAGGGAAGTGAAAAGGGAAAGGGAGAGGGGAGAAGGTGGTCGCTCGTACAGGTCACTATAATAATCAGGTGGTCGCTAGTACAGGTCACTATAATAATTAGGTGGTCGCTCGTACAGGTCACTATAATAATAATCAGGTGGTCGCTAGTACAGGTCACTATAATAATTAGGTGGTCGCTCGTACAGGTCACTATAATAATAATCAGGTGGTCGCTCGTACAGGTCACTATAATAATCAGGTGGTCGCTAGTACAGGTCACTATAATAATCAGGTGGTCGCTAGTACAGGTCACTATAATAATCAGGTGGTCGCTCGTACAGGTCACTATAATAATAATCAGGTGGTCGCTCGTACAGGTCACTATAATAATAATCAGGTGGTCGCTCGTACAGGTCACTATAGTAATCAGGTGGTCGCTCGTACAGGTCACTATAATAATCAGGTGGTCGCTCGTACAGGTCACTATAGTAATCAGGTGGTCGCTCGTACAGGTCACTATAATAATCAGGTGGTCGCTCGTACAGGCTGACGCATTACTCAAGTGGTGACAAATATACCCTGCAGGTGTTGACATGATCGGCCATTAATAGTGTGACGTAATGTGTGTTTAGTGGTTGAGGCTGTGGTTTAGGTATCTGACGAGGGTTACAGCTTAGGTGGGCCCTTAGTCCTAACGGGTCCCAGTCATAATGGGCCCCTAGTCCTAATGGGTCCCAGTCATAATGGGCCCCTAGTCCTAATGGGCCCCAGTCATAATGGGGCCCTAGTCCTTATGGGTCTCTAGTCCTTATGGGTCTCTAGTCCTTATGGGTCTCTAGTTTTAATGGGTCCCAACCCTAATAAACCGATATAACCTGACCATTATGAAGGGGGCCAATTAAGATTAAAGTCCCTTGAGACTGAGCGACTGGTCTAAGTTAGTTTAGGTTAGCGCCCATTAGGACTGGAGCCTCTTTGGAATTGGGGCTCATGTGAACGGTCAACACAATAAGGAGTGTTATCTTTAATGAACTCGTTCAAAGAAAATTCTCTCTCTCTCTCTCTCTCTCTCTCTCTCTCTCTCTCTCTCTGCACAAAGTAGGAGAGGTATTGCATCACAACCAGTCATAAGTGTTCCCAATCTACCTTATCATGACACGTGTTGCTTCCTACACAAGCCTGAAGGTTGCTGCTGACGACAAAAATTGTTGCCATGACTACAACACATGACCAACTGTTGTACAACTGTGACAGGTGATGACCAACTGTTGTACAACTGTGACAGGTGATGACCAACTGTTGTACAACTGTGACAGGTGATGACCAACTGTTGTACAACTGTGACAGGTGATGACTAACTGTTGTACAACTGTGACAGGTGATGACCAACTGTTGTACAACTGTGACAAGTGATGACCAACTGCTGTACAACTGTGACAGGTGATGACCAACTGTTGTACAACTGTGACACGTGATGACCAACTGTTGTACAACTGTGACAGGTGATGACCAACTGCTGTAAAACTGTGACAGGTGATGACCAACTGTTGTACAACTGTGACAGGTGATGACCAACTGCTGTACAACTGTGACAGGTGATGACCAACTGCTGTAAAACTGTGACAGGTGATGACCAACTGCTGTACAACTGTGACAGGTGATGACCAACTGCTGTAAAACTCAACCCATTAAAATTTTATTCCTTGCCCATCCTCCCAGATAAAAAATAAAATAAAATAAAATAAAATAACAAAATTGAAAAAAAAAACAAGAAAATGTAACAATAAACAGATAACTTTCAAGATAACTCAAATGGTAAAAGGCAAAAACTTCAAGTGAACATCAACATTACTTTTTTTTAGTGTGGAAGGAGAGGAGACGGGTGTTGACGGACATACAACATGACACACACCTTACACTGTTTCCTCTCTCATTTTTAAACACTACTGCCTTGAGTGTTGAGTGGTGCTGGTAGGAGGGAGAGAGAGTGGTAGAGCTGGAAGGGGAGAGGGGAGTAAAGGAAGCTCCAGGGGGAAGGGAGGGTCTCACAACATACATACACTGTTGCCTTTCCTCGACACACCTGTGGGAAATGTTTGGACATGGTGTTGATCTCTCTTGGGTAACGTGTGTCAACAAAAAGAAGATAGGAACAAAAAAAAAAGACATACAATTATGCGTAAAAACTAACACACACACACACACACACACACACAATACTGCTGATGTCGCTGACATTATGAACCACCGCAGACCAACAGAGCATCGCAAGGTAGCCGTCAGCCTTCACGACTGGGTAAGTGACCACTAAACTGAGAAAATTACTGACTGGTCCAATAGGCCTCAGTCAGTCTTAATTGGCTCCAATTCTTAATCGGCGCTAGCTCTAATGAGCACCAGTTCTCCAGGATAGGTTAAGTTAAGCTGGTGGTTATCAGGACTGGGGCCTATTTGACCAGTCACCAAAGGACGTTACCGTATATGTAAACGCCACAGATCTGAATCCAGGAAAAAAAGTCACAAGAAAAAAAGTCAAAGAAAAAAGGCACGGAAAAAACCTAACTTAACCTAACCTACGTGCAACGCCATCATATATATATTGTGTTGTCAATGTTTACAAGTCATGTGACTTTTTTTCGTGACTTTATTTCCGTTCACCGCTGATCTACCCTTGATTTTTTTTTATTCACACACTTAAATAAAGCTAAAATCTTCCATGAACATAAGAAATTGGTATCTTAAATGGTAAAAGTTTTAAGTAATACAAGATGTATTAACATAGTCGTACAAAAATACCGTCCATACACTAAGTGGTGTCCGTGTCTACACTACATTACTCCCACACCAGTCTTCAAACCTAGACGGGGTGGTTCTAAAGAGGACTTTCATTGGAGGAGGCAGAGCTTAAAGTCATATCTCACGTCCGCCAGTATTGAACACTCGTATGGCTGGGAGAATACCCGAGGACCGTCCCAAACAGTCGCACAGCACCGACTTGTGATTAATGATTGGATAAAAAAAAGTAGCCAAGTCGTAGGGCGGGTTCATGCACTAACACCAAGAGTAAAAAGAAAATCAATTAACATTTTCTACGATCTACTGCATACATGGGGCGAGGCGTATGATTACAGAGCTGATACAAAAACTCGTAGCTCAGCTGGACGAGTAGAGTAGGTGATGCCGATGATGTGTAGGATCAATTGAAGATTACACACTAAAACTAACCTGATCTGTCCAATCCTAGCCTCAACACTGTCACCTCAGGTAGCGTTAGGGTAGTTAATCTTCTCATATAATAAGCTTGGAAGTCAAATTCTCGGGTGAAAGAGGCTGAGGTGTATAAATTTCAGGAGATCTAATTCAGTGCCGAGATGACTGGTCAAATGGGCCCCAGTCTTAACAGGGCTTAGATGGGTTCCACTTGACTTACAGCCTTGAAGGGTTATTATATAACTTGGAGGAGGTGTAATTACGCGTGTAATTGAGATGCATTTACATATCCTCTCTCACACACACACGCACGCACGGAATACATATAATATGAACCATTTTTACACCAAGTCACGTGTGAACAATTATCCAGAGAAAATAAGACAGGCTCTGACTGCAACACTTATAAGAGACGTGGACTGAGATGTGTAAGATAAGGGAGTTTGGGGGAAGAGATTTGGGGGATTTTGTGCTTGTATAGGAAATATTTAGTGGACATTTTACTTACGTTGGGAGACTTACAGATACGAACAAAATATAATACAAAACTGACATTATTTATTTTTACTTTTCATTTAGTAATAGAGGTTCACCACCTCACCATATTCCTACACGATCTACCTTTCTCCTACAGGCTGCTAGATACGTACTTAGCCGAGTTTCGCAGGAAGGGCGTTATGAATCGTTAATAAAGTTCTCTTGTGGCTGCAGCCAGTGTACAGTTGTAGTTACGTTGATTCACATCTTTTTTTTTCTTTTTTTACGTAAATACAAAACTACGTTACCCATACTAACTCGGTACGTCTCGTCGGGATGGTGGTGTAAGCTCTGACTGGAGGCAGAGCTGGGGTCGGGGGAGGAGGACTGAGCTCTTAGTGGTTCTGCCAAAAATGAGTGTCACTATGTGATACGTCACTCATTAAGTTTAAACTTTTCTGTGACAGACTCAGGGTTGTTTCATGATATCAAGTTATAATGCAGTTTTAATATAATATCAGATTATTTATATAAACTAATCCACCACGATTAAAGTAATTTTCGAGAAATAGTTAATTCGTCTCAACCCGGTGAAATCATTGGATGGTCATAGACCAACTGTAATAATCCAGCACCATTATTTATATATTTATAAGTGAATCTTGGATTATGCAAATTATACTGAGGAACCCATGACAACCTTGACGACCCCTAACCTTGATCTTCGTCCAATGTTCACCACAATCGTGTAGTACATGGCCTGACTTTTCACATTAATAACATTCTCTCATTTTCACATTAATAACATTATGTTAGAGATTTGACAAGAATCGCTCAGAGGGAAGTGAGGTAAATGCCCAGACGCCAATAAAACAGAGGACAAATTATAACGATTATCATTCATAATAGGACTAAAGATGTGCGGCGTCATATGACTGTGTACGAGACTAGGGTTCACTAGGTACAGTGCACACCACCACAGTTGTTACAAGGGTAATCCCCTCAGTACATTGACTTTGTGAGGAGATGTGTGTGTGTGAGAGAGAGAGAGAGAGAGAGATAATCCTGTAGCGCAGCTCAAGGTACAATTAGATAAAGTTCGCCATAATGAAATGAAAGAAGGAGAAAGAATGAAAGAAACAGATAATGTTTGTGCGTGTAAACTATCAAAACTCACCTGATTTTATTTGGTCGTGGTTATCATCATCACCTTGGAGCCAACCAGTCATAATCTAGTGACTGTCTTCATGGAGGGAGTGGCGATGAGGGAGGGGGTCGTTCTGGTAGGTAGTGGAGTCTCGTATGTGTGTGGGGGGGGGAGGTGGAGGGGGTGTGGTTTGTAGAGAAGGGAAGGAGGGAGAGTGGGTGTAAATGTGAGGGTGTTGCTCCTCTTGTTCTGCCACCACCACCACTAAGCCACTAGGGAAGCCTGCAGAGTGTCGGAGGGGGGGGTGAGATGGGGGGGAGCGAGGGTCGTCCTTCCTGTTGTCCGTTCCCCACCCACACCGACTTCGTGCCTCTCAAGACAACACACTCTTGTCTCCACTTCCTCTCACACCATCACCACCACAACACACTTTCCCGTCCCGCCACACACTCTTCCGTGCACTGTGGTAATATACACTTCGTCGATATCACTTCACCGCCGATATTATGTCACCAACGAGTTTTGCTTTAATTAGTCATTTGATGCTGGAAATGAAAGGTTTCATAGATCAATATTCTATGATGTGGGGACTGGGGTGTCATTCAGAAGTGCTTGGCCTGACTGACTGGGAGGCTGTACACGTGATAAAAGGACGATTGTTTTAATGTGTGTGTGTGGTCTGGCCCGTGCTGGAGAGAGCAGGAAGGGACGAGAGGGATGGGGAAGTGGTGGGAGGGGGGGGATAACGAGACAAAGAGGAGGGGGAGGTGAGGTAGGATATAGAAAGAAGAGGGTGAAGGGAGACAAAATGAGAAACAGAGGGGAGGGGGGAAAAGGGGGCTGGAAGGAGACGGAGAAAAAATAAGAGTGGAAGGAGAGAGAGACAAAAATGCAAGGAGGAAAGAAAGCGGTAAAACGAAAGGAAAAGAAGCGAATGAAAACTAAGAAAATAAGATTGACAAAAGGAACATGGAAGAAATAAGGAGGTGGCACAGAGAGAAAGATACAAGAGACACAAGAAGATTAAGTAAGAGCGAGGAGTAGAGAGAAGAGTTAAAAGAGGAGCAGAGGTATAAGGGTAATTAAGAGGAGGTACGTGACTGAAGGGCCGCCACTGGTGTTGTTGGCATGAAGGGGGACAGGGGCAGGCCTCTCACCTTCCCTCATGACAATAACAAGGTTTTTCACCACTAACTATGCACGTAGAACACCCAATAATAAGGAATTAAAAATCATATACGAAAAAGAGCGACTCTTACGAACACTGATATCCTTAATAACGACTCGAATCAATAAGTCTTCTTTTGGTCACATAAATAATGACACTCTTCCTGGAACAACTTAACAAAAGAAGCAATAGTCATGCACTAACCCTAGTTGAAGCGACTTAACAGTAGATGACTTTGTTCTGTGCCAACACACTGTTTAAGCACATATTGAACCAATGTAAATTTACGTGACGATTTTCATATTTCTTTAAAATCTATCAAACTATCTACCTACCAATCTTAAACCGGGGTCCTGAAGGTAGATGAATCAGTCAGTCTGGCGTGGGTCGGTTACAAGTGAAAGCCCTGTGATAAATGTTTATTCCGGATAGTCTAGTGACACATGTGGGATTGTTTTATATACGACGGTGACCTAAATAATGTTGTTTACTGTTGCAGCCCCTTACGTTGACCATACGTGTCTTTTACGGCCCATGGCTGTTCTGTGACAACCTAATCTCTCTCTCTCTCTCTCTCTCATTAAAGGTGAGGGAGAAATGGAAGAGGGCCATAGAAGTGCCGTGGGATAGGACCATGGAAGCACTCCTGTGGGAGAGCCGCGGAAGCAGTACCGGGGAGGGCCATGAAGCACTGCCATGGGATAGGACCATGAACCAGTGACAGAGGGCCATGAAATAGTGCCAGAAAGCCGTGAAGCAGTGCCAAGGAAGACCATGAAACTGCCAAAGAGAGGGCCAAGAATTTGTGTCAGGGAAGGCATTGTGGGAATGACAGGGGGGACCATGGAGCAGTGCCTGAGAAGGGCCGTGCAACAGTGTCGATTTAAGGGCCCCTAAAGCAGTACTGATTGGGGGGATCATGAAGGAGTGCTAGGATAGAGGGCCACGGAATCACTGCCGGGGAAGGGCCATGAACCATTGCTAGGAGAGGGTCATGAAGCAGTGCCGGGAAAGACCAGGGAATCACTGCCGGGAGAGGGCCATGACTCAGTGCCAGGAAAAGGCCACGAATCACTGCCGGTGAGGGCCATGAACCAGTGCCAGGAGAGGGCCACGAATCACTGCCAGAGAAGGGCCATGAATAACTGCCAGGGAGGGCCATGAATCAGTGCCGGGGAGGACCATGAACCAATGCCAGGAGAGGGCCATGAATCCCTGTCGGGGAAGGGCCATAAATCAATGCCAGGAAAAGGCAATGAGGCGGTGCCGGGGAAAGGCCATGAGGCAGTGCCAGGCGAGGGCCATGAGGGAGAAGTATGGAGTTGTCGAAAGGAAGATATGTCGTCTTATGACTTCCTTTCAACCGCTGATAGTTCTTTATTTGGTCACATTCAAACTGAAGTCCCACTCAGACGCCACCACACACCCACACAACACACACTCTTACAAACACCAAACTTATGTATTTCTCTATTTTTGCTTGTGTGTGTGTGTGTGTGTTTGCTCTCCCTACATTCTAATTGCCTTTGTTTTCTTCTTCATCTCGCCACCGATCGTGTTCTTACCTCCCAGGATCCAACAGATATTCCTTTTTGGTCCAATGTTATTCTTGCAACTATGTCCTACCCTCAGCTCGTCTAGTTCCTTTACCCTTACGATAGTGTCTCATTATCTGCCCCATTTTTTTTCTGTAATTCTTTAGATAGTTAGGAGTTACTGCATCATTTTTGCATTTAACTCCCACGTCTCACAACCCCTCGTCATTACTGGTCGTACACATGCTCACTCAAAAGAACATATACGTAATGTTTGAAGCATCGTATCTCTTTCAGAATTCAGGAAGCGATGCTTATTTTGAAGGCATGTCCTTCCTTCCAAAGGCTTTAGTATAAGTCTCTTTATATTATTTAATTTATATATACTTGAGACTCCTTCCAAATGCTTCTGGCAACATTGTACAGTGGTACCTAGTGACCACTACGACCCTGTTTCCTATATTATGGAATAAACTGTTGAAAATTAAAACTAAATAAATCTATGAGGAAAGCGAGCGAAAGAGCGTTTGGAATCTAAACAAAGCCTTTTACTGTTACTTTGACGCCGAGAGCAGCACGTTAAGTGATGTTCAAGGTCACCGTCAGGAGAGGCAGTCGCCTAACTAAAGCTAATGTAATACTCTGGTCTAACTTTCCAGCGAAACGGGGGAGACTATGGTGTTAATGGAAACACACACACACACACACACAGCCATGAGTCAGTGTACCTACAAACAACATCACCTGACAACAGTTACAACTAAACAGACATAAGTGAACTTCTGTTTTTCTGAGGTGGTCAGTGGAGTCACTGGTCTCGGAGCTCCCGATAAAAACTAGTTAATCCCACGAGACTATGATGCAGCACCTGTGTGTTGCACCCACTACACCCAACTAAGATTGTGTTACAAGTCAAATTGGCCACAGTCCTAACAGGCGCCAACCCCAATCACTCATAATTATACTCATTAGAACAGGGCCCATCAGGACAGACCTCAGTTCCAATGGTTAACCTTAAGGTGCGTCCACACGTGTGTACATTTTGTCGCCAAAATGTGATCGACAAGACGAAATGAGGCTCAGGGTTTCGACTCTAGTAGGGTGGGGCGGCGTGCACTATATCGGTGTTTCCTCTTGTTGATCACATGTTGGCGACAAAAGGTAAGTGGACGCACCTTTTGGTTAAGTTGGGGCCCATTAGAGCCGTCACCCTGAGCCGCTGTCATATATACCAAACACTGTCATATATACCAAACACTGTCATATATACCAAACACTGTCATATATACCAAACACTGTCATATACACCAAACACTGTCATATACACCAAACACTGTCATATATACCAAACACTGTCATATACACCAAACACTGTCATATATACCAAACACTGTCATATATACCAAACACTGTCATATATACCAAACACTGTCATATACACCAAACATTGCCATCTGATATTTACGCTTGTCTCACACATGATGTCCTTTGTCGAAAAATGAGACGACATACTGTATTAGTCCCTTGATGTTCATGTGTAGAGAAACCCTGAAGAAGTTACTCAGAGAAAAGAATGGATATTCCAACACTTTCTGACAATAACTATACTCTTCATCTCGTCCGCTGTGACTTGAAGACTTTTAGGTGGAATTATATAGAACGCACCATGACTGTCTGCGGTATACGCCATTCTAAGACCAGGAAATTATGTAGTTCACACAAATGAATAAAAACATCAGGGTACTTTGTGAACACCCTGAACATGACAATGGTGTGGGAAGCCTCATTAAGACACACACACACAGAGCCTCCCCTTCTCCCTGCTGGGTTATCACACCCGCCGTTATCAGGTCCTCGACCAGATATTGGACTAATATCACTGGCGCAACCCCAGTCCCTGTGTAACTAACCTGCCTCCTACCCCTGTGTAACTAACCTGCCTCCTACCCCTGTGTAACTAACCCTGGCTCCTACCCCTTGTGTAACTAACCTGCCTCCTACCCCTGTGTAACTAACCTGCCTCCTACCCCTGTGTAACTAACCTGCCTCCTACCCCTGTGTAACTAACCTGCCTCCTACCCCTGTGTAACTAACCTGCCTCCTACCCCTTGTGTAACTAACCTGCCTCCTACCCCTGTGTAACTAACCTGCCTCCTACCCCTGTGTAACTAACCTGCCTCCTACCCCTGTGTAACTAACCTGCCTCCTACCCCTGTGTAGCTAACCTGCCTCCTACCCCTGTGTAACTAACCTGCCTCCTACCCCTTGTGTAACTAACCTGCCTCCTACCCCTGTGTAACTAACCTGCCTCCTACCCCTGTGTAACTAACCTGCCTCCTACCCCTTGTGTAACTAACCCTGGCTCCTACCCCTTGTGTAACCCCCACCACCACAGTCTGCCAGAATCATAAATTAGCGTCAATGGTGGCAGAAGGCGGAAGAACGTTCGCCTGGTGTAGACTTCATAAAAAACAACGTGGCATTGAGAGAAAGGCGGGAACTGTAGGCGCTGGTGATTGCCCGTGCTGCCGATAATTCTTTATGGCACGGGCCTTTACTACGCGGCAACACCAGCATGACCTCAACGTGGTGTAGGGGGTGACCTTGTGTCTGCAGCTGTCTGTAGGTGTGTTGACAGTAACACCTGCCTCACCATGATCTTCATCTTCCATGTTAATTAATCTCGATCATATTTACACCATGTCTTCAGGTATATCATGTCCTCAGGTGTATCATGTCTCCAGGTACACGTCTAACATTTGAGATGGGATAATTATACGTAGCCAAGCCAAACTACGGGTAACTCCTACAAGCCAAACTACGGGTAACTCCTTCAAGCGACACTTAATCACGTGATGACTAACCATAAAAATTTAATGTCCGCAGATGTAAATGTTTATGTAGGAGAGAACTTTGAATTACTGTAGCGTCTGTCCTGGTTCCTTTAATATATCCCCGCATGCAACTGACCTCTATTGCCCCTATTGTTACGAACAGTGAAACACATCCACCCCCTCCAGCCCCTGATTAGCCTTGTATCACGACCACTACAGTCACCTCATACTATCTTGCTTATAACCACAGCAAAACATTCATAACATGTCATTTAGATAATACAATCATCTGACGTGACAGTTGAAACTACCAATTGCATCCTCTGCATCTCCTAAGCAACCAGAAACGATGTAGTTAAGTGTATAGAGTGTAGTGATGCGGGTAGTTTGTGACTGACTCCCTCTTGTAGAGCGATGCAAGAGTCAACTTACAGAGGAGTTTTGAGGGTCCATTGATCACTGTATAGCATTTATTATCTTTTTTAAATAATTCGCCCCTGGAGGTATTAATCCTCTGCAGTTAATTATAGAAATCGTAAACATACAGCATGGACGAGAGAAATTCACCACTACATTTCGTCCACTAATGAATCTTTGACACCTTACACACACACACACACACTGAGAGCTTCAGTCCTTGATGTGAGCAGTACCAGATAGATTTATATCATTATTTCAACCAGAACACTTCAATTCAGTTTCAACTTCTCCTAGCATGCATCATATACGGCTCTCCTCTTTAAGTTAGTTTTTCCCGGGCAGCCTTCACCACACACCGGTATAACGCACAGGTATTAGCCGAACATAAAAAGTTAACTGAATGTGTCCACACTTCGCGGCGTCAACACTCAACACCTGTCGAGAACACTTGACATCTGTCCAACACTTGGCTCGCAGGTGTTATCTGCTTGTTCCAAACGTACGTAATACCACATCATTACTCCTCTCATCCCCTGTAACTTCAACAAATTTGATCAATATTTTTTAACTTATTAATGAAGATCGTTTATACAAACTAGGAAATAAAAGCGGCGTTAATGTTTGGAGAGTGAACTTGTCCGTTTCAGTTTTAATCTCCAAGTTTCACTAAACGTCAATCAATACAGTTTATAATATGAAAATTTCCATGGTAAATTTCACTATAAAAACCAACATAACCTCAAGATAAGACATAAATAGCATCATAATCAACACACCACACACGAGAACGTCGCTCCCAGACAGGAGTGAGCGAAGCGCGACGGAGACCTGCACGTCCACTCGGTACCATGTCCCGCGATAGACTGACTGTCTTGGGCAGGAGGAACTTAGTCGCTGGGGAGCTCCGGCCCTGGCGGATCTGATCTTTCTCCCCGACACACAACAGGAACCCCGCCAGTGGCAGCAATGAATCTTAAATTTTCGCCACAACTCCCGGGGACTGGCGGGTAAATTTTGTTCACTCCAGGATCCTGGTTAGATTCTCGTGGCTCAAAGGATCAGAGGCCGGATCTCAAACACAATCGTACAGTACGTTATTTTTTTTTCGAAAATGAAGATGTAAGAACGCATCAAGCTAGTATACTGTACACCACGCCCAAATTATAATAATCCACAATTACATAGAAAGTACAATGAGACTATACCTTAACCAGATGCATTCACTTAACCTCAGCTGTTTATAAAAATATCATGCAAATTACCAACGAATCTGAAACCAGATCACCTTAAGATTAGACCCCAAACCTTATTTCAAATGACCTATCCTTACACAACCTAGCACAACCTAACCTAACCTAACCTAACAACCCCCACTTACCCCCGGAAGCGTTAGGGTGTTTAATCAACAGGTGAAGTAAGTTGGGGGTGGGCTAATCTTCAGGTGATCCCCAAAATAAGTACCTTCTACGTCTTCATAAATAGCAAAAAACTCCACGTAGCCATCAGTAGCGCTCAAGAGAAGGTAGGTACGTGTCGTGTTGGTTGTCAATAATGATGTAAAATGAGACTTTTTACTGAGGGGTATGAGTAAGTGGGACTCTTACCAAGGTTATGGAGTCAATAATGTCCCCATAACTTACAATAGTGCTGCTGGGAGACAGAGACTACGTGTATGTGGAGAGAGAGAGAGAGAGAGAGAGAGAGAGAGAGAGAGAGAGAGAGAGAGAGAGAGAGAGAGAGAGCCTAAACTGTGCTTAATTACACATCCCATAAAAATTTAAAATAGAGGAAAGAGGGACGGAGAGAAAGATAGAATAATAACAGCGTTTATATATAACTATCTAACACAAAAAACTGGGAGAGAGGGAGAGACTATTATAAAAAGAAGATAAGTCAGTTCTACAGGGTATTACAGTGCTGTGCGACTTCAAGCAATGATTGACCAGTTACTGACCCCGCTCTGTGTGTGTGTATATGCCCTAAGATTAGCTCAAGAGAAGTGCAGATAGCGTAAACACACCACCAAAATTCTGAAACTTGGTGTGTGTAATCATGTGACATAATGAGGTAAGATGGATATCATTCACGGAGCTGAGCTAAAGTTATTAGTAGTAACTGAAGCACCTTGGTGTTCGTTGTTGTCCTTGACTTGTCACCTTCATGTTTCAAGTACTGTACTCTTACTGTGGTCAGAGTGAAGCACCCCACTTGCCGTGTTTCATCAGCGTGCATAACTAAGTAAACCTGTTTTTGAGTTTTGTTTACGGATCACGTGAAGATTAGGCACCCTAACTTATTTTTCCTAGATGGTCACATATTCTAATGCTACAGAGGTTAGGTTGGGTTAGGTTAGGTTGCATTGGGATGGAATGTTTACTCATCTGGTGAATTAAACTAGGGTGCCTAATATTCACGTGATCCGTAAACAAAACTCAAAAACACTTGGCTTGAGCTATTCTTAGGAGCCACACACACACACACACACACACACACACACACACACACACACACACACCTCGCTCATGTTTAAATGCAAACGTTATCACGGATTTGCACATGATCATTTCAAACCTTCAATTAGTATACAGATTGTTAACCTAAGAATATTAAATAAGGATACGTGCTGGGATGCGAGGCTACATAACATCACCTTTACTGTACACAAAGCACATGCAGTTACTTGATCCACAGGCGTGAACATTCTAGTTTTGTTGCCTGATTTGAGAGGATCCTTCGGGTGATGTTGAACTGAACACAACCAAAAGGGGATTAATATTTTTCCCTTAATATAAAAACAACGTAATTGATCTACTGCTCTAAGTGTAATTTTGATACAATTTTGGACATATTTTTTTTTTCAGTATCTTAAGTGACTGAGATGCCGTTCTTATATTCCCAGGTCCGATGGTAAGAATTTAACGTATGAACATTCCACATCTGTAAGTCAGTGTCACCTGTTGTACACACCACTCTGTTTGTGGCGGCGGTGGGGCTCGGATGTGCTCAACACCAGCATCAAGGTGAAGGCGATATTACACCCAAGTGTTCAAGTAAGATAACAATATTTTCTTTAAAAAAAATAGAACGTTCACATTTTCCAGGGGAGACAAAATTAAAACAAATTTGGGTAACTCGGCCAAGGTTACTGAGGTGTACAGTAGACGAGATAAACCAGTTGTCGGGAAGTGGAGATCCCACGATCTGGGGCGTCCTTCATGGTGTTGTGTGGCACTGAGGGTACGGGTCGTCACCATAATCAACGCCTCCGCCATCGTTACCACTAAAACTATTGTCTGCACCACTATCAACACCATAACCGTCAACTCTTCCACCAACACAACTTCCAACTTCATCTCACCACTAAATCCATTACCACCAAACACCACCAACAAAATAACCAACGTTACGGCCACCATCACTGCCAGAAGCACCACTATCACTGCCAGAAGCACAGCCTCCTCCTACTGGTCAACCTTGAATAATGGAGACGCCGCTTTACTGATGATGAGCAGCTCCGATACCTGGCGTAGCACTATCTCACCCCAACGTCCGAGTCACGTCTCCTGCAGATAGAGTCCAGGTCATCTTTCTCCTCCCCACACACCCCATGGTCACTGTCCTCCCCATACACCCCCTGGTCGGTGTCCTCCCCACACACCCCCTGGTCGGTGTCCTCCCCATACACCCCCTGGTCGGTGTCCTCCCCACACACCCCATGGTCACTGTCCTCCCCACACACCCCATGGTCACTGTCCACCCCATACACCCCCTGGTCGGTGTCCTCCCCACACACCCCATGGTCACTGTCCTCCCCATACACCCCCTGGTCGGTGTCCTCCCCACACACCCCATGGTCACTGTCTTCCCCACACACCCCATGGTCACTGTACACACACCCCATGGTCACTGTCCTCCCCACATACCCCATGGTCACTGTCCTGCCCACACACTCCATGGCAACTGTCCTCCTCCACACCCCCTGGTCACTGTCCTCCTCCACACCCCATGGACACTGTCCTCCTCCACGCCCCATAGACACTGTCCTCCTCTACACCCCATAGACACTGTCCTCCTCTACACCCCCTGGTCACTGTCCTCCACACCCCATGGACACTGTCCTCCTCTACACCCCATGGACACTGTCCTCCTCCACCCTATGGACACTGTCCTCCACACCCTATGGACACTGTCCTCCTCCACACCCCATGGACACTGTCCTCCTCCACACACTATGGACACTGTCCTCATCCGCACCCCATGGACACTGTCCTCCTCCACACCCCATGGTCACTGTCCTGTCCTACACCCCATGGTCACTGTCCTGTCCTACACCCCATGGTCACTGTCCTGTCCTACACCCCATGGTCACTGCTAGATAAAGTGAATCATGCGACTAAGCCTTGAAACACAATTGACGTTTTTGGTAAACTACGACTTGCCCATGGTGGAGGAACAGCAGATATAGGGTACAACCTACACCGAGGCCATCCGCACCTCCTTACCAAATTTCAGCTATATAGCTATCTTTAAAACTGTGGTAATTCATAAGGAACACACACACACACACACACACACAAAGTACATTAGGTACTGTATTTGCAGATATAACAGAACGGGTCATAAGTTAAGGATAGCGATAAGAGACAATGTGTCTCATCGGAGTAAGGTGTAACCCGCTATCTTAACATTATCTGTTGTTAGATACACATTCACACCCCCAAGTGACGTCACACAAACAATGGCCATGATTGATCGTATGTTGTGTTGATTTGTAATATGTTAAGAAACAAGTTCGAGCAAATGTAGCACCAAGGATTAGTGACCTACATATATCAGCCTATTAAAAAAAGAAAATCTTTATCGATCAGTCAGCGGGGACAGCTAAAGCGAGTCACTCGCAGCTAGTGTCCCAGTTAATATATCAACATTATGATTACTCTTGTCATCATTGCCGTCAGAATATTTTGTTGGTTACTTGTCACCGCCTGAAATATTTACCATGAACATACATGTAAAGGGCTGGTGAACTACGCCACCGTTTTCTAAGCTGATGAAGATGTGATGTTGTTACCTTTATGGCGGCGTCCTGTGGGGTGTCCTGCGACCATCTCGCCTGCTGGTAGTCCTGCGACCATCTCGCCTGTATACAAAAAATATTAATATTTTATTATAAACAGTAAAAACACATTAAATTTTATTACATAAGCATCCAGAAACTTAAGGTAAACATTAAGCATTTATACTGTGACTCCACTGTGTTCATTACTCACACTGGCCGGGTTGTAGGCTAGTGTTGTCAGTATTTAAATTTATACATAATCAAGTTCACGACACATCTGTAGAAGAATGAGCCACTGTGTGCAAACTGGCTTATATATACAGTATGGTGACCCCTGAACCAGCTACAATTTTAGCACCAAAATGTCAAAAAATAATGATGCCCTATTTTACACACCGACAAAATCTGCTTTTCCATTGGTCCTTCAGTATTTATCTTGATACATATACATTTAAAGTGTGATAAACACCTTAAATGTGTTAAAAATAAGAGCTAACCAAAATCGCTAATAAGGTTAGAAAATTCTAAAATGTAAAACATCGTGATATTCTCTCCCTGAATACTGTCACGGGTTCTTCCGAATGTATAATGAAAATATTCCTATAAAGGATAAATCCCCTAGCCATTTAACATGATACAACCACAGACGATACCTAATTACATTAAATCAAAGATCTAACAGGGTGAACCCTACAGCTAATGCCTACGGTAGTCCTGCACTGGAGAGTGATACTCCGCCTCCTTAACCGGTGTCGTGCGACACACCTTCCGTGCGCAAAACCTTCCGGGAGAAGTCACTACGCATGCGCACCAAGGTCATGAGATTTCCTGCGATATTTCTTCCGCCTTGGTTTTGTGCGTGTTATGAAAACATTTCTTCATCGGAAATATAAATTTTCTTTCAATACCGAACAGTTTTCGTGTTACCAGGAAGAGCTAGAAAATACAGTATCATGGTAAGCAATTCTTATTGTGAAAGTAACGAATTTTGACATCTTTTGCGACTGATTTGCTAACCCATGTTATAACATCTCACAAATCAACCATACATCTTAAATGTCGATAATGAACATCAGTAATTGCTGAGCCCGGAAGGTTTATCGCACCGGAAGATGTGTCGCATGGCACCGGCCCCACACACAACTGGAGGCCTCCACGTGCACTATACCTCTACTCCCTGCCAGTCCCTCACACGAGACTTCCACCAACAGGGCCACACTTCTCAGCCAAAACCGGGTATAACACCTAACATATAGTCGGCCGGGGACCAACGGGTGGGTCAGTGTGCAACACTCGGGTCGTCTGTTTAATACATGAAGGACATTTAACCATGAGAGGGCGTCACCATCACCCATGTGCCGTACAAAAACAGATAACCCTGAGCTTGTGGTTCACGCTGCTAAATATCAGTGATCATATTGTTATGCCATGACTTATCAACTTGGATTACGTCAAAGATTAATATACTAACGAGGGCACATATGGCACAACAACAAAAACAACAAATAAATTGTGGAATTATACACATTATAAAAGATTTAAATAAAACTTAATAACAACAGATTTACCATAATAAGTGTGTAGGTTCCATCATGAACAGATAAAATAAATAAAGAGAATAAAGAATTAACATAATCCTGAGTAAGCCACTAACATATACACAGTGAATAAACAATAATAATATCACCATTAATTACACTTTACACCCATAAACAATACTAGAGCAGCACTGAATAATTAATACTCAACTAAACCTAATTTGAAAAGGTATCCACCACTGACCAACTCCAACAACCTTCCTCCTCCAAGGTCAACCAGTGACTGACATCACTCCATACTCCAGGGGACTACAACCCTAATACTAATATTAATCAATTCCTATATTAAACTACAAAAATACCTGCATACACACAGAAAATATTTTAATGTATCAAGTACCACCAGCCCTGTTAACACACAATTACAAAAAATATCTTATGTACACTACTTAAGGGTAACATGCCTAAAAAATATTTCACTATACACAGCACAATGCACCACTGTACATTACGCCATGAATAACAATATAGAATTTACTGTGTGATATTGTATGTGTGTGTGTGTGTCAGTGTACATGTGTGTGAGCATGTGTACACGTTAAGAAAGTCAAGGCAAAGACATCAAGGTAATATCAGCTCACTCCTCTGGTTACCATGGACAAGCTAACCTCACACGCCCTGGGCTTTTAGTTAAGGCATTTATTGTAAGGCGTTTTAGATGCACGGAATAGCTAACGTGTTAGCTATTCTGTCTGCCCTGACGCTGCTGCTGACTCTGCTCATGACAATTTCAGGGGGAAAAGTTAACACCTCGATCAGGCTCGTTTGCAGGAGGCAGAGGCACCAGAATACCTAACAACCAAACAGCCAGTTTCTCCCACTTAAAATATGCTGATCATGGCCGCTTATGGAGAATATTTTTATTAATATAGAAGAGTTGGAGGCAGGTACGGCAATAAAAAAAACTGTGATATAACAATAAAAATAATTCTATAAAAGGTAGTATATTGGATAGGACCTAAACCAAAGGGTATGGCATGAAAGAATTGAAAAGGATTGTACCAAGTTAAACCTGTTTTAGCTCCACCTATTTTTAAGTGGACGCTGTCAGATTTCATTAGCCGTTGGTGACTTTGGTGTAACAATATTGATAATTACCCAAATATAATTAAAACTTTAATATCATTACTATAAGATACTTTAAATAAGGGTGATCAAGTTGATCACAATTCTGGAAGTGCAAAAATTAAGACTTAATCGAGCCCGAAATTCGTCGTATTTCGTGTACAAATATGGGAACACCTAGCCGCGAGAGAAGACGCCTACAGCTGATCATTCACCTTAACATGTGGTGATATTTGATCTATCCTCTCCTATCTGGTTTGTTTAATTGAAGGTGAAACACTACCAATTGGGAATTGCATAGGCTGTTGGGCAACATGGTTATGATAAACTAGAAAATCACACAAATAACATCCTTCTTTCAATATTCGTAACGCGCCTGTTCCGTTGAGAACTAGAACGTCTGTTAAACCACCAGAACGAATCGTGCTTAATATAGATTCGCACGATAAGTCTTTAACCTTGCATGTTTCCGTAAGACAGACTACACCGGTCCCCGTGTACACGTCAGGTAAAACAACAGTGGCTCTGGTGATTTCCTCATTCTGAAAATGGAGAGTACCCGTTAAAACTGCAGGTACGATCGTCCAACTATTGCTGCTATAATCACGCTGGGGAAGTGAGTCTGTGGGGTCTTGGACTCACTTTGACTCAGAATCCATCGTCCTCGCAGTAGGAGCGGCGGACAACACATTCACCCTCGCAGAGAGCAATGGTACAGGAGTCAGCATGGCACTGAAGGAACTACCATTAACAGTTATAGTATGTTTGCTTGGCTGAACATCTATCAAATTAGTTTTAAGAGTTGGAAGACCTATTAAGCCGTCAGCTGGTAAATTAAAGTCTTGGACTATATAAAAATCTGCAGAAAAGGCTATATCACGTAATGTTACCATTCCTGTTAAGTCCAGCTGAGTGCCGGAAACTCCTGAGAGATCCGTGTCAGTAGGTCGAATCAAAAGTACGTTTACACAAGCACCCGTATCAATGTCTAACACTAACATGACTGACCCAACCCTCGCTATTAATGAGGCTGTAACAGAAGCATTGTCGCATGTTGGTAGTGGTGTACCAACCCTATGTCGGCCTGGGACTGACGTTGGTCTTCCCCGACTTCTTGTGAAAGCGGCGGCTCGGCTTACCGTGGTGGGATACCTGGGGTAACTCCATCCCTATTTGTCCACATCGTCGGACTGCTGCACAATCCTCCGTAGTATGGGTGGGAGACTCATGGTATAAACACCACTTTACTCCCACGGAAATTCATAATATGTAGACAATATTTTGCATTGTACCATTGCGTCATAACCTTTGACACCATCTCGTTATAAATCGACATTCCATCAGATTACTTCGACAGACTTGCAGATATTACACCGACAGATCACCACAATACAGTCAACCATAGGTATGTATAGGGTGTCTTACGGTGTTCGAACCCATAAAGCTTTCAAACAGTCTTCTAGCAGTACGGTATTCTGTTTTCCATAACGTTACCGTGTATATATTGTAATATTATCAGTGTTATTAATATTTGCACCAATGACTCATATTTTATAAAATGTCTGTACAGACGCACTTTGTCTAACTGTTATGAAGCGTCTCCAGTATTGTTTCAATGATGTGCCTTTTTATGAAACTGATTTGAATGATGCTTAATTGTCTCGAGTTTTGTGCACTGTTCAAAATAAACTGAAAAGTATTGGGAGTAAAGTGCAAAAAGGGATACTACTACTACTACTACTACTATTACTACTACGTGGCCTCCAGCCTCCCCCAATAGCCACACCTTCGCCACCATTTTATTACCTTGATATTAAATATCCTAATACATAAGAAGCTATCCTATCTGTGTTAAATTAGTTGAGCCGCAGATCTATGCGGCATTCAGTGACTGTAGCCTCATAGTCAATATCTGCAGCAGTTGTCGGGAATGGGGCAGAAGCTCTCGTTCCCCTGAGGCAGAGCAGAGCCGACCGAAGGAGAGAGAAGGACAGTCGACATCTCATCCAGGCAGTAACGTAACTTCTGGGCTGCTGCTTCTGTTCGGAGATCACCTTCGCGAGTCTGGCGTAGAAACATCTTGCACTTGGTCCCATCCCACCAGAGGTTGTGAACACTAGAGGAGTGAAGCTGCCTTGATCAACGTTTTGAATTCTCTCCCCATATGCCCTTCTCTTGTCGTTCTCGTTCCTCCTATGTGCAGCATCGAGAGCTAGGTTACGGTGACATGCGGCCATGGGATAAAAAATCCTGATGTCGAAGAAAGCTCGCTGTCCCCGCGTCCAGCATGTTCCATTATGAGAGTCGTCCTCTACTGCAACAGACACATCAGGCCACATATCTCTTCTTTTTTCAGTTAAACTTTCGTATTATGATTCTTGGTGAGGAGTAAACTAGCTGACCTTTCATTAAGTATATCATTGTTAATAGTTTGAGAGTGAAAGCTGAATCAAATATAATAAAAGTTAATCACAAACGAATAAAAGATAATATTAGAATTTATTATTGAACCAAATTACAGTAATATAAAAAAGAATAACCGCCAGTTCATTGACTTCATTACTTTACTGAACCGATACTCTGCACCCGAAACAACACAAGATGGCTACCTAACTTAAAGTTGACGCGACACTCCTCAAAACTGGCCCCTGAACAAATAAACATGTAGCACAACTTAGCGATTCACGCACGGAAGTGGAGTCGAGTGTTAAGAGAAGGTAATGAGCCTTTACGTGGGGGAATTGACGGGAGGTGTTTGTTTTATGTCAAGCATCACACCCTTGTTCACGGCACAGGTTAGGTTGTGGTGACCCCTCCCCCCCCCCCCCCCCCCCACACACCAGCGGCTGACAGAGCGGCAATGTTAAAGCTAATATTTCAGAATGAAACTGAGCTGGACCCGGCTATTCTCAGGTTACTTTATTTTGTAATCCTAATAAAAAAATTCCCGTAGAGTTTCCCGCGTAGATGTGAAGCAGACAGATATTCTTGGAGCTTGTAGTGACCGAAGTAATCGTTATCATTAACTTCTGGCGATTAAGGAGATTATTAGTACCATAAAATTACAACAAATGCAAAATGTACCAACTATTACCATTGCCTTGTCTGACTTGCTACTCTACTACCTCAATAAAAGGCGAGACAGGAAACCTTTCGTTGACTTTTAAAACACACTCAGAGGACCATCCTCAGAACAGCTGTTAAATAAACAAACGACTACTAGGAAGCAAATTCTCGTCTGTTGACCACAAAGTATGTACCTTATGTAGATTCATGTATAGGAAAAACATAATAGGTTTAAAAGACCACTAACTTGTGGTACCACAGGTGGTCAGTGAGGGCAGCAGGGGGAAGGTGGCCGACAATGAACCACATTACTCTCACACCTGACACCGATAAGGAGCCCATTACCCTCACACCTGACACCAGTAAGGAGCCCATCACCCTCACACCTGACACCGATAAGGAGCCCATTACCCTCACACCTGACACCAGTAAGGAGCCCATCACCCTCACACCTGACACCGATAAGGAGCCCATTACCCTCACACCTGACACCAGTAAGGAGGCCATCACCCTCACACCTGACACCAGTAAGGAGGCCATCACCCTCACACCTGACACCAGTAAGGAGCCCATCACCCTCACACCTGACACCAGTAAGGAGGCCATCACCCTCACACCTGACACCAGTAAGGAGGCCATCACCCTCACACCTGACACCAGTAAGGAGCCCATCACCCTCACACCTGACACCAGTAAGGAGCCCATCACCCTCACACCTGACACCAGTAAGGAGGCCATCACCCTCACACCTGACACCAGTAAGGAGGCCATCACCCTCACACCTGACACCAGTAAGGAGCCCATCACCCTCACACCTGACACCAGTAAGGAGGCCATCACCCTCACACCTGACACCAGTAAGGAGCCCATCACCCTCACACCTGACACCAGTAAGGAGGCCATCACCCTCACACCTGACACCAGTAAGGAGCCCATCACCCTCACACCTGACACCAGTAAGGAGGCCATCACCCTCACACCTGACACCAGTAAGGAGGCCATCACCCTCACACCTGACACCAGTAAGGAGCCCATCACCCTCACACCTGACACCAGTAAGGAGCCCATCACCCTCACACCTGACACCAGTAAGGAGGCCATCACCCTCACACCTGACACCAGTAAGGAGGCCATCACCCTCACACCTGACACCAGTAAGGAGGCCATCACCCTCACACCTGACACCAGTAAGGAGGCCATCACCCTCACACCTGACACCAGTAAGGAGCCCATCACCCTCACACCTGACACCAGTAAGGAGCCCATCACCCTCACACCTGACACCAGTAAGGAGCCCATCACCCTCACACCTGACACCAGTAAGGAGCCCATCACCCTCACACCTGACACCAGTAAGGAGGCCATCACCCTCACACCTGACACCAGTAAGGAGGCCATCACCCTCACACCTGACACCAGTAAGGAGGCCATCACCCTCACACCTGACACCAGTAAGGAGGCCATCACCCTCACACCTGACACCAGTAAGGAGCCCATCACCCTCACACCTGACACCAGTAAGGAGGCCATCACCCTCACACCTGACACCAGTAAGGAGGCCATCACCCTCACACCTGACACCAGTAAGGAGCCCATCACCCTCACACCTGACCAATCTTCATGTGATCTTAACGGTTAGAATCAGATAGATGTTAATATTACTTACTAGCTTCCCTACTGCCGCGATAATTCAATTAACTCCTCCGTTGATCAGTATATAACAGCATGATAACTTATTTCACTTAAAGGGGGTGTGAAATTTATGTTGTATATAAACACACGCACACGCACGCACACACACACACACACACACACACCTAATAGGCCCGTCTTCTTAACTTATCCCAATTCTCACCCTACCTTAGCCACAGGGATCGGGACCTAATTGAAAATGATTTCCAACTTAATAGGTTAGGAAAGGAGTAGTAGGGCCCATGTAGCCTGCAACTTGACACGACTAGGTCATGCAGGACGAGATACTGATCATTTCCTTTGTCTCCTGTGGCCTGTCATGTGTACTTTCCTAGACCAAGAGAGCAGAAAAAAATGGGTTTATCTGTTGTAACAAATAAACTCAGCTTTGTGTGTACTCTATCGTGAGATAAGTAAACATCGATCTTTTTATGTATTTTGTGGTAAGATAATTCTGGGCATAAAATATAGCGTTGTATTCACATTGTGTTTTTGTAATCATTAAGCTAAAACGTAGCTTTTGGGGGCTATATTGTTCGTGTTTCTAGATATAAAGAAAAATCAATATGGTCACCTGAACAAAATATTCAATGATCAATCTGCGAACAACAAAGCACAGACACCAGAATAGAATAAGATAAGAAAATCCCTACTTGTTTTACGACGCCACCAACACTGTTTTAAATCTATTGGGGGACGTCCAAAGAGTCTCGAGGGGTTTGTTTTTCCTCCCAATTTTATCGCAAAACTAAATCATCCTCAACAAACTTTAGCAGCTTAAGGCGTATCCTCTCCATAGCCACAAATCTTGCCATGCAGTATTGTGGTTATGGAACTTCAAGTGAATTTTTTTCCCGATCATTATGGAAGCCATAAACCTTTACACGAGCTTCACTCCAGTCCAAGATATTTCTGGCCATGGGCCTGGATAACATGATACCCTCTGGTGGGTGTTGGGCACCACTGGTTAAAGGTATGGCACCATGATACACTCTGGTGGGTGTTGGGGACCACTGGTTAAAGGTATGGCACCATGATACCCTCTGGTGGGTGTTGGGCACCACTGGTTAAAGGTATGGCACCATGATACACTCTGGTGGGTGTTGGGGACCACTGGTTAAAGGTATGGCACCATGATACACTCTGGTGGGTGTTGGGGACCACTGGTTAAAGGTATGGCACCATGATACACTCTGGTGGGTGTTGGGCACCACTGGTTAAAGGTATGGCACCATGATACCTTCTGGTGGGTGTTGGGGACCACTGGTTAAAGGTATGGCACCATGATACACTCTGGTGGGTGTTGGGGACCACTGGTTAAAGGTATGGCACCATGATACACTCTGGTGGGTGTTGGGCACCACTGGTTAAAGGTATGGCACCATGATACACTCTGGTGGGTGTTGGGGACCACTGGTTAAAGGTACCAGTAGCCGTCGCACAGCTGATCCTCCAAATTTTAACTCTCGGGTTTTCCGGTCAACACACATTGGCCCACAGCCCGCGCATGACCACCCACCTGCTCACCTACACACAAACAATAAAAATATAAAAAAAATAGTGTTTTACACATCCACCCATAGTGTACGGTACCTACCCATATCCTCCAACACTTACACACTCGTTAACAAATCTAAACACATAATACAGTTACACTTCCGTAATCATACCTAAACAGATACTGAAATCACATACACACACACAAATTATAACAAACTATACGTACTCTATATATTTCTTTTAAACTTGTTTCGCGATATGAGATTCAAGCAGAAGGTACAAAGCCAAGATGTATAATTTCGCTGTTTTTAATAATGTCCAAAATACTATATTTTGCTTTCCCCGTTTTCCCGTAAAACTGATGAATAACACGAGAATGAAAATATGGACAGTTGATTGTCGGAAGCTTTCTCGACCACTCTCAGGGAGTTACTTCCAAACCATTTCCTGGGAGTTGAGTCTTGGAAGAAAACATTAGTGTTCCTAATAAAACAAAGCTCGAGACTGAATGTTATTGGGTGATTATTAGGAGTATCGTTTTAAACTCCAATGTTAGCCATTCTTATCAAGTTTATTCATATATGTATTTTGTATATTGCAGCAGACATCCCCTGCCACACGACACACAAATCAATAGGTTCGGATGTAACCCCACACTATATGTACGACTAATGATAGCTTAAAAATTAATCGGTACACTCGTTTTACATTTACGCGCGAAACAAGAAATAAAAACAAGTCATAAATCAGTTGTACAGTACGGTGCAGACTGGAGGGAGCATCACAGAACACTTGTATTGGGGTCCGTAGGCAGAGTGAAAATTTGGTGTTTACCCTGTAAATTTAGTTCTCGTGTCCGAAGGTAGTTGGCGGTGCAAGAGCTTGTTGGCCAATCATCAACTAATCACAAGAGAAGGAGAAATCAGCTAATATCGATGCACGTGATAGTTACTAGACGTACAGTCAGCCAAAGATGCACTGACCCCACCCTGGGACTCATACTTTATTATAAACACAGTGCCATAAAAGATGCAATTTTCCAATAACTACAATGCCACAAAATATGGAGTTACAGCCTCTCGGGTCGGGAAGGAGGAGTCTCACAGTACGCTGGGCAGGTATAACGACGGGGTCGACCTGCCGTCGCCTCATCTCTCACGATCAGTTTCTTGAGACAGTTCATGCGTGGTGCTCCCACGGACCTGGGAGCCTCATTATCAGAGGTTCCTATAACGCTTTACCCTCTGTTGTTTAGTTCTCGTCAGTTACGATATTTTCTTCTCAGTTACTGTAATTTCGCCGATTAAGATATATTTTCCCAGGCACGATACTTTCTCTCTAATTACGATAGTTTGTTAATAGTCAAGGCAGTGTTTCTCCCTTTCTACTAAATTTTCACTCGTTACGACAAAATGCTGCAGCTTCTGAGAATGGGGGGGGTTACTACTAATCCTGATCTACAAATAAATACAAATTAATTACTCATTACAGACGTCCCAAAACATACATATTAATTTTACATGAACGTAAACCGAGGAATAATTTTGACATTTAAATTTATTGTAAAAATATACGAACAAAATGAGAGAAAAATACGATCATTATGTTTTTTATTAATCCTCTGCGAATCGGTCAAATATTAAGCTGTGCTATGGCTTTACAATACTACTGATAGAGTATTTGTTAAAGGTTATTATAATATGGTCGCTGATTTACAATTGATTATAACTTTTAATGCATAAAAGTTCTCAGAAATATTTGCATAGAATTTAAGTTCTCGGGTCATTGTGAGAAGAAGGTGAATCAGGCAAAGAAACTACTGTAGTAGGACTTACAGTATCAGAAGGTCGTTTAGAACTTTAGATATCTGGATGGTCCGTCGCTCGTCACGATCTTCAAGAGTGAGGTGCTTCCCCGTCTGGATTACTATCACCCACTGATCTCGAAAAAAAAGACTGGATCGAGCAAGCCATTGTTCTCGAGTGCGCAAAGTTGCAGCCAACAAAATTTGGGCAGCGCCATATTGGATGGACCCAAAGCTTCCCGCTGAATGTAACACAAGTATGGCGAAGCGGGGAACTCAGTGCTGTGCTTTCGGGTGCAGCAAGCTAAGAAAATTAGGAAATGAGAGAAAATGGTCGAAGTGATAGTGAAGGGACTGAAGACGAAGAAACGACGACGAAACGTAAATTTCCAAGGACTTTTTATGGGTAAGTTATACTTTTATTGCTGCTACTAGCCTTAGGCTGATCCCTTGATGCTGTAGTGGACGTCTCCCCTACAACTGCATAGCCACAGCCACCAGCTGCTACCATCTTCCCTATCAACGAAACTAGCGGCAAGCAAGCGGCGTCACCAGATGCTATCGTATCCTAGCAACCGAGCAAAAGACCGGTTACTTCTCGGGTTTTCCCAACATGACTCATAGATGACTCATGGCTGCTGGGAATATAATCTCTGTCTCTCCATTGAGTTTCATTCCAGCCTCTCCTCTACAACATGCAACACCTCCTCCGCCGCTGCCTGGCGGCCCTCGCCTGCCTGGCGGTCCTCGATCCTGCCAGCGAGCATGACGACTCACCAGCTGTCCTCTGAGCTTCCTCACCAACCAGCTCTCATTCTGGCCCATCTTCCTGAACACGCAACACCTCCTAACAGCAAGCTCCATGCTGTCCAGCCTTCATTCAACCAGGAGGCCAGCAACAGGCAACATCTTCTCTAACGAAGCTCCTGCACATCTACCTCCTTCAACACGCTACTCACCAAACGTCTCTACAGAGCAGCTCCTCACCACACGGCACCTCCAGCACCAGACTGTCTGTCATGTAACTTATATTATACAAGAAAACCACCTTAGAGTTTCCATCCATCCTGAGTGCTAGACAGCATTATACCACGAATTCCTACAAATGGTGACTCCCGGAGATTAGCACTCACACAGGATTGAGGAGACGCTGATCACGCTCCCAGTCTTCAAGCAGCATAGAAGACTGGCTTATCCACACAGAAGCAGACACCAGCTCCTCTTCCTGCCCCAAGCACCACATCCTGACAACCCCAGCACACCCGTCCTGCCTCAGACGCCGACCCCGGCCCAGCAGTAACCCCTGACGTGGCCTCTGTTCCTGAATCCGGACCCCCACACACCACTCTTTTCTCCCTCAGGTACTCCCTGCTAATGTCCTGCACCCTGCTGCTGTCGTGGACCCAGCTGCTGTCACTAGCCCTAATCCGCTTCTGCTGACACAGCCCCTGCTCCTGACCCAGGCCCACACACCCCCCAGCAGGCGCATCTGACGACTCTGTACCTGCCGTGAGGGAAGCACAACATTCATCGCCTCCACACACCCTTTTTCTCCCTCTCTTCTCCCACAGATAGTGTATATCTAGACAGTTGTATTTCAGCGACCGGCTCATTCACGCCATCGCCGTTGTCTCACATGAGGCATGCACCGCCCGTTCTGCCTCACATGTGCTAAGCAACTCTACAGACAACAAGTCTCCTACACCGCCTGGAGGGAAGGGGGAGTATTGTAGTGGACATCTCCCCTACAACTGCGTAGCCACAGCCACCAGCTGCTACCGCCTTCCCTAGCAACCAAACGAGCGGCGTCACCAGATGCACCGCAGTATCCTAGCAACCGAGCCAAAGACCGGTTACTTCTCGGGTTTTCCCAACGTGACTCATAGATGACTCACGGCTGCTGGGTATATAAGCTCTGTCTCTCCATTGAGATTCATTCCGGCCTCACTTCTTCAACAAGCAACACCTCCTCCTCCACCGCTGCCTGGCGGCCCTCGCCTCTCCTCGCCTGCCTGGCGGTCTTCGCTCCCGCCAGCGAGCATGGCGACTCACCAGCTGTCCTTCTCTGAGCTTCCTCACCAACCAACTCTCATTCTGACCCATCTTCCTGAACACGCAACACCTCCTCCCAGCAAGCTCCTAGCAGCCCAGCATTCATTCAACCAGGAGGCCAGCAACAGGCAACATCTACTCTAACGAAGCTCCTGCACATCTACCTCCTTCAACACGCTACTCACCAAACATCTCTACAGAGCAGCTCCTCACCACACGGCACCTCCAGCACCAGACTGTAAATCATATAACCTATATTATACAAGAAAACCACCTTAGAGTTTCCATCCATCCTGAGTGCTAGACAACATTATATCCCGATACCCCCACAAGCTCGTTAGGTAGCATGCAGTGGACTAGGCATTGAGTTAGGTTTTTCATTGACCAGATCGATAAGGGGAAAGAAGGGTGAAACCATAACATGTCTTTATTAATTTATTCCTAATAAAACATACTGGTAAAAAAAACATACAAGTGAGTTGGCCTTCCTCAGAAGAACAACGAAGATGTTGGTTACCCTGCTCGGCACCAGACGTCTTACATTAATTGAGTGTCAGCCACATACTTATTGCATAACAATCCGTGACCTCCTTACCTCGGTCATTCCTTCTTACACTACCCCTTAACACGTCAGACTGCTCCACCTGTATGGAATATAGCACCGTAGGTTATCATACATAGTAGCACCATCTCACCTCCCTGTAGCACCATCTCAACACACCTGTTACATTCCACACCTGCAAGTATGGGACTCCTTGTAATTTCTAGGTATACATATGAGGCACCTTGTTCGCAAACCGCCCTCGGTGGGTAGAGACGAGGGCTACACTAAGAGACATACCAGTACTATTTCTATGCCCGGTATTATAGGTCGCTCCAAGTGAAGACCGAGGAGTTTCTCAAGCGTTTCCTTATTTGTTCCCACTCATTTGGGGTGGTGTGCTGGGAATCCACAGGTTCACAGTGGATTGGCATAGCTGGGAGTAGTCACCACCTGGTGGGACGCTCACAGGGATAATGGCCGCCGCCCAGCAAGGCACTCTGACCACATGGGACCTGAGGTGACGGTAGAATGGAGGACACTGAGAAATAATGCCTGATGGGCAGTTATCACACCCCATAACACATTACTATTTCACTTACACATCAGGCAAAGCTTTTGCTCTAACCATTCGAAATGGCTTCCAAGCGCCCATCAAGTGCTACTGATGCTAGTGTAGTGAAGAGGCAACGTAAGACCATTACCCTTGCTACGAAAATGGATGTACTGTATTAACCCAATTTGAAAAGGGGAAAGTGCTGTGGACATAGCCGCTGTGCTTGGTCTAACCCCCACAACGGTGCGTACTATCCGGACCAATGCTGATAAGATTAAGGTTAGTGCTGGAAGTGGTACTACTCTCAGTGCAACTAAAACAACTTGTACTCGAAGAATGGAGGAAACTGCTGTATTTTTTTAACACTGTACAGTACTGTATTGTGATTTTTCCCCATGATCCTAAACAATGAATATTAAAACTATGATATTATATTACTAATTATTTATTTATTTTATTAAAAGTATTATACATGTCTAAAATATAACCATTAAAAAAAATTATTTACTCTTTCAATTCATTGCAGTCTGCTACCACTACCATCTTAGAAGGACGTCCTGAACGAGATCCCAGTTGTTCTATTGCCTTTACAACCTCCATTCCCTCTACTACTTTTCCAAATACTACATGTGCATTATCTAACCAAGGACAAGCTACAGTGGTTATAAAGAACTGTGATCCATTTGTGTTGGGTCCAGCATTGGCCATAGACAAGATGCCAGGCTCAGTATGTTGAAGCTTGAAGTTTTCATCCCTGCAATTACATAAGTCAAAATAGTTGAGTCATATTACAGCTGCAGTGGTAAGAGTGTCACATGCAATAAACCACAGCTATGGATGCCTGAAATAATTCATCTAATGATATCAGACAATAATACAGTTGAACAATTTAAGGAATACATAGCTAATAGCAGTAGCAAGTGAAGAATTTTTTTATCGATTACTCATATACTGCTGTACAGGTACTGTGAAAAGGTCTACCATATTAGTTCTAGTTAGTGCAAATGTAATGTAGTACAGGTCCACCACCGATTTTCCGGCACCCTTGGTTCCAAAGCCTTACTGGATTATCTGTTTTGCCGGACCAATAGGTCAGGTAATAATAATACACCTCTGATCTCCTGTGCCTCTAAAGCATCATGGACTGCTAGAAACTTAAATTAAACAAATATTGAATGTAAATTAGATGTGAAAAAAACATAATTTTGAGCAACATTACTGTACACACTTTGTATTCAAATCTACTACACAAGACTAAAATTATTATCTCTTGTGCAAACTATGTGATGTTTATACTCAAATTAATCACTATTTTACAAGAATTCCAACAATGCAAGTTATATTCTGCTAAGTCCAGTACTTATATATCTCTTACCTAAATTTATGTCCATATATCGACTTGCCACCAGTACCATTACCATTGGTAAAATCACCTCCTTGGCACATGAAGCCAGGGATAATGCGATGGAAGATAGAACCTTTGAATCCAAATCCTTGTTCCCCAGTACAAAGCTGACGAAAATTCTCAGCTGTTTTTGGCACCACATCTGATCGAAGCTGTAAAAAATAAATAGTCAAGTATACTATTGATTAAACATACAGTATAATACAAGATTTCTGAAAATAAAATATACACCAACAAAATCCTTTTGTGCATTTATCCACTGTACTGAACTGTAACAAAGAAACTCATACTGTACAGCTACTGTACTATCCTTTGATATCTTAGCAAAAAAAAAGAAAATTACTGGTTTACTTAATAATTTTACCATCATATTTGTCCATGTGGAAATAAACCTGTCCCACAACTACATCATTGTTTAACACACTGCATTCTGGAGCATACCCAGGGTTAGGTCGGCCATCTTTGTTTCTATCCTGCTTAAATTTCAAGAGTTGCATGACATTGCTGCAGCTACCCGGAACCTACTGCTAACATGCCAAATATATCTACAGTGTGTGCCGAATTATGTTTTAATGACATGGCGAATGCTTTCTGTAAATTTCTATCAGCCATCAGTCAATTCTGGGGATGAGGGATTTTTTTCCGTCTTTGAGAGAGTCGTCTCATTACCCGGAAGTAATCTGCACCAAATGTTCCGGCTAACGGGGACATCACTGTACTGTAGTTGCAAACACCTAATTGACTTTTGAAAAAGGGTTTTTATAGTGTAAATCATCGTGTTAAATACAAATTTGAACTTCAATACCGTTGGAAATGAGTTGTTGTTGAGATATAATAAAAAAAGTGTTAGGCTAAAAAAGCAAAAAGCTGAAAAACCTAACCTAACCTAGTGTGTAAGAAATTTACCGAAAGTAAGAAATACCGGAGGATAAAGTGATGCGACTTGAATGGGGAAGTGGTGTTTCTGTCAGTGTCCGTCTCTTACCACAGTACTGTACCATGCATGGTGATCTACAGAGTACTGACACTCTGAATTATATCTCAGACATCTTACAGATGAAACAAAACCACAGTGAGCCCTAAAAATGTCAACGGCTGCTGCCTCAGTCCAATAAGTGCTGAATAACGAGCCAATCAACCAATGTACATCCTTCTCACACAGACGTTTTCTTCCAACTGCTCGAGAATCAAGACTTGTGATGATTGGCGCACGAGTATTATGTCACATCAACACTCGTGCTGATTGTCCAAATATTATCAAATAAATGTTAAAATAACTCAAAACTATAAATTTCCGATGGAAATTTTTTTTAATAATTTTTTCCTCTTTCTCCCTATACAATAATGGTTGCCCCTTGTGTAACGAGGATGGCCAGCCCAAGGGCCATCTAGGTGTGAATTTGTTTAAGGTGTAGAAGCTGTCGCCAACACAACAACCACACCCCGAGTTAACGAGCTGCATGACCCAGTGTCAAGGAATAGTCCGAGAAGACCAGACAACTCGCCAACTGCACTGGCTAACCATTACCCCAGAATACGATCCGCAATTCATTAACATCCAGCTTTCCAATTACTGCTGGGTATACAGAGGCAATTGGTGTAAAGAAACTTGCCCATAGTTACACCCTGTCTAACCTAACCTATATATGACCAAAAAAAAAATCATAAATTTTGGTGCATCTCCCAAAAATTTTTCTAGTGATAACTGTCTCCTCCACCTTTACCACAACTCTATATGTGGGGCAATCCCCCCCGACCCCCCTCCCCCATTTAGAAAGTTAAGTAAGGTTAGGTAAGTTTGGTTAGGTTAAGTAAGTTTAGTTAGGTTTGGTTATGTTAGGTATGGTAGGTCAGGTTCTACTAGGTGTGCATTTTTGTATTGGTTTTCTTATTTATTACCATGCAAATATATCACTAGAAATTTTAGAGCAATTACAAAAGTTCCTTCGAGTGATAAACGTTTTCCCCAACTTTACTAACTACAGTATTACTGGTCAATATTGGCGACTGACCCACGGACGAGTTATTTGTTTTCCTGTTTATTTTCTTACTTTATTTTCATCAGTGAGTTCTGATATGATAATCATTTTGGTATAATTTTACCTTCACACAACCCTGGAATCTGAAGAATTTTATCTCTGCAATCAATAGTTTAGACAATTCTAAGACACTTTTCTTCTACAATGTTTCCCTTGCAAATGACCTAAGATGAGCTAACCTAACCTCATCTCACCTTTTGGGATCCCCCCCCCCCCCCCTCCGGTATAATATATATGTCATTTGTGGGGGAAATGCCATAGATGAAAAGTGTTTTAGAATTGTCTAAACTATCGATTGCAGAGATAAAATTCCTAAGATTCCATGGTTGTGTAAAAGTAAAACAATACCATCTTTTCTTGTGCAAATGCTTTTGTAGATAATTAGGCACCTAGGCATGGACTACCTTGTCTTCCCAGCTGTAATGCGGCCACACTCGTCTCTCACTCCCAATTCCTAGGTAATCACGGTGTTCTCCCTACGTCTGTTGAGTGCCTGCACTGTAAATTGCCTTGTAAATTTAGAAAGAACAAGCATCAGAAATTGCCCCTAAACCTACCCCTGGTCCTTCCACTTCTAACTAAGGTATTGTACTTTCGGACATGGAGCGCCCCAAAGTTTAAAACTACTGAAACATTTAGATCTCATTATTTTGAGTCTTTTGAGCCCATTTATATTAGTTGGAAATGAATAGGATAGGTTAGGTTAGTTTAAGCTAAGCCTACCAGGGGTCAGGGGGGGGCTCTAAGGTTGGGTTGGGTTAGGTTAGACAACTCGTTTTCCCCCCATCCAAAACCCCGAGTCAGTAGTCAATAATTACCAAAAAAGGATTGTATAATATTTCCACTCACCTCCAACACACACTCACCTCCAACACCCACTCACCTCCATCACCACTCGACCTCCATCACACACTCACCTCCAACACACACTCACCTCCATCACCACACTCACCTCCAACACACACTCACCTCCATCACCACTCGACCTCCAACACACACTCACCTCCAACACACACTCACCTCCAACACCCACTCACCTCCATCACCACTCGACCTCCAACACACACTCACCTCCATCACACACTCACCTCCATCACACACTCACCTCCAACACACACTCACCTCCATCACCACTCGACCTCCAACACACACTCACCTCCAACACCCACTCACCTCCATCACCCACTCACCTCCATCACACACTCACCTCCAACACCCACTCACCTCCATCACCACTCGACCTCCAACACACACTCACCTCCATCACCCACTCACCTCCAACACACACTCACCTCCAACACCCACTCACCTCCATCACCACTCACCTCCAACACCCACTCACCTCCAACACCCACTCACCTCCAACACACACTCACCTCCAACACACACTCACCTCCATCACCACTCGACCTCCAACACACACTCACCTCCATCACACACTCACCTCCATCACACACTCACCTCCAACACACACTCACCTCCAACACCCACTCACCTCCATCACCACTCGACCTCCAACACCCACTCACCTCCAACACCCACTCACCTCCATCACCACTCACCTCCAACACACACTCACCTCCATCACCACTCGACCTCCAACACACACTCACCTCCATCACACACTCACCTCCATCACACACTCACCTCCAACACACACTCACCTCCAACACCCACTCACCTCCATCACCACACTCACCTCCAACACACACTCACCTCCATCACCCACTCACCTCCAACACACACTCACCTCCATCACCACTCGACCTCCAACACACACTCACCTCCAACACCCACTCACCTCCATCACCACTCACCTCCAACACACACTCACCTCCAACACCCACTCACCTCCATCACCACTCGACCTACGGGCTCCCCATTAGCATGCATGTCGAAATACACTCTTGGCAATGTTGACTGACATCTGGCTGATATTCCCAAACTTGCTGTTGATGCAGAAAACGCCATTCCTGTACCTAGTAAGCGTGTTAGAGAAGACCGGAACATAATTACTTGAGTAAAACGAACAGCAGTTACTGAACACCAGCCCTACACCGGTTGTTTATAAGGCGAATAAAGTTGAAATTATACAACGAACAAAACTATATATTTTTTTTTTGTATTATTTTATTTTTCGAGATCTGTCAACACTTTTCTAATATAAATAATTCCTTAAACGCTCTTATTAAATTTTAATTGCTTTTGTTAGTTGGTAATGTCTAGTGAATAAATATTTTAGTGTACTTGTTCGTTGTATTTTTGTAACATGCCTGAAGTGTTAACCTCTCTCTCTCTGGTCAGAATATACTGGACTTTATTTTCTCACTTGACTTAAACCTATTAAATAAAATAAATTGTCCCTAACCCGTGGAAGGATAGCATCTGTGACTGGGATGAATGAGACACACTGTAAAATTTAGACACTTATATTCCCTCCAACACTACAAACACAATCAAATAATGGTACACCAATATGCCCACCTCTTAACTTGAACTTAAAACACTACTCTGGGGAATAAAAGTTATACATGATATTGAAATTATTAGAAACTCAGGCAACAATAAATTTGAAGTATTAAGAAATGTTGCTTGCATCACATGAAACAGGTCTTAAAGGCTTTCAACAAAATAATATCCAGCCTGAGAAAATGGTATTCAAAAATAAGAAATTAATAACTCTACAATGAATAGGCCTAAAGGGCACTCAACAAAATTATATCACCCCAACAGATGTACACTTCCTAACCTAACTTAACCACTACTCTGGGGAACAAAGGTTATACCTGAGATCAGAATTATGAAGAAAAATTAGATGCATTAAAGGAATCAAATCACAGAATCACTCTGGTTCCACTTAATGACACAAACATTAAAAAAAACAATACTATCAAAATTATTTAAGAAATATTAAACTACACACGTCAAGATAATATCAGTAACTTAGAAATGGTATTAACTACACCCAAATATATTCACTATTATTGATATGTTACTGGGTCCACCCATACTCGTGAACCATGCTCCACCCAACTCAACATACTGTACACCCGTAATAAGGGAGATAAAATGTTCCTCTAGGTATCCCCTAGACTCATGGTCCCAGTGTGCGGCCCTGTATCACTCAGGTGGCCTCACTTTACCCCCAGTACATCCATGAAACGGAAGGGAGTGAGCAAATCAGACCTTGTACAGTTGAGAGAAGCTTTAGCTTCCCGTTAGCAAGAGGGTTTCACTAAGCTGCTCGAGACATGTGGTGTTGTGAGCCGAGGTAGAGGAGAGCTGATGACCCCAACGATCGTCCCGTCGTCAGCTGGGCACCCAGACGGCTAGATTCCCTCAAGAGATCCTTTGATACCCCGCTAAACAGTGACAGGCCTACACTGATCGGTCCAATGGCGACAATCGCCACCCTCAATCATCAACGGCAGTCAATCTCTCGCAGTCATCACTCTCGCAGTCAACTCCGGTTAACTCCGGTCAAGTGGGTTCTGACGGAAACCCTGAAATGAACTCAATGTTAGCTCTAGTTTACTTTATCACTGCCCTATCTAACTCTGTCTGAGATCGAATGAGACTTACTTGTTATACTGCAATAGTGCAACACAGGTGACTAGGCCACGTGACTATTTCTGTGACGGACGCGCAGGGACGTCTTGTTTGTCTGAATGCTTCTCCGTGACTGAGAGAGAGCCAGCGTCGCGTCTCTCCAAGGCGCTAGCTTAGGCCTACGTGACATATTTTACGCCTAACTAATAACTCCTTGGGACACCCGTAACATTATTCAGACTGATAAACGATCTATAATAATTTCAAATTCAATAATAGTCCCTTAACTTCATGAATCGCATCATTACTAATTCGGCAAATTACATTTAATATCATATAGGCCTAGTTCCACAACCTCCCACTATGTGCGGGGAGCGCTCTCTTCCCTCAGACGACCTTGAAAGCTCCGTATCCCTAATGGCGGGGCATTTGAAATTTCTGAATGTTACAATCGACCCCCCTAAAAAAAGACAGCACTGTCCTCATGTGCTGAGAAAAACATACATACGACCCCCCTAAAAATTTGTTCTAAGGACTGCATCTCACCCCTTTAACGTGCTAAACGCAGCATTTCTGTCTTCTCTTCTCTCCTTTTCTCTCCCGCTAACACTCGACCCCCCTAAAAGAAAACAGCACTGCCCTCATGTGCTGAGAGAACAACTTAGAACCCACCTTCAACTCTGTACTATTCCACTCGCTGCCAACAACTCCATTTCTTCCTAGCCCAACTCAAAACCAACCAGAAACTCGCTCCCCTTTTGCCTGGCCCTTAACTAGAGAACCAATGTCAAAATTAATACCAGCCCAAAACAAACATGCTCTCCTTTGGCCTGGCCCTTGAACTAAGAGGAACCAGTGTCAAAACAATACTCAGTCCACGTCTCCAAACCTCATGCCGGCAGACCAACCCTCTGACAATGTACCAGTCCATATTAGTGAGGCCCTGGACATTACAACCGTACTCTCAATCCCGCTCATGACAGCAACCACTACTCAACGCACATCTCTGACCTAACCATCTCTCCAATCCCCTCTGCCCTACTCACGACTCTATAAACAATACCTGTGTGTGTGTGTGTGCTGATAACCACATAGGAAAAAAGAAAACATGAACTTCCGAGTGTAACTCACAACTTCAAAGGAGAGTCCAGTCGGTACAGTCTAACACGGTCAATATATACAAGAGAGTGAGATCAAGTCCCAAGGGACAGCAGGTGTCTACCACCCTTTTACCTGGTTACAAATCTTCTTAGTGACAAAATTACCCAATTTGTATATACCATTACTCATATTTATGTTAACAGATTCGGTATGTTTAATGAGACTAGATTCTATAATGTTCCTACCGACAATTGGATTACAAGGTAATATTGAGGAGGCATTACCCCAGTTAATACAATGATTATTATTATCTCATATTTTCATGGACATGTTTGTGCAGTTAGTCCGTTAAACGCTTAATTATTCATATTATGCTACAGCGCCCATAAAACATATGAAACGTTTCAATCGGAGGGAACTGAGAGTAAGATAACACACGATAACATGCAGTTTAAGAATATTTGTACAGAGCTTTTGAAGATGCCATCAACCCCTCAGGATGTGAGGGTGATCTGACATTCCATCAGAAGGTCAGTAATATGAGACCACTAATCCCCCATCCTACCTCCACCTGACATTGAGTCAGTTCAGGTCAGGTAACACCCCCCCCCCAAAAAAAAAACTTCCTTTAAATATCTTTATTCAAGACATTTTCAACCTCGGAAAATTTGTTCCTAAAGAAGGAAATTTCCCTCTTTGGGAATGATTTTCCAATCAAATTTCAATTCCAGCTATCAGAGATTTCCGGGTTTGAGGGATTCCAGCTAATGGAGATATTACTATTCCAAAAGACTGACAACTGACAGTCGGCCACACCTCCCGCCTTCCCCCTCCCCCACCCTCGAGTGCATTTCACATACGTTTTCTTGTTATAAATTCATGTGAAATTACAATATGCATTGGCCATAAATTCTTATACCACCATAACTCTATCAAGAATTGAACTAAACAGCCAGCAAATAAAATCTTACAAAACTAATTATTTTCATACGATAATCAACTCAGAATGAAACAGAGTAAACCATATGGATAAAATGTTTTTGGCAGCCTTATATTTTCTAAAATCAATTAGGTATATTCTTATTATTCATCTTACTGAGTTTTAGTTGGTACCATAGGGAAGCTGAGATTCTCGCACATTTTTAATCTATATAATTCATTGAAGAAAATTGCGTTTTATATAATTAAAATGTAAGTCGATTAAAAATGCAATGAAAAATTTCTTTTTAACTTTTTTCTAAGTTATCCTCTTCACCACTGATCGGCTCGTTAGGCGCTTGGGCGATCGGTCACGTCTCTGTTACACACTGTTGGCAAGTACTGGCTCCTGAAAGTATCTGAACCCGCTCCAGTGTTGGTCAAGTCTGGTCTTGAAAGAGCTCACACTCGGTGCCGTCACAACATTCTCTGGCAGATTGCTCCAAGAGTTCACAACTCTCATCCTAAAAAGGTTACCCCTAACAGTTTTCTGGACTTGCAGCTTCTTCAACCTTGAGCTGTGACCCCTTGTGAGGCAGATGTCCGCCAGCTCCAGGTAAGGGCATGCCTCAATTAGGTCCTCCCCCTCCTGCCCATCTGTAATATAAGCTAGGCAATTTCAGGCTCTTTAATCTCTCAGGGTAGCTGAGGTGCTGTAGTGCAGGTACCAGTCTGGTGGTCCTCTTTTGGACATTTTCAATCAAATGACAGTCCCTAGCATATCTTGGGTACCAGACGGGGTGAAAGTACTGTACTCGCCAAAACATTTTTTTTTTCATTTGCTCTTTAGAGTCCTTACATAATTTTGCATATAGGGATATTATTGAAATACCACACATGTATATGTATAGTAGGAAAAAGTACTAAGGTGAAAAAAAATTGACAAGAGCTTTAGTATTTCCACGCTAATCTGGCCCATAAGCCACGCCCCTTTTCTATACTTATAGCTGAATGGTTCATAGAAAATTTGAACTAAATGTGTTCACAATTAGTAAGCAGACCTGTTATTATCTAAAACAATGTTAAATAATTATGTGAACTATCAAAGTGCAAATGATATCAATGCACAGTAAGCACTTCAGAGAGGATGTTAGAAAATTTTAAATATTTATCATAAAAGGTCGATATAAATACGTGCTTGTATATGAGCAGTCCGGGGGGGAGGTAAGTAGGTCAGGGGAACCAATCAGCTGCATCATGTCCGAAAAATTCGCGTATTTTTATTTTGGGGTCATCTTTTATTCGCGGATGACACCCTGGATGTACCCAAGAATGTCTACGGGTAGTTTTACAGTTGATGGCATTTTCGCGGCCGGTACAGGGAGTGTGCGAGTCTTGTGGTGTCCCACACGGTGTCTCTCTTGTCTCGGGAGGCTGGCCCACGCGTGCTCCGCCTCTGTCCAGGATAAACACTTGTCCGTCTCGCGTGTGTGCAACTCGGCTCTCTTCACACCTGTGCTCCTTGTGCTTGTGATGACTCCCAAACGCCCCCAACCACCTTCATCCAACCGCTGGCAGGTCCCAAACAAGTGAAGAGAGAAAAGAAGGACCTGTATTTCTTCCATACATATGCCTGGCTCATCATTGTAACCACCAGGCTACTGGGCCAAGCTGTGAGGTGTTACGGTTCTTTTAACTCGTATTTTTGGGTAGATATACGTAACCTTCTTCATTTATTTTTCTCATTTACATGCACACACCATCCTACATACATATTGTGAGAACGTATACAGTATTACACCACAATTACTGACATCCTTCATGTTGGGTTGGCTAGATGGCTACGAAAGAAATTCTGCAAGTTTGACTTACGTATCAACCCAGCTGGTGCCATCTGACAACTCAACTTAAATTACAAAGCACAGAGTTGACTTGAGGGTAGACTCGGATTTTTTCTACATTACTTTTTGTTGTCGTGTTTCTTATTATTCGTGAGAGGATTTCCCATTACAGTCAACCCTCGCTTTAGGCGGTCCCACTTTACGCGTTTCCACGGTACCCTGCCGAACACGGAATGCTCACTTTCCGCGGTGTGTGTACCCTTTTACGCGGAGAGCAGCGCGAGCAGGGTGCGCACAAGGTCGCCCAGTCATCAAAACATTACCGAGTTCTTCACCCGCCACCCACCACAGCCAGACCAAGTCAGTGATAGTGATAATGATAGTGAGGATATGGACTTATATGGACTTTGAGGGGTTTGACAAAGAGGCCCTGCAAGCCTCTGTGGTGGATAGTGATACAATTGATACAAGTGATACAGTTGAGGGCCAATAATCTGCCCTCTGACTCGGAACCAACCCCCCCATCCCCGTGTGCCCAGCCATCTTTTCTACTAATGTAAGTGTTAAAAAACCTAATATTATTAATATTTCTCATAATTATTAATTGTGTGTACATACCATCATAAAATTAAGAAGATATTTTTACTACAATGTAGGTATTGTGTCTGAAAAAGTGGAGATTTGGGGTCGGCCCGGTCTTTATTTCAATTAATCCCATATGTTATGTTGTTCACATTACGATTGCCGCCGTGGGTTCAATTGACCGCGTAAAGTGAGGGTTCACTGTATTATTTATTTGTATGCATTTTAATAATAGTAAATAATAATTATAATAATAATTAATGGTTTATTGAAAGAGCATGGCAGCCAGAAGGCTAAAAATATACAGTTACATAATTGGGGAATGGGTCACTGGATTGACGAATAACTTAAGTGATTCAAATATGATATATAATAACTAAGTGGGGAGAAGGTTATACTACAGGGCATTTCAACATAGTGACAGTGCAAAAAGGTAAGATTAGCTGGAAGTGAATACATACCTGGTTGATTATGAGTTGTTGATAATTTTCATAATGGTTGGGACTGGGCTGTTATTATAGTGTGTACACACACACACACACACGTAAAAGAAATGTCATAAGGGCAGACACATAAAAGGGAATATACATTTCTTCACACAAGTAAAAATGTACCTCCCCCCCCCCCCCCCTGGTCAGCAAATGTTATTCCCAGATTTGGCTATTGTAGCTGCAGACCAGGGGCATGGCTTATGGGCCAGGTTAGTGTGGAAAGGGTATAGGACTCTAAGAGCAGTGAGTGTTAATCACACGTCTGGCAGCACCATCTGTCTCACACTTGTTTCATGTTCATTATTTTATTTTTTTATCATAAATCCAATAAAAAAGAATTCATTGGACAGAAAGGACAATGATAATGAAATAATTAGGATAATTTTAAAATTTTCATAAGTTTTCAAGGAGAATTAAGGAAGTCTATATGTTTACCCAAATATGTACCCAGGAATAGGCTGAGGGAGGGGCTAAAAGAGCCCCGTCCAGCACCAGGACCAGACACGCCTGGCCATTGCTAAAGTCTGAGAACAACTACACCCAGTACAAAACCAGGCCTACCTACGATATGACCCCCAACAAAACCCGACTACTCAACACATTAGATGGCCCAAATAAAAGAAATAGTTTCACCAGGGTTTCTCACATTTTCAGTCACAGTTGCCGGTCAAACTCATCTGTGATGCTTCCTCAGTTGGTTTGGGAGCTGTACAGTGTTGATGCATGTCATGCCAGATGGAGACAAGAGACCTATAGCCTTTGTATCAAGATCATTGAACAGGGCAAAAGAAAAACTATTCTTAGATTGAGAAAGAAGCCTTAGCACTCATATATAGTGTGAAAAGTTTCAGATTTACTTGTATGGCTGTTCCAAATTTACACTGGTTACAGGTCATCAACAACTGATGGTCATATTAAGTCCCAAAGCACAACTTCCTTCACTAATTGTAGCCAGATTACAAGGCTGGGCGATCATATTGTCAGCATACTCTTATGACTTGCAGTACCGCTGTGGGCTAAATTCAAGGTTTACAACCTAGGACTTGTGGGTATAATTAATGAACTGCCAAATGAAAGGCATCAGGTAAATGATACCTTAAAAGGCAAAGCTAACTGGTTTGTAGTTTAATTTCATTCATTATTATTTAAATTTTAATTATAAATCATTATATGTAGAGTTAGAACACATAATAGCCTTTGCTTTTTCATAAACACCAAAAAATACTGCACCACCAGTAGTAATCCAAAGTGTCCTTGGTATAATTCCTGCATACAACCTGAAAGTAAAAATTTTCTTTAAACATTATATTCAATACTCTGTATAACAAATATATTGGTTTCCTTTATAAGACTACTGTACATATTTTATATAAACTTGATTATACAATTGCCTATTAACTATCTGTAATAACTTCCTAAAGATATGGTATGTACCAGTTTGAGAAAGACTGGAGTAGTTCATTTACTGGTTTTGTGAGCACATATTTTGTGCCTAGTGACTGTACCGAGCATTTGTAAAAGTCAATGAGCTATGGAAAGAAAATGAAGGTGAACGGTTTAAAGAAAGATCAAGAAAAGATGCATTATGTACATGTAATTGGGGGCAAAGCGAAATGGGAACAATCTAAGCAGAGCCAAGGTGGAAAAGTACAGTAGGGTCTCATTTTGAGTGCGAATATTGTACTGGTGCACATCCGCGCATCAGAAATTCGCACAAGCGAAGTAATTTAACATGTGTTCAAATTGCTATATCGTACTGGACTCCCCAAACCTCTACTCTAGAATGACTTTGGGGAACAGGTACAGGCTTCTGAATTTCTGGGTGGGTGATGCAGACAGCAGACAATATTTTTCCGGGTATTTTCTGACAGTGGATTCGTTGACTTTATAATGGCATTCTACATCGCATATCCTCGTCCCAGCTTGGAGAGGGCTGCCGCTTCCCACTTCTTTTGCCCTGAGGCCAATGAGTGTTCCCTTCTTGGTTAGCCATGGTAACATATAGGCAGTAAGGACGGATGGGGTGAGGTACACAGCGAGCAGGAGTTGCACTCACACTAAAAGTTGAGAATACAAATTTTATATATATTTTTTATATTTAGGGAATAGCCCACCTGGGCAAAGGTCCTCTACCCACAACAGGGCCTGAGAAGTGAGAAAAAAAAATGATAGCACTTATTTTTATAATGTATCAGTTCTGCAATGAATAAAAAAAAGGGGGGGGGGGGAAATTCGGCAATGGCCGATCCTACCTCCACCCCACTGCTATGCCGAGATCAGGGGAAAAGATTACCGTATTTTACGGCATATAAGACACCTTTTTGTCTGAAAAAAAAAAAGGCTCAAAAAATCAACCTGCAGTCTCATATGTGAAATAGCTGTCTCCCGTATGCTTACAAATCCCCCAGTTACTGTCTCCTGTAGGCTAAATTCTACCTAACTCAAATCCAATAGTTAAAAATATGTTATTACTTACAGCAGACATCCAACTCGTCAGAGTTAGCTAAGCAGTAACCATTTCTGAACTCTTACAAGCATTACAATCTATTAATGTCATACCTGCAACATTTATTTTTAAATCTACATATACCTGATACAATTGAAGATTTACAGATAACTTCTTTTCACATTTGCATCTGTTAACATTGCTGGTAGCATTGTAGCCAGGTTAGACTAGTCACTGTAACCACCAGTCTACTGAGCCAAGCTGTGAGGTGTTATGGTTGTTTTTCATCCCATATTTTCAGGTAGATATATGTAACTTTCTTCATTTAATTTTACTCAGTTACATGCACACACCATCTTACATACATATTGCAAAAAAAAAGTAAAAGAAATAGTTGTCCTAAGGGCAAACAAAAAAGGGAAAGGGAATACATGTATACATTTCCTTGCACATGAGTTAGCTGACTCAATGGGGGAGCAGGGCGAGGGTGCAGCGTTTGGGAGAGGTAGCATTCTTGCTTGTCTTCGTTGCCATGGTGAAGCAGGAGTCAAGTAGAACCGCGATAAATCGGACTAATTGGTATGCCAAGGATTATTGTACTGAACCACATATGGATTAGCTTGAGCTGTAGACTGATGATCTGGTTATGCCAAGGGATGAACTGGAAAATATCTAAAAAAAATTCTTATCTCAGGACTCAATGATTCCTTTGTAAGTAACAAGAGCCACTTAGCTTAAGGATTATGGCCCACATTTTTTCAGATTTTCTCAACTTTAACCTATGGAGCTTTGAGGTATAAGAGACCTGAGTTACAGAGGAGATTCTATACTGTAATCAGGATTATTAGTCCAAATCCCCTACTATTTCATAAGTGCTCCACAACAGTACTTTGAGCAAAAGAAAAGAATTCACAATATGGATAAAAAAATATACTTTACCATAATCTCGTGCACATACTGGCTGAAGTGATCAGACCCACAATAGATATAATATGAATTAACAAATAGTAAACAAAACAAAACACTAGGTACCCTGGAAGTCCATGTTGAGTGTATACAGCTCTGATTGCATAGCTTATACTTCCTTTAGCCATACCCTGTGTTCGTTCTGCCAGCATGATTCTAGTTTTGGCCACATCTAGTGGTGTGGTTAAAGCTGCAGAAAAACCACCTGAAAAAAAAATAGAAGGCAATGATTCACTTTATTATATATGTTCAAGATATTATTGACTGTTAAGACACAGACCACTCCTCCCCCCCCCCCCCAAAAAAAAAATGAGATTCATGAAAATAGAAATTTTTCTTCTCAGGGTTAGGTTAAATTTTCTTCCATGGAGGTCAGCCATCTGCTGACCTGAGCTATGTTTTCTACACACAATTTAAGTTTTACTTCTTTAATGACAAAATGAAGAAAATATCATTGTGTACACTAAAACACAACACAAAATACATTCTGTTTTAGAAGTTGAGATTTACCCCCAAAGGTTAAATGGTTTTGTTTATATCCCAGCAGCTTCTTGCCAGTCACAAGACTGGGAGGACAGTAGACAGTTTGTATATGATTATTATTTGATGAATTATAAACATCCCAGTTTGCATCAGACATAATAATTTTAGTAATTAACTTAGTACATTTGAGCACAGGTTGTGATAATTTATGAAGTCCCTCAGCAGTTGTGGTTGCAGTTATGAAGCTTCGTGACATCACAAGTGTATAATGCGTCTCCATATGCCCTGGTGTATTCACTGATCAGATGTCTAAGTGCAAAAGTAGACAAATCAAGCCACCATGTATCAATTAATTTTAAAATAGAAATTATAAAGTAAAATGTTATAAGACAATGGTTTAGTAGTGCTGTTAATGTGTGTGCTGTGTAAGTGTCTTGGCATGTCACCCCATCATCTGATTCCGTCACCTAACCACCTGAAGCATAGGAAGATCATCAGGATCACTGTTGGAAGAGGGAGATGCAGCGGTGGCTGGTGGAGAGTCGGATGGTGGAGAAGCGGATGGTGGGGAGGCAGGTGGCATGTAGTGAGAAGGCGAGTGGTGGAGCTGACTGAGTAGGTGAGGGAGACGAATCAGCTGGGTGAGCGGCTGGTTCTTTCTTGATAAACATCATGATTGTGTTTCATATGGCAATGTATTTATATACCGTTAATATACTATACTAAGATGTGTGCCGTATGTTCTTTTATATCAGTCACCATTGTAAGAATGGTTTGATTTTCAATGAAAGATGTAAAAAGATGTATGTCCTTTGAAATTAGTTTATTTTGTGTATTTAATGTGATATAATATTGGTTCAATTTAATTTCTAATATTTTGTAAAGAAGCTTTGAGTTAATATTCTAATTGGAGAAGATGTATAGTTATTTACATGGAAAACACCCTCTCTTCCACGGGTGAATACAGGGTGTAGATGTTAGATCAGGTCAGTGATTGTAATCTTGTTTCATCCATTGTATATCCTGTATTTTGTTATTAATTTATTCACCAGCATTTAGGGTGAAAACTAAGTGAAACAACTGTGAATGGAGGAAGAGCCCTATCGTGAGATTAAGATTGATAACTTACTAAATCAGTTGGGCCACAAGGCCATGCAGTGTCAATGTCTGTGAATGTTTGTGAATATAATAGTTTGTTAATTGTTATAAATTAGTATTTCTCAATCCTAATCCAATTTGCACAGTATAAAGAATAGTTTTCCTTTGATGTTTTCTCACAGTATGTTTGTGTTATATGTCACCTTTAACTATCAGCCAAAGGTAGCAAGGAGCGTCTATTGTACATATCCTGGTCTGGTAACCACAGCTGTTATTTCAGAACGTGAGTTATTCAGTAGTGGCCATGACACTTGATAGTTGTTTCCTCTTGGCTATGACATCTCTAAATGTTTCACTCCAATAGCATCACTAGCACTGACACTAGGCAGTCTTTTAGTGGCCATTTCACACAGAAACACTAAAGTTTTGAGTACAACACAAGAGATGCTGCATCGCAGGCAAACAAAGGGAGAGGAGGGAGAGGAGATGCGGCGAGCACGTGGGGGTGACTCGTTATGCTGTGGGAGAGGCTCGTAAGCTACCGTCTGCTTACAGGAAATAGTCAAAATCGTAAATGGCAAGGGTTTACTGTACTTACATGTAACTGTTTTTAGATAATTCATTTACAATGCCAATGCAACAAACTCCACCTTTTTATCTCCAATAGCAAGCTGGTTACGACTCATTATGTACAATTATCTCTCGTGGTGCAGTGACCGACCAGACCCCAGAGCGCCTCTTTAAACCCAAGAGTGTTAAGTATAAAAAAACAACTAAATAAATAAGTAAATGAAGGATTGATTCTGTAACCTCTTTTTTTTATCTGAGCCAGTAGTCAGGTGGCTCTTGATGTGCTAGCCATTCTGAGGGATCTATAACAGTGGCCCACTCTTCATTTGGCATTTTAATATTGTCCAGCATTTCCTATTGTAACTATCTCACTTATAATGGTGGATTACTAGAAAAAGTTGCCCTTTATAGGAAGAAAGTCTAATTTTATCTGTATTTATCTATCTAGCACACACTTTGTTCAACCGTTACAGTTGCTATTTTAAATGCAGGAACAATCCACCATTTCATTTCGGTTTTTTACTGACTATCGATGAACCCCAAGGAGGAAGGAAGGTAGCCAGCCACCTGGCTGTGAGCTCAACTAGAAAAAAAAAGGATTACCGTACTGTACAGGATCTCTAGCAAGATACCCTCTGCTAACCAGCTCTCATTAACAGTAGCCAGCTAGAAATTTGTAAGGAGTTAATACCAAGGATCCACTGACTAGCTAAACAAGCCTTCCAACACATGTCACTCCAGCTGATTAGTGAACTCTCCTGTACCAGACAGCTCTTTGTTATTGTCCTGGAAACTCATAGTAAAACCTGAACTGTCAGTATCCACAGCCTTTCACTAAAACAACATTTCTGAAAGAATCTGACAATTGTCAACTTACCTGCAAATGCCCCACAAAGGGAAGCCTGCCAAGAATCCACATAATGTCCTTGACTTTGTGACCACCACTCCTTCAGTAACTCCCATAAAGGAAACTGAATGAGTGAGAATGGTATCTCTCTTGCCACAGTGCTCAAATATCCACGAAAAAGGCCTCTGAAACCTTCATTATGTAAGGTATCTTGGATGACTTTGAAGGAAGACTGATATAGCTGTGCTTGTCTTCTCTGCTTGATTAATTCCACTGGTACTCTGATTATACAAGATACCTGGAAGTTAAGAAAATTTTCGATGATGGAATAGTTTAACAGTATATATTCATGCACGGTAAATTTGGGCACGTCATTGTACTGTACTGTAATTGAGAGAACTGGGTATCTTAGTATAAGTGTGAATGGGGAAGAAATGGAAGTGGTAAGTAGGTTCAGATATTTAGAGGTATACCATGTGAAACAAAACTGGGAGTCAGGGAATAAAACTGAGCAAGGAGTATTGCAAGAAAGAAACATTCATGATGTAGTGGAAAAAATTGGAGGTAGAATATGTGCAAGATTCCTTCAGGTAATATATCTTCATTTAATTGTTTCTCATATATTGTTTTCACAAATATTTTGGAGGGGAAGGGGATAGAGATACTGTACAAGTTTGTAATATAACAATTCTTCCCAGCTGGGAAAAATCTTCACAGTTCAGAAAAATAATATAACTCATGAATGCAAAATGTGATTTCTGGAATATCTGTGTCATTTAAAGAATTCAGGTAATAAAACCTTGAAAAAAGGACTTTGCATTTGATAGATTAATTCTAGATAGAATTTGGGTATTTTCCATTAAAAAATATACACAGCAGCAGATTATCATATTTTCCAATTTGGTGAATTTTTTGAGGTCAGATTTGAGAAACAAATAAAAATGGGAGGCCTGATCAAGAGGTGATTATTCAAGTCCCCCTCTTTATATGTGACGTTAAAAACCTTCCACAGAGTTATGAAGAAAACTGGCAGGAGTAAAATATGAGTAGAGTAAAATCTCGATAAATCTTACTTCAATACACCAGAATTCTCTTTTTTCATACTCTCTGAGGTGCTCCAGACTGCCCCTCCATATACTGGAAATATTTAAAGATGTCCGGGAAATCGTGCATCAGTCCAGAAAGTGTGTGTGTTCATACGTGCGTGGGTGTCACGCGGCATGTGCCTCAGTCTGAGTCCCATAGTCATACATATCACTAGTGGACTGCACCTCACTACCTACACTCATTTACATGAAATTTAAGTGGTTTATTACGAGCTTTTTGTGTTGTGGTGGCCCATCAATGTCTTGTGCCTCTCCAGTACAGGTAAACCTCTATTTGTGAAGGGGTTAGGTTTCTGGAAACCCAATTGCATATCAGGTTCATTATAACATGGAGTTCACTGGGATAGGTTCCTGGCCAGTTGGACACCCACAATTATGCAACGCTCACCACTTCATAATAACAAGTCATTGTTATTACATGTCCCCTTTGAGGCTAAGGGGACTCTTAACATGGAGTGGAGACATCAATCTGAGTCCCACACAGAATTGGGTAGTTTGAAGAATGGGAACAGGAGGTGTAGCCTTCGACTTGACCTAAAAGATGGTGAGCAAAATGCTTGCCAGACATTTTAAAAATTACACTGTTCATTTCACATAACAAAACAGAGGGACACACCTCACAGTCAGAGCAAAATCACCTCACAGTCACTAAAGCACTTCACAATCAAGGCAAAAACACCTCACAGTCAAGGCAAAAGCATCTCACAATTGCTAAAGCACTTCACAGTCTGAGCAAAAGTGCCTCACAGTCACTAAAGCAGAGGAAATGCCTCCGAGTCATTAAGGCACTTCACAGTAAGAGCAAAAGCACGTTAAGCTATAATCACACTAGAGTTTTCGTGCAATATTTCCATATCATTTTATCACAGGCAATCAGTCAACGGTACAATACACACACTGGCAAAAGGAACAATCGACCAGGCGCCCATCTCGTACAGCTAGTTTGAGCTCAGTTGGAGAGCAAGATGGCTTCATTGTATGTTTCTATGGCAGCATTAACTGTTTTAGTGAGATGTGTGGTCCTGTTAAAGAAGACCAAGATGAAAGCGAAATGATTGTAGTGTCCAAGCGATGTTTGTTTACAAAGTGACTCAAGTACTTGAGTCAAATGAAATTCCCGTCGTGATGTATTCTTATTATTTTTTATTTATTTATTAGGACATTTTTGCTCGTGTTTTGTTATTGAAATACACTTTTTATATTTTTGTACATTTTAACATTAATAATAAAAAATGAGAAAGGTGTAAATTTCAATAGTACAATAGACCATAGCAAATTTCAACCCACTGTACCGTGGATTTTCAGACGCTCCGTAACTTTCCACTTTTGACGGCAAATAAGTTGTCCCTGTAGAGAGAGCTTGAGGAGCTCGTTGAAAAATCAATGCTACAGTAGATTTATTCTGGGCAGAAAATCTAGTGTGACTGCAGCTTTACAGTTACTAAAGCAAAGAAAACACATCACAGTCACTAAGACTGAGTACAGTCCATGTACTGTACCTGTACAGTATAGTACAGTACACTATGAAACTTAGTAATTTCCCGTATCTGTGAGATGGAAAAAAATGCTGATAACATAAAATAATGATACCGGTTGCTAACGCTCACATCATGTTCACAACAACACAGCCAAAGAACTTTACAATCACAATAAAACAGCAATAATCACTTCACAGTCACTAAAACAGAGTACAATAGTGATGTCCTCTCACTGTTTGGTAAAAGAAAAAAGTATGCTAAAAAAAATGATGATGGCCAATAAATATTGAGGTCCATTTCTTACACATATACGTAACCAAGAAGGAACAATGGCTGGAGTGAAGTTCACCAGATGCCCAAGAGGTGGTGTTCGAGTAGATGATGTCTCGGCTGACAAATGAAGTGAGTGATGCATTCCATATGTCAACTTGGCAGGAAGACGAATATCATTAATATGAGGGACCACTGTTCTGTTAAGCTGGTAGAAGGCAGCTACCAAACAGGGAGGTACTACCGCCTGGGAAGATATTGGAAGCATAATGTGTTGTCTAATGGTAGACCCTGCTGCCATATGGCATCACAAAAATTGTGACCAAGTCCCAGGTTGCTGATCTGTCTTTCTGCCTCATTTATACACAAAAGATATGAAAAGGTCACACTTGGGAACGCATCTCATTATTATTGCTTTATTTTAATGGTTATTAATGATTCGTAATAAGACGATTCACCTTACGCTGCAATATTGGAGGACACATTAACGCCATTATTCGAGGCTTTACTGTATTGGGTAACCATACTACTGGTACTTTATTGGTATTGTTAACAAACAGGTATTACTGTTAAAGGACATGTTGTGTAGTGAAAATCTATTTTTTTTTTCTATCACATTCACACTACATTTGTTCATTTTTCCAGCTCCGGAGAATAATAGCAAAATTAGATGGGCACAATGTACAAAATAAAAGGTGTCCACTTCACTGTTAACCAAAAGGTTTAGATATGTAATGAATTTTTTAATTTTATAAATATAATGGTTGGTGCCTTTTTTGGGGGGTTTTATGCTGTCTATATTTGAATAGTTTAGTGCTATTTGCCTGCCTTTTTCAAAGATTTTAATTGCCATAACATCTGGGCTCTGATGATAAGCCTTAAATAAGCAGTTAATGCATAAATTGAGACTTATTTACCTGTGTTGAGGATGGTACAGACGGTCTAGGGCAGCAAGTTCAAGACTCTATCACTCTTTGCTGGTTCATCACTGCTCCTATTACGCCTTATCACATCACATCAAGTTGCCCAACACAAGCGAAACTATCACTGGGCTGTTCAGGCATGATTGAGTAATACACTAAGTCAGAAATAATGAAAAAGCACAAAGTCAGAAGCAGTGCATAGAGCCCTCTGGTGGCAAGAATTCGTACCACACCAGATCTGCCGAACGTTGGATCTCCGGGGTATCAACGAAACTTACGGTGTATTTTCCCTATACAGGGAATGTAATTGTCGGTTATGCGGATTGGCATTCAACAGGAAGTTGGTTATAGGAGTTCACCTGTATGAACAAGCAGACTTAAGTTTGATTTTCAGAAACAGTCCAGGTTAGCAGGGTTATGTCCAGACTCCCATAGATTTGCTTTTTTTGGACTTTCACATTTTCCAGATTCAGGTTTTAGTCTGGTTTATCGAGGTTCTACTGTACAGTACTTGAAAATAATTTCAGCATTTACTAAAATTATTTAATGGATCTCCCAGAACTATTTATTATATAACCTTTACTTACTATTTCCCCCGTTGAAGCTGCAATCATATGAACTGCTGGTTGGTAACGATTTGGTACGTGGACTCCCAAGAATTTCTTCATGCTTTCATATGTACAGAAGAACAATGCAGCTGAGAAAACAGTAAAGCTGAGTAAATTTCTATTTTAATCACAGTCATAAGATATTTTCTATTTATATAATTTATCACAAACAATTTTAAATTGCATAAATAGATATGAAAATCATTCAGTAGTCCTGATTTTACTCAGTTACATTTCTGGGAGATTTGAGTTCGTTAACCGAGGGACCACTGTATTAAGTAATCATATATTAATAACAGTGTATGGTAAATTTGCATTGTCACACTGTTCTCTGTTAGAAAGTCAAAAATATATTTTTCTAGTGTATTTGTGTGTGTTTAGACCAATTATGACCTTCATTTTTGGCGGAAATTAGCCGGGTTTTTTTATCGAATTTTTTTCGTTGGACGTTTTCCGAAAAAAAATCATGGCAAAATACACCAAAAAACAAAACAAAAAAACAAAAACAAACCTAACCTAACCTAAGTGACTCTCACCATACGATGGAATCACCTATTTCTCACCTTATTGGCCTGGTTCTTGTTCGTCTTTGGATTCCGAGATTCTTACACAACGCCACATATGTTGGTCTTTGCGATATTTACATTCAGTCTTGCTCTTAGTACACTTTACTGAGGTTGGAAGAACACCATGCGATCGAAATAATGCTATAGTTTCTTTGTTTTTTCCAAAAAACTCACAATCAGCACTAGAGGCAGGATGATCAGAGCCAGATTGACTAATGATGGAAACTTGGCTTTGTTCTGCTGCCAGAACTGAAGTGTAGTCATATCTGTACCATAGATCACCTTGCCTAAGAAATTTGACAACCCAGGGAATCCCTACTTATGGTTGATTAGTGATCTAGGTAGTGACCTGAGGTGTGGAATTTCCACGACCTAAACCCAAACCATGTTACAGTACAATGATTACTGAAGTGTTTTTAGATATAAAGAGGATTTTTTTTTTCCATTTTCACAGGCCATGGTTGTAATCACAGGGTTTTAATTATCACTGGATTATTACCAGCTAGTAACATGAAGGTTTTACCCGGGTTTTTAACTTAAAGACTTGCTGGGTAATACACAAGCTACTTAGTGGAAGGGGTTAGGCCTTAAACAAAATCACATAACCTCCAAAGAGGAAAACATGCTTTATAGTAATAGCTGTATGAAGGAGCAAGAAATAAATTTTAAAATTTAATGTACATATTAAAAGACAAAGCAGGCAGTGCCAGGAAAATATTGCCGAGTGGAAATAATATTAAAAAAGATAACTGCCCTCTACACTTAAAAACTTGTCATCATATTTATGAAGCACTGTGATAGAAACACTAAGTTGAACCAACCATTAGGTGCAGAGGCAAGAGCAGCTGGTCCTAATCCACTATAAATTCCACGAAATCCTCCAGAGGCCCTAAAGCCTGCCTCAGTCTGTAAACGGGTCTTGATAGTATCAAGAGGAAAGAGTGCAACATCTACCGATATTCCTGCTATTCCACCAGCCTGGAATATAAAATTAAACTTTGCTTATCTATATCTATCATTTGATAATACATAAGTGTTATCCATGAACATACACACATAATTCCTTTTTAATGAACTACTCTTCCACACAAATATTAGATATACAGTAAATACTGTACATGTATTGCACTCTTATCTAATTAAAAAGTATGCACTTTATCTAATTGACAAATTTGTTTAGCTATATGGCAATCCATGTTAAATATAAACCACAACAACTGAATAATGTAAAGTTAAACTTTTCACAATTTTCACAAATCCAAAGTGTCTCATAAAATTAAAAAACATGGCCATTCATAATCTTCTATCTTAACCCCTTCACTACTGGGACTTGACTTTTAATATTTGATTTGGCTAATGTGAGATGATTTTATTCAGCATACACAAGGAGCTAATAAACTATTTTCTCCAAACCACCTTTCAATATCTTATTTGTGTAATGCCAGACGATTTAATTCAGCACAGAGAAACCCCATATACAGTACAAGGGGTTAAGTGTGCTAGATCCACTGCAACAATGTAAAATCTGAACCTAAAAGTCGAAGGGCACTAAGAATGACTTTCTCCATGGCTAATATATGATATACCTGCGCTGTATTTATCTAATTTATATGTATGTACAGTAATTATAATTTTTTTATATACAGTGTTTATAAATTTTAGAGGATCTCTCTGCTCTTCTCCATACCCATTCCTCTCTCACACACAAATACTCATCATCTGTTTCATATGTTGCCTCATCCAGCTCCTACTTCCATTCATCTACTGATATACTATATATTGTCATGTTCCCATTCCACCCTGACATTTAGGCTTTTGATTCTTCATTTGTTACTTATCTTCATATATCCATTCAACGTGTAAATGTCTTGCTTGGTTGGTAGCCCTGTGGACCCCAGTTCAAAACATACAAGTTCAAACTCAGGGCCAGACAAGGTTGATGAGGCATTAACTGTTGTGGCGGGCATTGAGCTGACGACCCGCCATGCTACAAACTAACATAAAAAATAAATAAATTCTTAAAATTTTGAGAAAATATAAGAAGCTGCATATGTCCAGAGCCAGATATTTCTCATGGGGGACTACTGTATTTATGATTTTTACCGCTGGACAGTGGTAATCATAGGAGAGTGATAAGAGTGGTGAGAGCGATTATGAGAGAGTGATAAGAGTAATGAGAAAGTGTTGTTGTGTACTGAGCGAGGAGACGATGGTGAGTCAGCCCATGTCATAATGAGGAACAAGGCGTGTATATACTGAATTGGCTTGACGTTCACCCGGGCCCCTGGACGATAGCAATACGGCAGTACCTCTCGACTGATCGCCCTAAACACACTAGAGACTTTCCGGTCCGAGCCAGACCTGCAACAAATAAGTGTGAAATTATTGTGTTTAACTGTGGATGTGAAGAATATTAATTGAGTAACTTCTGATGATATGCAGCTTGAGTTGTGTTACTATTAAGATAATGTTCTCATTTGTGCTAATATTAGGTAAATGTATTCATATATGATATGTCACTGAACCTTCAGTTCCCTCTTGTAAATTACGGGGCGATTATAAAGATGGTGACCGAGGTTAATAGGTGACAAATATAGAGCATGAGTGTTTAGTCTGTGTTTTTAGGTGTGAGGTCCAGGATGCAAAGTCCCTGGAAGATCCTGCACTTTTACAAAATTTCAGATGTAGGAATGAAGCTTTCATTACGAAGTTTGTGGTGTCTCCCCTCTTCTTCCATCCATTTAAGTGACGAGTTTTTATTATTATTATTATTATTATTATTATTATTATTATTATTATTATTATTATTATTATTCTCTCTTGGGTCATGGGGGAAGGGATATTTAAAATCCTCTTACTATGCCATTCAAAAGCTATTTTGACTTATAGTGGAAGCAGCATGGATTGAGTTTCTTTACCCGTATTCTGATTTGCTAAACTACAGTGCAGTAGAGTACTGTCATTTTATAGGTGACATAATATTGTTTAACCACAGGTTAAGAAGCTCTCATTGGCTTCAGTGCCATTCAAGCAAAATAATATCATGTATAGTAAATGGATAAACACATTTTGGAAGTACTGTACATATAGCTATTCCTCTATATTTCCCAACACCACCACCATGCATACCTTTCCCACACACTTACACAAAATTACACATACCAATACCTTTACAAATACTGTTCTGTACATGCACTTATGTACTTTACCACATATTCTTTCACATAAAAATATCATTACACACATCTACATTTTTACACATACACTTCTTTACTCTTACACAAGAACACAATGTTACACACACAAGACACAATACATGTACAGTATAGCTCAGGTATTACATTGCCCTCCTCCACCACTAATGAGTTTGTTGTAAACATATAAGTACAGTATCTTCAAAGGCACTTTACCATTAAAGATGTAATGAAGTCTGGCTCCTTGCAACTCATAATAACAAGTCTTGATTTCCAAACTTTTATTTCAGAAGTTGTTGTTATAGTACCTGAAATGTTAAAACGTAACATATACAGTACTGAAATATGAATTACCAGTATCTTTCACATATGATTTATATAATAACATAATCTCACATGTTAGTGAGTGTAAATACTGTACCTATAAGGTCAAAATTTTACATATATGAAAATGACTTATCTTATACAGTAATTACACATTCTTTCGGTAGGTTATGCTGGCCTTATATTTAGGCCTAAAAGATCCTGATTGGACAACCATAATTTTGAGATTCAGTTACTGATTAATATCAATATAAAAATTTGCAAATAAACTTGAGTCTTTTATTTTTATCTTTAGTTAACTAGTTTTTTTTTAATTTACTGTGACTTTATTTTAATATTTGAGACAATTAATAATTTTGTTGATACTTTTTACTTCCAGTCCTTAAGTACCTTTAAGAATGAGGTACTTTTTACTTCTACTTGAGTATGTTGAACTTTGGAGACTTTTACGTCTACCTGAGTAACATTTTGCCAAAGTAACAATACTTTTACTAAATAACAAAGTCCGGTATTTCTTACAACTCTGGTCACTATAACCACCACAAAACATATTCTACCAATCAGATCATTAATTTGTCAATATAATAACAATGTGTGTTGTATTATAACACAAGTGGCAGTCAAATTGAGATTACTATATAGAAATGATGCTCATATGTACACAAATAGGTATACTGTACAGAGAAACATGAGCCTGTGGAATATCCACATTTTTCCATATAGTAATAGATAATCACAGCTATAACCATGAAACACAATCAAAGATCTTTATTCAGAGTATTACATCTGTTGTGTCATCTTGTATGACACCTGGGGCACAGATACTTTTTGGGCTGTGTGTATATACATTACCACTATTTTACTATCATGCATCAATTTACACTTTCATTATCAAATTCTGATGAAATTGTTTGGCTTTTTTCACACAAAATCAGGCTAAAAATAAACACCCCTTCCCTTCTCTATTGCTTAAGCCACCCGTAAACCACTACATCAAGCTCCACAGTCTGAGCATGTCCTGGTTGGTGACATTGCCTCTTGATATCGTGTTTCCAACATTATGCTGTTCTGTAATTTTGTGAACTAAAACACCTTACTCTTGTTTTTATATTACAATACAGTACTGTACAGGCATTTCAGCTGTTTGCCAGATACTTAAGAGCAATAAGTTTCCTCTCTGCTATTGCAGGCATTGCTATGACTTGGTCTTTTCTTGGAAGCCATTGTCAAGGTAGAAATATGAATTTTCTGTACTGTATTCACAGTCATGGGCTGCAACACAATGACTGTGTGATGGCAGGAGCACATGGAATTTAGAGCACCTAAGCTCCCCAAAATATGCTCATGTCTTGGCACACACTTTTATTATGAAACTGTGCAGATTCTTGAAAATTATGAATTCATGAATTTGGGATTTTTAAGCCTTGACTGAATATTGAATGCATATCCAGTGGTAGAACAAGGAAATAATAAACTTGCATTTCCAGAGTGACACGACCAAATTGCTAACATTCTTGATTATGTTTTACTTCTAATCCCTCACACTATTCATACTCAATTTCTGCCCCCCTCAGACTTTCCCTGGGATGAATGTTGCTTTTCCATTCGCGACGCCTTGGTATATGCTGACAGCATTGCTGGGATTATACAGGGTGGTATGCGTGCATTTATCCCATCTTCTACCAAAACTTTCACTTTACAATCATGGTTTGATCACTCCTGCTCTCTTGCATGCAGGGAGAGAGATAGGACATGTCAAGCTATGAAACTCTCCTATTACCCACTCCTCTTTCATTACTTCTAGGAATCGTTGTAAGGCTATTCTTCGTAGGGCCAAGCGGAATTTAAAAAGAAGAAAGACCCAGGTCCTGACTAATTCTTCCTCTAGTAAATCCACCTGGTACTTTTAACCAAAAACAAACTTCTGCACTCCCTCTTTTCCTCCTCTCTCACTGTGAATACGACCCTAAGCATGCTACCATCTTTCAGAACAGTATTACCACAGTTATCATCAGTAATACTTGACAACTGTGGTATGCCCTTAGCACTAACTTTAGGAAATTTCTTCATAGAACAAAAAAGCTTCCTTAACTAGTGAAACTGACAAAAAGTGTACAAGGAATACGTTGTAATAATATCATTTAAGCTGAAATGTGCATAAGATGCCAAACACGAACTGCCATTTATGCGGTGTTAGACTGTTGCAAAGTTCTTTTGGGGTAAATTAAGAACCAAGCAGACACAGAAGAGCTGCAGAAGGATCTCTGCAAGCTTCAAGAATGGTCGAAGAAATGGCTGCTAAGATTCAATGTCACGAAGTGTAAGAGGACACACCTGGGACGTGCAAACGATAAGAAAGCGTATCATATGTCCCAACGGGATGAAGAAACTGCATTAATTGAGACTGAATGTGAAAAGGACCTAGGTGTGTATGTTGACAATGAACTGAAGTTCTCGGGCCAATGTGAGAAGAAGGTGAATCAGGCAACTAAATTATTAGGTCTTATAAGAAGGTCGTTCAGATATTTAGACAGTCCGTCCCTCGTAACGATCTTCAAGAGCGAGGTGCTTCTCCGTCTAGAGTACAGTACTGTCACCCCTGTCTGGTCCCCGAGATATGCTAGAGACTGTCAGTTGATTGAAAATGTCCAAAGGAGGGCCACCAGGCAAGTGCCAGCACTTCGGCACCTCAACTACCCTGAGAGATTAGAGTGCTTGCAATTGCCCAGCTTATACAGTACTATAGTTGGGCAAGGGAGGACCTAATTGAGGTGTATAAGCATCTCAAAGGGCACTACTCAGTCGAGTGTCCTTACCTGGAGCTGGCGGAGTGAGAGTTGTGAACAACCTGACAGAGTGTGTTGAGACGGCACCAAGCACGTGTGAGCTCTTTCAAGACCAGACTTGGCCAGCACTGGAGCAGGTTCAGATACATTCAGGTGCCAGTGCATGCCCAGTACTTGCCAACAGTGTGTAACAGAGACGTGACTGATATTCCAAGCAGCTAGTGAGCCGATCATTGGTGAATAGGATAAAAGTAATAGACTAAAACATAAGATATCTGTAGTATTTTAGGTCAGGTTAAGTTAGGTGAGTTTAGTTCATTTCATGATTAACAAATAAAAAAATGTAGCAGTAGTATCTTGTACTTCAGGAATATTAGCAATTGTCAGACATTTCCAAGATGGTTAATCGGTTCAATTTATATAACACTTTTTTTAAAGAGGATAAATGTGAACCAAAATGAAAATAATAGTTTTCTTGTACAGTTGGGTCTTCATTTACACGGTCAACTGAACCCGCGGAGTACCGCGTAAAACGAGAAACACGTAAATGAAATAACAAAACATATGCGATTAATTGAAATAGAGACTGGGCCGACACCCAAACGCCACTTTTTCCGACACAATACGTACCTTGTAGTCAAAATAACATCTTAATTTTATGATGGTATGCACACACAATTAATAATTAAGAGAAATATCAATAATATTAGGTTTTTTAACACTTACATTAGTAGAAAAGATGGCTGGGCACACGGGGATGGGGGGTTGGTTCCGAGTCAGAGGGCAGATTATTGGCCCTCACCTGTATCACTTGTATCACTATCCACCACAGAGGCTTGCAGGGCCTCTTTGTCAAACCCCTCAAAGTCCATATAAGTCCATATCCTCACTATCACTATCACTGACTTGGTCTGGCTGTGGTGGGTGGCAGGTGAAGAACTCGGTAATGTTTTGATGACTGGTCGACCTTGTGTGCACCCTGCCCATGCCGCTTCCCGCTTAAATGACCAAATTTGCAGCGTGAATCAAGCATTTCAATTCTAGCAAGGCACTGCGTAAATGACAAAACGAGTAAACCAAAACCGCGTAAATCCAGACTCAACTGTACTTCAATTAAAAATAATAAAAAAAAAAATGGAAAGAACCACTCACAGACCCTGGTGAACAGAGAAAGTAATCATACAGTATTGCAAATAAAAGATGTACTGTACTGTATAGAAGTGATCTTATGTAAAATGTATTCTTTGTGCACTTTTCCCCGGTCTGACTAATTACCCAAATGTAGCCAAATATAGCCGGAATGAAGTCAAATGATGGTCGTACAAGCGTAATTCGGACTGCTAATCACTTCTCGATTATTATTTGGTGTCATAAAGTAAAAAAAAATTGGTAAACTTAATTTAATCTGAGTTGTGTTGGGTTAGGTTAGGTTAGATTAGATTAGGTTAGGTACATGCACTTGATCTATTAACTCGGATTAAATTAAGTTTACCAATTTTTTGTGACTTTGTGACACCAAATACTAGTCGAGGTTAGGTTAGGTTAGGTACATGCACTTGATCTATTAACTCAGATTAAATTAAGTTTACCAATTTTTTGTGACTTTCTGGCACCAAATACTAGTCGAGAAGTGATTAGTAGTCCGATTTATTCATGTTGGACCATTATTTGACTTCATTCCGGCTATATTTGGCTACATTTGGGTAATTAGTTGGACCCCTTATCCCTGGAGTGAAGGTGAGTCCCATTAACATAGCTGCCAGTTACGAAAAATATGGATAGCACACTGTACACTAAGTCTCCGGCCAGTACAGTACTTAACTCCTTTCATGAAGTAAGAAAACTATATTGATCTAGGGAAAAATGTCCTAAATTTCATGCTAAGGGCTCACCATGGTCATCAAGTACAGTATTGTAGTGGTAAAAAGGGAGGTTCAGATCCACCCTTAGGATCATGTAAATAATATCTCCAGAAATTTTAGTTCAGTTCCATAAGTTATTTGACCGTTATTTCTGTTGCTAAAGGTCTCTTATATCTCTACCGTATATATTATCTAAATGGGGAACTTGAAGACCAATGGGGAACTTCAAGACCAATGGGGAACTTGAAGACCAATGGGGAACTTGAAGACCAATGGGGAACTTGAAGACCAATGGGGAACTTGAAGACCAATGGGGAACTTGAAGACCAATGAGGAACTTGAAGACGAATGGGGAACTTGAAGACCAATGGGGAACTTGAAGACCAATGGGAAACTTTAAGACCAATGAGGAACTTGAAGACCAATGAGGAACTTGAAGACCAATGAGGAACTTTAAGACCAATGGGGAACTTTAAGACCAATGGGGAACTTGAAGACCAATGGGGAACTTGAAGACCAATGGGGAACTTTAAGACCAATGGGGAACTTGAAGACCAATGGGGAACTTGAAGACCAATGGGGAACTTGAAGACCAATGGGGAACTTTAAGACCAATGAGGAACTTGAAGACCAATGGGGAACTTGAAGACGAATGGGGAACTTTAAGACCAATGGGGAACTTTAAGACCAATGGGGAACTTGAAGACCAATGAGGAACTTGAAGACCAATGAGGAACTTTAAGACCAATGGGGAACTTTAAGACCAATGGGGAACTTGAAGACCAATGGGGAACTTGAAGACCAATGGGGAACTTTAAGACCAATGGGGAACTTGAAGACCAATGGGGAACTTGAAGACCAATGGGGAACTTGAAGACCAATGGGGAACTTTAAGACCAATGAGGAACTTGAAGACCAATGGGGAACTTGAAGACGAATGGGGAACTTGAAGACCAATGAGGAACTTTACCTTAGAGGGTCGTCGTCTGCAGCTGAGTGAGCCAACACACACACACCACCACTCATGCCTTGATCTATTAACTCAGAAAACGGGAAATTTTATGTGATTTAAATTTCCTGTTTTCTATGATAATCTACTTTGGAAAACATGATCTACTTCCACGTGGGAGGGAGGGGTGGTATGTGTGAGGGAGGGAGGGGTGGTATGTGTGAGGGAGTGAGAGGTGATAAGTGTAGGGAGGGAGGGGTGGTATGTGGAGGGAGGGAGGGGTGGTATGTGTGAGGGAGTGAGAGGTGATAAGTGTAGGGAGTGAGGGGTGGTATGTGTGAGGGAGGGAGGGGTGGTATGTGGAGGGAGGGAGAGGTGATAAGTGTAGGGAGGGAGGGGTGATAAGTGTAGGGAGTGAGGGGTGGTATGTGGAGGGAGGGAGGGGTGACATCCTTAGTCACTCACATCATTGTATAATAGCTGGATGATTGTCACACTCAATTCCCAGTGACAGCAAAGTAGTAGTAGTAGTAGTAGTAGTAGTCTGCCATGACATCATGAGAGGGAGAAGCAAGCGAGTCAATCACACAGTACAGGCTCACTGCCTTCACATGTGTTCACTTCCCACACACACACCTATGCTCTTCATTTATTTATTTTATATTTTTATATTACATTTTATTTATTTCCAGGCCACATTAGAGTATTTTAATTTTTACTCTTGCACTGTAAGAGAGAAAATGGTTTAACTAGGGCGGAGTATAATATCCTGAGTGATATAAGTTACATGTTATTTACATACTCAGACTACAATTATTCGTAGAGAAAACAATTATTTTTGTTAAATTGTTTTCCTTATTTTATAAAAGTGACTTAATTACAGTAGTATACATACGTGCTGCACTGTTTACTGTTCATGTAGCCTTTCCCCTCCATCACCTACCATTCCTCTGCGCCACCTACTGCAATGCTTCATTCTTCGACTAGTGCTGGTAGGTGCTACTTTTTAAAAATTAGTACAGTAATTACATGTACACGTATATGGGCCAATAATTTTTTATGTTGTATGGAGGGTGAAGTGCCTCGATAAGTCGGAATTTGGGAGAATTCGCCAAGGCTAGAGCCCCAATACATGCCAAGTTATCAAGGTTTTACTGATATAGACAAATACAGTATACACCCCACAAAACCATGTGGTCACATACATTGTCCCTTCATCATAGGTCAAAGCCACATATAAATATATACAGGTAGTCGTCGACTTACGACCTAGATTGGTTACGGCCGCCCGGTCGTAAGTTGATCTGGTCGTAAGTCGGCCTATGTTATAATTACCTTACGTATATTATAATGTGTAATGATAATATGTTTAAGTCATATTTTATCAACATTTTCTCTGTTCATTATTGTTACGGTCGTCAGGTTTAAGTAAATCACTGCGTGTTTGTAATTGAGCGCGGGGATGCGCGCGGCTCCAGCTCCCGGCAGCGCCAGGAGGCTGGGGCCAAAACTGTCGTACCGCCGGTCGTAAAGTCGAACAGACGTAAGTCGCATAGGTCGTAAGTCGACGACTACCTGTATTTACTTTAAAGGTTCACAGGAAATGGATGGATTTCCCCAGTCATAAAATGTTGCAATGGCTATATTATATGCAACAGTTTTCTGATTAATTTATAGATACAACTGTAGCTGCAACAGAGTAAGGCATTCCTTCACCCATAACTATCATGACATTCTAGATGGGAAAATTGTAACACCATATATTATTCACTTTAACAACATGAGTTATGACATTATGGAGCTCAAAATAAAATGTAAAGCTTGGGCAAGATTCTGCATTTTGGAATAAAGAGAGGAATGGTAATCCTTGAAGTCTATAGAATGGATAAGATTAGGATGGGTGGTGGCTTCTTGCAGGAGGTTGGGGTATTTAAAGTTTATGATATCAGTACTGTTCTTACATGGTGTTGCGAAGGAGAAAGGCAACTGGATCTTTGGGGAGGATTATAAAAGGAGAAAACACAATTGTGCAAAGAAAATTTTCGTACAACCTAACTCTTATCTACAGGAATTAAACTTAAACATAGAACACAAGATTTTTCTACAACTCTTAGCTATTGAAATGAACTAAGGTATCAATAGACAAATTTTAAATTGTGAAGTGCAAAAAAGAATGGGTCATGGTGAGGAGTGTTCATGTGGGGATGATGGAGAATGCTCATCAATAATGTCCCAGAGAGGATAGGAGCAAATTAAAGAAGTGTACTGAATATAATGGCCTAAGGCCTTTCTTGGTGGCCATACTTTAAATGTACTGTACTGTAATTCCAAGAGGGAACAAACCAATAAGAAATATTATTAAACATGACAAAATACTGAACATGGTATACAGGAATCAAATAACTACAACTACTGAACCTCCACCGGTTCTTTAACACCTGGTTAATAAGATTTTTCCACTTTAGATATAAAAAAATTAATACGTGTACAAATAAAAATCAGAATTTTTTCTTTGGGGGGAGGAAAAAAAAAAGAGCACACCATTGTTTCAATAAATATTTATTCTTAAAACACAAATCCCTCCTTATTCTTTCGGTCTGAAGCTTAATGGATAGTAGAGTGAGCCGAGTTGGTGTGGGTGAAGCAACGCGGAAGACGGGCGGTGGTGTAGGCAGCAGCGGTTTTGTTGACCTTAAGGTTATGCCACCTGCTGCCCACACGCCTGTGCCCAACCAGTCACCGCTGAGTGATGGTCAGGCAGCAGGAGGGAGGCAAAGCAAGATGTTGCCAGCTTTAGCTATTGTGTGCTAGTACTGGTTACATCCTGCCTTTAACAACAAGCCAGGGAGGGGCCGGGGTCCTTCAGGGGGGAGACTGGGGCCTTGGCCCCCCCATGCCACTGCTGTCCTGGGGCCTAGATCGCCATGCCCCCCCAAGGCCAGGGGATGACCCAGGGCGGGCAAGGCGGGAGGCAAGGCTAAAGCTATTAACCAGGACAGGGTGGCAGGTTAGGTGGCATTGTGGGTGCCTCCCCCGCTCGTTGCTGCCGCGTGCTACATATCGGCCACTTCAAAAATAAAGTCAAGTTATACTTTGGTACATATGGGGTTCTCAATTTCTTTAAACCTTAGTACAAGTCTTTTGAATACACATGATTGATAATTACTTGTCAACACATTCTTTCAAGTCCATAAAAGTAATGATAATGAATAAAAATAATACCTTACTGGTTCTGTACATACTACAAACAATAGACAAAATGCAACCTGAAGTTAATAGAATATAACAACAAGTGTACAAACGATTGGAAGGTAAAGGCTCTTTTCAAGGGCTGTGTGTAATTATACTAGTCTCTACTAATTATACAAGCAGCCCAACAAACATGGCAGAACCTGCAAGCAGAAGCACACGTCCATGCGTACGTCTCATGCGTACCTCACATGGCTGGGGATTGAGCTAAGTCTATGCTGCAGGCAAAAGTTCACCATGAACTACTTTGCCTGCTCTGCTCAGCTGTCATCTATGGGTTTTCTCTCCCTGACCAGCTGATCTGTGTTTGTCTGCCACAATGGCCAGGTTCAGACCAGCCCAAAACAGATTGGGCTTGTCTAGTAAGAAACACCTGATGGCACAAGAGACTAGAATTTCCACACAGCCCTTTTACTAGGGTGCGCCAAGCTTTTTGGAACGTCTTTGTCCATGGTCTGTTCATTTACTCTCTGCATCTGCTCATTCACTACCTTCTCTACTGACAATCCAAGAGGGCTTGCCAGTCTTCTCCGCACCCATACACCTAATAGTTATTATTACAGACACATATATACAAGTAACATGAGCAGTGGGCAATTGGGTTCACCCACACCCATACTGACTAGTGCTTCCGTCTACAGTCATCATCATTCAACAATCATCACCATCACTCTCATTATCATTAATCAACATACTATCAATGAGGACAGTGCTGGACACGCTTGCAGGCACACCCTTGTGCCCAGGTTGCATTGAACACACGTCACATACAAGCATGATTATCAGTAAATGGCTAGTGATACTCAAAAATACCGGTCTAGGCTCACTTTCGCATAAGCCACAAGAGTCTTAAGTCTCAGCTCCGAGTCAGCTAACTTTGAATTGCACTTTTCGAGGCAAGAGTAGATACTTCAGAGCCTATATAGTCTGTAGCACCTCACCTATTAGCTTCTGTGTCACTTGGTGGGTATTGTCAGTGCCTGGTTAGGCCTTTCACCAGATAGGAGAGAATAGGCTACCTTATGAGACATGTAAAAGCCATATTTGCTACCACCAATATATCACAAGCACTTATGCCCATGCAGGGATAGACATAGTTCCACACGTACAACAGCAACTCGTACTCAAAATCAGAATTACTCAGATTTTTGTAAACTGAAGGTCAATGGCTGCTAAGCACTGTAGTACTTATTTCCTTATGTCACTCTCAGATATTCTTACTTCGGAACAGCATCTTCTGTTGTTCTGTCAACTTTCTCATTTAATTTTCACACTTTGGATGCCATAGGACTCACTGCATTAGGCTGTTGCATCATTCTGTTGGTTTCAGTGCTCTACATTCTTTGGGTCCAGATGCATAACATAGGAGGTGCATAAAGTTTTGGTAGCAAACATTTCTTTCTTCCTTAACCTCCAGGAAACTTTGCAGGCCTATACATAATGGATAGCTCCTCTCATGATCAACTACAGAATATCACACACTAAAGATGAACGTTAGACCACGTAATGTTTATATATGTGTAATATACAAAAGCCACCAACACGAAACATCCTAACAATCACCTGCAAGGCAAGCAAACTTTCCCGCAAAGGCAAGAAAAATAGGCTGGAGCAGTACTTCGTTAGGTGTGGAGTGTGTCAGCCCACGATGTTCATCAGCATACACACTAACATCAGCTCCAAGTTACGTACATGTAGCAGCAGCTGAGTGTGGCTTAAGCGACACACACATATCCACACGCGTGAATTGGGGCTTAAGGAGCACCTTTACGACCAGTGAGCACTAGGCTCGTTGGCAGCGTTGGTAATGAGCACAGGACGTGGGTAGGGGCGGCCATTCTGGCAGCACGGTAACAGTCATAGAGAGAACTAGTCACGGCATTGGACTAATTCATCCGCCCCTTCTGGGTGTGTAAGACTTTGGGTTAACAGACACTGTACGCAACTCAGGACTGGAAATGGCGTACGTTACATAAATTGGAACTACATATTTGAAAGTTTCAAGGCCCTTTGGCATCAGAACATCACCTAATTAGGCTATTTGCAAATAGCTAAAGCTGTCCCAAAAAGGATAGCTTGGCTTGGAAGTAAAGTTAAGGCTCCCACAATCTTGAAGAGTTAATAATAATTATAATAACAAAAATAATAATCTGAATACTTACAATAATAATTATAATAAAACAATTATTATAAAAAAAGCAAAGAGCCTTTATTTCTTGGGACACTGAAAATGGGTTTGTAGATGCAAAATATGACTGCCTTGTTTACAGAATTGGTTATAGTGTCCATGTAAGGGTGATGAAGTGATAACCTCAGCCGACAGCCCCTTACAGGAAAAGGGAATATGCTGTCACTTCACCTAGTGTACACTCTCAGCCAGCTGAGCATAGCTCAACGTTACACCAAGTTGTATTCCTTTAGATTTAGCTGCAGGATTGTATCTTTGACAGCAGCGAAGACGAACCTTATGTTCTCAGTGTCTGTAAGGAAAAGAGTAAGTATACTGTAAAACATAAGAAAAATAAAATATGTGCATATTATATTAATCATAGCAGTAACAATACTGATTATATATTTCTGAAAGTAAAGCTCTAAACAACAAATTTACACAAAAATATAAAAACAACTGAACAAGCTTTCATGCAGATGCACATGGATGTAAACTAAAGGAAATCATCTCAAGGACTATGAATCAAACAAACAAAAAGTCCACATACTGTGATAAGTTAGTAAAATCAAGGGCTTTATAACATGCAGCACTTCATATGACTAAAATTCACTGATTTTATACTTTTTGGCCACAAAATTGCAATCTAACACAAGTGACCAAGTGGAAATTTAAAAGAAATCCTATATAAATTAAAAGCCAGAGCATTAATACAGTTGTCTTTGCCAACTTTTTCCTGCTAGATGTACAAAACTATGAGGAACATGAACACATTTTCCTTTCCTTCATACTGCTGAAACTAATGTACTCTGTTAAGGTATTCATCGACACAAGGCCCCAAATCAGGTTAACCCTCAAGTGCTATACACAACCTAGCGTCTCCCTGCTCATTCGTGCACAGTGCTGCTTCCCTCTCCACTTTTGTCTATCTCTTCCTCTACCACCCAATATCCATCTCTAAATTACAGTATATATTTATCTTAGTAATATTTTACACTCCATTCTTTTAACTAATTCATACCAGCTGAGCAGATTCTGATTTTCTCTGCCTGATACTTCCATTTCTTAATATTATTTTTCTTATTCCCTGCACCCTATTCACATCACATATTGATCTAAGTACAGTACATCATATTTAATTTGTTACAATAATCAAAGGTCTAATTTATAAAAAAAATACTTAGTACTGTACTGCATCCAATTTATAACAGACAGATATTTCCTGATACTATTCTATAATTCTTCCATTAGGTTTTGTAAAGACAGTGATCCCAACAAATTGCAATTATCACATTTACATTTCACAAATCTTAAAAGACATTAATTTCAACCTTTTTCCAGACAATAATGGTGGACTTATAATTTAATTTTCTTACCCATATTGATAGGTATGTAAATGTGTCTAATTGTCTTACACAATCTGTGCATTTGAATGCACAGAGGCCCTTGATACTGTTTCTACCTCAGCCTAGTTGCCATTCTGGTTCTGTATCATAAAAGCAATGTGTATTTACTAATGAAATTTATGCCCTATTTGGAAAGGTGCAGTGTCCTTTAGACTAAAGGGGTTGAACTGATCCCTCAGAAGGCCTAAGTATGCAGTGGCAATGAAAGCATTCATTCCTAATAATCTAGATGTAAGTGGAAAGTTGATCATCTTGCCAAGACGGCCAATACTATCGTGTCACTGCCTAGCTTTATAGTATTACTGAGGTTTCTGTAATGTAAATAAGGAGGAATGAAGCCAGAATATAGATGAATTAGTGTAGGATAGGTTGGCTTTATTGCAAAGTTAATGTTTTTCTCCTTGAAAAGCATACTTTTTTGTGCAAAATATCATATTTTGGTATTGGTGTGTGTGTGAGTGTGCATGTGGGTGAGCGAGTGCATGCATGCTAGTGTGTGCGCACACTTTTAAGCATGTACACATGCACATATGGAGGGGGGTTCAAATATTTTATTCACAAGATTACTGAAAGCAAATCGGCACTACCAAATTACAAAACTCAAACTATAAAATGTATTAAGAAGAATGGTTCAGATCAGTGATACCTCCGTTAGCCAGAGCACTTCCACGAATGAGAGATTTCCAGGTAACGAGATGACTCTCTCAAAGCCGGAAAAAACCAACATTCCGGAATTTTCCAGTGAACATAATAATGTTCTCAGAAGTTCCAGAAATTGCCCATTACATCATCTCTCAAACCTGGAAAAATATCTCCCATCCCCAGAATTTCCAGAAACTAATGTTGAGCAAACTCCTCAGTTTGGGTGTGGAGGAACAAGGTGGGTCACAAGGCATTGAAGGATATCCATCAATCATGATAGCTGGTGGATAACTGGACCACGAGACTGAGACAAAGATCACATGTGAGTTGAGTTGTCTAGTACATAAATACCCTATACAAATTACTTTGTCCCACCTGGACATTCAAACTATGCCCAAAAAAAATATGGATGTAGAGGAACATCACCCGGGGTGGCTACAGTGGAGGTAAAGGAACATCCCATGAGCTGTAAAAGTTAAAATGATGAAGGTAAGAAAATGAAGTGAACTTGCAGAAATTATACCAACAATGGGCTAAAGTTAAATGTGTTGGTGGAACTTGTGAAACTACATAAGTCACACGATCTGGTCATTAATAAAACCTAGGCTGCTTATTTAACAGATCAAGAGTCAAGCTTAAATCTGATCATCTGTGAGTATTATCACATATTTGATTAAAAAATAAGAGAAGTTTAAAAAAAAGTGCAATATCCCAAAGTCCAACAGAAATTAATTTTAGATATGATGATAATGGTCTTTCAAATATCGCAATGCCCTACTAGCATGGCATAAAACTTTGTATTAGCTATTTATGTCAAAAGTGGATACAGTAAGGTCCCACTTAATGAGTGGCATAAGTTCTTGAGTAAGTGTTTATGAGGTGAATTATTGCTAAACAGGACACATTTTTCACTAGAATCCCAGTCTAAAAAGCCGAGATTCATGCCAGCTCAAAAAATTATTGACCCTAAGACCCATGTTATAAACCCAGATGCCCCCTAGCCCTAAGAAATTTGACCATAAAATCTAACCTACTAATATTAAGCTTGAATACTGATGTGACAGTGAAAACTGTAGTCAGTACCCATTAGAGCTAAAGAGCTATGCTGTTTGTGTTAGCCTAGCACTGTTGGTTTAGGAAACAAATCTATGAGTGCACTAGACTGACTTTCCTCCCTCACTGACCATTGCCAGCACCAATGCTTCTCACCTCTTGCTTTTAACTCTTTAAGTCAGGGGTTCTTAACTGGGGGTGCAACACCAGTTTCTTAGGGGTGTGAGGATGCTGTGATCAAATGTGGCTAATCTTAGGGGAATGGCTTAAAAAATTTAGCATTAAATTGCCATTTTATGTTATGAGTTGTCATTACGTTACTAATTTTACATGTACTAAATTGTATATATATTGCTCAGTGTTTGTATTAATGTACAGATAACGTGTATTGCTTGAGTACAGATATCAGCTAAATATGACACAATCGGTTGGATCCTCAACAAGACATGCGAATAGCTCTCGGCACCAACACACCAAGGATCGATGCCATCATGGAGGACAAACAACAGCAAAAAAGTCACCGAGTTTGGTGCGCAAGCATAATCAATCGGCTTCATCCGCAACATACCATGCAAAGTACGAGCAAATACAAAGTAATTTTTGCACATTTGCAGTTATCTGAATTTTTACAATGTATTACTTAGTTGTCAATTGGGTATATTTTGCACCTTGGTAATTCATTGCATTTTCACTATTTATTTTTGAGTTGTCAATGTAGATAACAAACCAAGATGGATCTGTTATTAATTCCCATGACAATATGTTCTTTCATCAATTCTGGGGAAGGGGTGCAAGAACGGCTTGGCAGTTTGGAAGGGGTGTGAACAGGGAAAAAGGTCAACAATCACTGCTTTAAGTGCTCTGGGCTTGGATTGTGAATTTTTTTATTCAAGGATCTCCAATTTCTTCAGATGGCATCCCGATGTACTGGTATAATTTCTACACATTTCAGCCACTATCCAATTCTATCTTCTGGAACCTGCTGAAGAATTCTAAGCTGATTTCAGCATCACACAGGTTAACCAGTTACCATTTCCTTATGCTGCCAAACAAGATGGAAATAATGAAGCTTCCTTCAGCAAACATACATTATAAGGGAAATAAAATGAGGGTACCATCTTGCTTGTTGATTTCTAACTTTGCAACCTCTAATTCAGAAGAAAAAAAACCCTTTGTGATCCCAGTTTAATTACACTAATCTATCTAAAGGCACTACTGTATACAGAAGCCCCTCCTCACCTTTATTAAACTTGACAATGGAAATGCACTAAGTTGAAAAGCAGAGAGGATGGTAAGTAACTTGCATCAGAGGAACATTCACCTTGAAAAGGTAGATGAACAGATGGAACATAAAGAATGAAGACATTAGGCCAGGTTGTATTCCTTAAGAGCATTCTGCATGATAGTGTCCTTCACAGCACAGAACACCAACTTGATGTTTTCAGTGTCTTTAGTTTTCACAAAAAAAAGTCAAATGGTGTCTTTTCAGAACACAAATTGATGAAATTTTCAGAAAGGTTATCCAGTTAATTTTAATGAAAATTGAATAAAATTTATGAATATCATGTACAAAATTTAAAAGGTATTTCAATCATATTGAAAGAAAAATTCATGTAAAATGTATTTTCAGTTTCACAGTTCAGTTTGATATGAAACATTGATGTTATGATCATGAACAAATTTAATGAATATGTTGATCAAATTGGACCAAGAGGTACAAAACAAGGGACCACACCATGAACACATGCAGGAATTTCCAACATGCAAAAGATGAAAACCACATGCAGCATGCAAAGAAAAAAGAAAAGAAAAAAATTAGCTGGAACATGAATAATGGAGATTAATTACAGTTAAAAGTGTACTATATTATGATAAGAAAGTTAGGAGCATTTGTTTTGCAAATCATGTAACCTGGCCAGCAAAACAATCACCCTTTATTCTTTTCTTCACAAGTCCTATTTTACTCAAGGAAAAAATGTAAACTAAGACTTGAGAAGACGATTGGCACTTGTTGAACTCCATGCCAAAATTAAAATAAAAAGGAAGACAGATAAGTACAGTACTCAAGATTCCCAGTTATATACTGTACTGTATATAGTGGGAAATGACCAGGGATCATGCCATGATCGAGGATAACACTCTTTACCTGTCGCGCATGTGAAATGGGAATAGATAATCTTCTCAGGGTCAGGATTTAATTCTACAAACATCCGTAGGATGAACTCTCGGGCTGCAATGGCATCCTTCCGTGGGCCTGAAAGTAATTAATGTTGCTTCAACTACTTGCATGTATAAGTTTGTATTTCCATAGGTATGAGAAAGTAATTAATTTTTTCTGTCTGTAGAACATCCTGCCAGTCAAGATCAATTTGAATGATGAATAATGTAGTGCTACTATACTTCAAAATATCACAATGAATCCTGGACTTAAATCGAAAAACATTTCCAACAATCCTAAATAATAAAAAGTAAGTCCAGCAGGTTACCTGTTACTCTAAAAAAATAAAAAAAAATTTATCTGATTAATTCAATAACAAAGATGTAGTAATGAACAAAGATTCCTTTACACTCCCTTTCAAAACTGTGCCAAACCCAGGTGGATATAACCATCCAGCGAAATACTGCCATAAAAGGTCATGATATTAAAAACAATATCCTGTACAGTATATAGTTAACCGCTCCGATGATTACTTATAGGGAAAATACCCAGATAGTTTTGTTGATACCCCGGAGATCGCTGATCGGGAGAGGTGCAGCACAGCAGTTTTGAATTTGCGGGCTGTGGTGTGGTGCAAATTCTTGCCATGAGGGCTCTGCGCACTGCGCTGACTCATTCCCACCACCTTTGCTCTTGTTTATACTTACCGTGTCTCTTGACCTCGTGTTTTTTCGTCATTTATTTTAATTCTTGTTTTTTCCACCCCCAAGCCCCGTTGTGCGTCGATGACCTGTGCCCAGGTGGGCTATTCCCCACAAAAAAGATCAATCATGCCTAAATGTCCCAGTGATAGTTCCTCTTGTGCTGGGCAGCTTGATCTGATGTGGTAGACTTGAACTTGCCACCCCAAACTATCTCTACCGTCCTCAACACATGCAAATAACTTTCTCAATTCATGACTTTCATTAATGATTTAAGGTTTACTTTGCTTGCTTTATATGTCTGCTTTATTTTCTTGCTTGAAAATGTGCACAACATAGATATATCAAGGGTAGATGGAAGTTATATTCTTTTGGGATTAACCCTTAGGCCTCGGGTAAAGTTCTAGAACGTGCGCCTTTTCCTGCCACTGTTTAAATGCCCGGCGCGGGTTATCAGGTTCCCTTGTGACCAATTGCCTGTCGCGCCACACCTCGGCCACAGGGAAGCTTCCTGAACGTAATTACCTTCTTTTGTTTGTTTCATTTTCATTGTTTGCCCATTTTACCATGTTGTATCAAAGTAATATTACTAAAAGTTGTGTAGTTTTATTTTAGTGTAGTATTACTAGATGATAATGCTATGATTATGTTATAAATGTATTTATTTGTGGAATTATTATTCCGATAATTATTTGTATGACCTACGTGTTCTCCCAAACATAATGCCTGACGACAGACTGTGTGTGTGTGTGTCGCTGAGAACTTCTTATGAAAAGTAATGTAAATAAAATAAAGTCTAAATAAATTATTTATAGGAAATAAGTATTATGATCAGTAAAAATATATGAATTATTGGCCAACTCGGACACAAAGGCAAGCGGGGAAAATGACCCCTAAGTATGTAGTGACAGCGAGCGCTCGATGTAAAAAAACAAAACTTTCCCATTATTTGTCTCGTCACTGAGGCGCCATGAAGTTTCTAGAGGGACAATGTATAGTTTTTCTTATGTATTTTTTATTGTTTTATCATTTATAAAGCTTAAAAATTATTTTTGGAAAAGTTGATTTTTCTCGCTTTACCCCAGCATGGGGGGTAAGGCTGGCGGCAACCTAGCCCAAGGCGTAAAGGTTAATTGCCTAGATTTTATAATGGAAGCCCCTCAAAATTGAGGCCGGCCCAAGGGCCACCTAGGCGTGACTGTTTAAGGTGTAGAAGCTGTCGCCAATACAACACAATGGCCCGAGTGAGTCAACAGTTTTACGGGATTCACGGACTTAGTCCCAGCTGTGAATAGGGATATCCTCAGCTTGGCTAGACAGGCAACCTTTGATGAGCTGGAATCAAAGGATATTGAGGACATCCCGGCATTCCACACAGAAGAGCTCACCAACGAAGATGTGCAACTGTTAACAGAGCACAGTCCCATAAAGACGACGACGACGAAGAAGAACCTCAACAAACGCTATCAAGGGGATGGCAGAAGCGTTCAACATGTTCCAGCAAGCAATACAAATCCTTATAGATGACGACCCAAACAGAGAAAGTAGCTCAAAGGTTCAACGCAGCATTGATGACAGTCTTGGTTGTTACACTGAGATCCACAAGGAGAAGAAGAGTAGCACCAAGCAGTTAACACTGGATTCATTTGTTCGTCGCGGGATGGCAGAAGCAGCTTCTTCACAACCGCTGGCAGCCGAGGAGGAGCAAACAGAGGCGGAGGAGGAGCAAACAGCAGTGGAGGAGGAGCAAACAGCGGCGGAGGAACCCCAGTCATAACAGAAGGAGGAGGAGGCAGCTCCCACCCTCCTCCTCCTCCTTCGCTCCACTACCCACCACACACTCACCCTACCACCTCCGCCCATCGGTGAGTACCAATACAAACTTAGTAATGTAGTTCTATATATATATATATACTATTTTCTATAGAAATGGCAATGATTTTCTGTATATGTAATGTAATTCATGGGGCAAAGGGAGGCTGGGGAGCTTAACTCGTATATTATCTATTTCTAATGGGGAAAATTGATCCGCTTAATGTGGTTTCATATAACGTCGCGTTTTCAGGAACATAACCCCAACGTTAGGTGAGAACTTACTGTGTTGCAATTTTTACTCTTATGCTCTGTTTCAGAGAATAAAGTTTTACTTGGGTTGACTATAATAACCTGGGAAATATAAGTTCATTGTGTTTATTTACATAAATTATATGTAGAGATAATAATTATTTTGTTAAAATTTAATAATTTGTATTAAAAAAATTCACTCCTTACATATATCAACACCATCTCTGAAACACTGATCCTTTTTAAACCAAAGTATTATGACAAAAATTATAATACCTGTATTGGTAGCCATGCTACCATACCCCATTTTCCATTAGACATTAAATTCAGTAATTGCCAATTCACAATTCACGGCGATTCCCAAAAACGTAACCCTCGTGAATACAGGGGATAACTGTACACAGTTTCATCTAAATGTGATAAGTAATATAATAATTTTAATAAAAAGATTGAGGAGCTATAGAGGAACAAAAAATATAAGTACACAAAATATTTGCAATACTGTACCCTGTACAGTACAATCTTTACTTTTTGTGGACGTTGTTCACCGAGCTTCTTTACACTGCCACAGTAAAAATGTATATTATATTAAACAAAATATTCCTGTAAACTGGGAAATACTGTACTGTACTCTTGGTTACAATTAAAAGTATGGTGAGAAGTCAGAGGCAGTAAATTTGACAGAGGTAAATATAAGGAATATATAAAATATATACCCAAGATGCTTAGAAGACAATACGCTGTCAATAAAATATGGCCCATCAAGATATAAACAAGAGTATGCTGTGAGTAAATTTAAATGGTGTGTACCTGTACTAGTTATCCCAGGCAATGATGTAGATTCTCTGAAAGAATGGGCCTATAAACTCAAATGAGATAGTTACTGTACACTGAAACATTTCAAAATTTTAGTAGTACTTCCTTAAGGACTGATATACAATATACTGTATTCCCTACAGTACTTGCCAACTGGGCTTCCTCATGACACTTTCAGACTACTAAAAATTACACAACTAAATGTTCTAAATACAGCCAAGATTGTGGGTAGATGATACCTACAATAATTACATCTAACGTACGTACAGCGTGTTCTTTGGAGAGTAAATGAACTTACTCAAATTTTCCACCAAAGCAACAGAGAAGATCTTTACTTGGCACTGAGATGCAATGTTTGTACAGTAAAGTATTTACTTACACAAGATTATCAACATTTAATGACCTACATATATTAGGTGTCTTTTACTAACCCATTCTACTTTGAAAAGCTCTGAAACTAATACATGAGAGACAATTTACAAAGAAGCAAATCAAAACTGTTAGCATAATTATTACAAAATGTGTAATACTATATGGCCGCTACTTTCAATTCATACGATCTGACCGACCTGTGGCACATGTAAAATGAGAATAACACATTCTGTCTGGATCTGGATTTTGGGCTAAATACATCTTGAGAACGAATTCACGAGCCCCAACATGATCCTGTTTCTCTCCTGAGGATTATAACAAACCAATTGTTAGGATTTCCTTGCTCATGCAAATACACATTCATTCATGCTGCTGTAAAAAATGTGTTTTGCAATGCTATCTCACTTTCACAATAAGGCTAAAATATCTGGTACACCCTTGTCAAATCACATAGCCTAAGTCAGCATCACCCATCAGTAGCATATTCATCTCAATAACACACATTGCTGTTTCTTGCATGTCCATCCCCCTCACCTCTAGGACAATACTCCATTCCACCCTTCCACCTCTTTCTTGATATACTGTACTAACTCTAGCAACTATACCTTAATATCAACTATTAGAACACATTCATTTCCAAACAGCAAATGAATTATTTCATTATTTACTAAACTTGTACCTCACACTAAAATTTTTTTCCTTCACCTAGCTTACTACCCCATGCATAACAAAATATATTAACATTTAACATCTGTGGTGACATCACATTGCCAGACTGTACTCCTACTTTCACTGGGAACCAGTTTACTTCTTCCCAACACTAAATACCCTTCAAGTCTCGCCTGTACCCCATGAATTTACAATATTTTCTACATCACTTTTTATATTTGTTTTCTTCTTAACTTCATAAAATGCCTTAAAATTTCTTCAGAAAAATTTACCACTGTTCTTTTGATGCAAGAACATGATACACATGGCTTCTTCCTTTTCTAAACCCAATTTATGCTTCCTCTAGTATGCACTCCATTTTTGCTACAACTCTCTAAACAATAACTCCCATCATACACTATATCAGGTATACCTGCAAATATTGTAGGAAATTCTTTTCCTGAAACACTGTTCTCCACTTAATTATATCACACAGAACCCTCCTACATTTGGCAACTTAACTTACCATCATATTCTGGAAAATAGTCCACAAGATGTGAGTACATGATCTTCTCTTCTAATAGATCCTTCTTATTAAGGAAAAGGATAACAGAAGAGTGCTGGAACCAGGGGTAGGTGATGATAGTCTTGAAGAGGGCCTTCGATTCCTCCATTCGGTTCTGTCGAGTTAAGCAAACTTCATTGGTTTTGCTTCATTACAAAATTTATACAAAATGTATATCTAAATTTAACTATTATTATGACCACCCCTGATCAAGTTAACTTCCTTTTCTAACACCATTTTTTTCTCAACAGCAGCTCCATTTACTTATACTGCACTGAGAAGTAATTCAAATGTAGGACATTTAGCTTAAAAATGTCAGAGGTATAAACAAAATGAAGGATCAGTCATAAACTCACATATTGTAACTGAGCAAAGAATAACTAACCCAAGTATGAGTTGCAACCCCAGGGCCTAGGATCTCATTTTCATAATTAAAACATAAATATGGAGAACAAATTATTAAAATATCCCTGCCAACAATACCAGACTCCTCAAAAGGGGATACTTAGCAAGGCAGCTCCCACTATAGAAGAATGGGAACAGAGGTCCATCTTGAAATTAAAACAGGATTATGTTTTAAGAATATAGCCACTGCATATCTCAACATTACAACTATAACAGGAAGAGTAATTCTAAATAAATTATTTGTATCTGGAGCCTATCAACTTCCTCTTACCCAGAGTTGTAAAGTAACTAAATACCGGTAAATTTGCTTGAGTACTGTACTCAAGAAGTATTTTTGGATACAGTACTCACTTTATAAAAAGTACTCAAATTTTTAGTACCTTTACTCAAGTATAGTTTTCTAATACAGGTACTTTTATTCCAATAGTACCAATAGTTAAAGAGTTGTGTGGGTAGGCACCACACGGTCACATATCTAGAGGTCTCGTGAGGTGACCAGGTCAGGTGGTAGTGGCCATGACAGTGGACTTTTCCTTTGATCATCTTGTGTCCATTAGCACTTTGACCACCCACCTCACCTAGCCTACCCTCTTATCCCTCCCTCCCCCACCTTTCCTTCAGGGTCTTGCTCTTCCCATTAGACATCAGTTGCTTTTTGCATATGCCTATACCTAAAATGAATTTCAAAGAGGTTGTGATATGTATCTATACATACGTGAGACCGATTGTATATAAAATTCTTTCTAAATAACTAAGTACCACCCCCCCCCCACCCCCAGCACCTGCCAGATGTTGTGGTGCGAAAAATTCAGCCACTCATCAATTAGAATAAAAAAGTGACGCCATCACAACCACACCCCAATTTGAGAGACAGTTCACGATGAGTCTTATGGCGTTTATTGTAACCGTTTTTGATGCACGGAATAGCTAACATACACGTTAGCTAATCTGTATGTGCAGTCGCTGCTTTTGATTTGTGCACATGACACATTCCAAGGGAAAAGCCAGCACCTCGATCAGGCGTTAACCTTTTGCAGAGCCCAAGCAGCACAAATAGTTAACAACCAATCAGTGATTTCTCCCGGTGAACATACGCAGATCATGGCCGCTTATGGAGAATATTTTGATTAATATTGAAGAGTTGGAGGCATGTAAGGCCATAAAAAATAAAATGCTGTGATATAATAATAAAAATAATTCTATATTTTCCTAGGTACGGTAGTATATTGGATAGGACCTAAACAAAGCGTATGGAGTGAAAGAATTGAAAAGTATTGCACCAAGTTCAAACCTGTTTAGGCTTCGCCCTTTTAATGTGGGTGCTGTCCGATTTCATTAGCCATTGATGACTTTGGTGTAACAATATTGATAATTACTGAAATATGATTAAAACTTTAATATTATTACTGAAAAGATATTTTAAATAAGGGTGAACAAGTTGATTACAATTCTGTAAGTGCAAAAATTAAGACAAATCTGAAATTGGTCGTATTACATGCACAATATGCGAACACAGCCACACTCATCCACAAACTCCTCAACTGAAGGAGCTTGATAGCTACTTGGCATGCCCAGGGGATGAAATGCAGCTACTGAGGTCTTTCCTAACATTATGTAACTTATCTCTCAAGCTTAACACCCCACAACCACTATCCACTACTTATGAGCATCTGATTAGTCATGCTGGGCTTATTATATATTATTTAATTAATTTATTACACCCTAGGGGACTCCTTATTTTCTTATGTTCTTAAGACTAGTCACAAGACCATGCAGTCACACACTAATACATTGGTACTCATGTCTTGCAGGACACACTATAACATGTAATATGATTTAAGGACAATGTGAGTTAGCACCCACCAAAGCATGGGTAGCGTACAAGAATTAAATATAAATTATTACGAATAAGTAGATGGTGACATATAGTGGTTAGTGACTCCCTGCGGTAGGAGGTCCCTGACAGTGGGACAATCAAGGCAATAGTGTTGAGGGGTGTTAGTGTTGGGACAGTTACACAGTTTACAAGAAGAGAAGCGAGGGTCATCCCCCACCTCAGATACATGCCAGATGGGTCTGTATCCTAACCCAATGCGAACAGAGACAACATTATGTCTGTGGACCATAAGTCCACGTCGACGATACTTGTGTGGATAAGAAAGAAAGTGATCATAGTGTTGAATGGATACATTTTCAGCCCGTTCACTATCCCTGCGATGGATTGTAGGGAGAAGAGCAGCTCAACGTGTTCTCTTTCGGTAGGTTATGCTGGGCTTATATTTAGGCCTAAAAGATCCTGATTGGATGGCCACAATTCCAAGAATCAGTTATTGATTAATCTCAATAGAAAGATTTGCAAATAAACAGGTGTAATGCTGTGTCTTTTATTTTTATGTTTAGTTAATTAGTTTTTATAAATTAATGAATTTATTTTAATATTTGAAACAATAATTTTTTTGTTACTTTTTACTTCCAGTCCTTGAGTACTTTTATGAATGAGATACTTTTTTTTACTTCTGCTTGAGAACATTGAACTTTGGATACTTTTACTTCTACCTGAGTAACATTTTGCCAATGTAACAATACTTTTACTAAATAACAAAGTCCAATACCTTTTACAACTGTCTATATTCAATTTCCTAAACAGTTATGAGCGCCAGTTTCACTGGTGAGTTGAATTTCTTCCTGTGAGTATGTCTGACTGTAGCCAAGAAATTTAACCTTTGTGAATTCAAATCAATCCTTTTTAAATCCTACTTTACTTTGTAATTTCTTCACTTCTCTTTACACATTTGTAATCCATGCTCTGTACACCTTCATAATTAATTTTAATTTTTCAAAATATGCTGGCAGCTGTCACACAGCCTCCTGCCCCATTAACTACTCAAATTATACAAACTTTCTTTTAACCGGTTTCTACTGCTCAAAATATAAATATAGTTCCACAATACAGTACATAATATTCTTCATTAAGTACTGTACCTCATTATCAGATTCAAACAGAATCTGATCATATTCAGAGAGAGCAACAAGGAAGATGATGGAGGTAACATTCTCAAAGCAATGGATCCACTTCCGTCGCTCAGATCGCTGACCACCCACATCTACCATTCTGAAAAAAGCAATAATGGTGAGCACACTAGTAAAGGTAACAGGAAAACACATGCATCCACATCTGCACAAACAGTTTCTATAACCGAATAAAAGTTAGCTTTTGACAAAGGATGAGGCTAACAACTTCAATATAATTTAACAGTAATTTAAACATTTAGAAGTGCAAACTTTAGGTGATATGCTTACAAAACTTTGAAGTGAAACTATTATTTGCTGTAGTAAAAGCAAGTAATTAACCTAACACACAGACACATGGACATAGTCACTGGGATAAATTTGTACAAGGTTATCCTCCTGTCACCAGATAATACATACCATGGAGGAATCCACCAAACTTGTCACATACAGTCACTTCTCACTTATCCAACCACAGTAACAGATTATGGAGTAACATCAGATTGGCTGCTTCACTAAATACATTTAATATTTAAGCATATCGCGAAATGCAATTTCATAAAAAGGATTTATTTTTCATTGGGAAGGGATGGATATTCTCCAAAAAGCCCAAAATTACAACTGTCTTTCTAGATTTTGATTTGGTCGAGGATTTGCTTCACTATTGAGAGGTTGTAGGATTGATTCCCAATTTATGTGGATAATTAGATTCTTCCCTTCAAACCAATCCTTGTGCACTAAGCAGTAAATGAGTACACTACCAGGTGCAGTTCCCCAAGATGGAAAACCCATTGGTGGATTAGTATCCTGCCAAAAGATGAAATAACCCAATGCTGCAATTTGCTACAAGCAAATTGGCTTATCCACCATTGATATATTAACACCCCTATTCGATATTCGCAAAGCATACCTCGCTTATTTGCAAATAAATAAATGACGATACCCAATGGTAATACTTCAAACTGGGCGGACTAGCCACAGCTTTCATGAGGCCAGCTTCTTCACTACCGAGCCAACCTTTGAGTTACGCAGTCATCATTTTTCAACTTGTGGTTTTGAGCAGATATACATATTGTTATTAATTTTCTTTTGCTCTGTTACATGTACACACAATAGTTATACAAAAGAGCAAAAAAAAATAAATAAAAAAATAAAATAAATTAATTAATTACCTTAAGGTCAAACACACAAATATAAATATTTATGTCCATGGTAGTTGGTGTGCGGGGGAGTGGGAGGGGGTGGTGGGTGTGGGTGATGTGAGGTGCAGCGTAAATAATAATAATAAACGGTTTATTAAAAGACACACACACACACCTGGCATATTTTTTTATATTATTAACGATAAAAAATATACCGAAAGAGGCTGATCATACGAGAATACACAATAATGAAGTAAAACCGAACCTGAATGTGGCAATAAATACAGCCACTCTTCGACTTATGACGGGGTTAGGAACCCAAACCCAAGTCGTAAGTAAAAAATGCGAAGATAATACATAGAAAATCTAAAATGGGTGTCTCTTTTTCTTCTCAGCACCACAAAACTCTCACTTTCACGCTTGCCAGCCATTTTAAAGTGAATTACAAACGAAAATTTTGTCAGTACACAGAGCAATCACTAACGTCGGGACTCGAAAATACGTAATTTGAAAAAATTTGGGTACAACTGGGGCGGTCGTATGTCCGGGTGGTCGTAAGTCGAGGAGTGGCTGTCCCACTCCCACCCACACCGACAGGAAAGAAATTACTCTCTGATTCAGACTGCCATTTTAATTGAAGTCATTTTATATTGAAAATTTTTCTATTATTTAATACAGTACTGTATGATATACTAGTTATGATGAAACATACACCATAACAGGCTGATCAAACGAGAATACTGTATAATAATGAATCAATACAAAAACTTGCGATAGTGACAATGGCCCCCACCTCCAGCATGTTTATCCATCAAGTGTCATCTCGTATCTATTAGCTCTCATTAGGCATACCCGGTACTCAAAACTGATTAGATGACTGTACAGTACCCCCATTAAAGGCAATACAGGGTACAGAATATATTTTAATAATAAGGTAGTGCATTTTATAAACAAAATAAATTAATTTTTAACAAGATGTCATCATACCATTGGTTCCTGATGACGTATGTGAGGGGTAGAGGTATTAATAAACACAGATTATTACAGTAATGTATCTACTAATTAATGAATAACAAATAAACAATATTGTGTCATTAATGACAGTCGTTTGATTAATAGTTGTTTCAGACAAGGAGGGGAGGGAGGTAGGTAGGTAGGTAGCGAGGCAGTGGATATCATATGGCTCTGCTATGAAGCTAATCCATCTCTGCATCACTGAAATTATGATTTAGGTGGTTGATAATAGAGGTAGTGGTGGCAGTGATGGTGAAGAGGTGAGGCATCTATCAGTTTCTTTATTAACACTGCAGCACTGCAGATACAATTGAACAGCTGATATCTACCCATAAAATTGAGTGTAAGTACAAATGAGCAAAGTTGTATCCCTTCAACATGACATTACCTGATATCTTAAAATATGCAGTGAGAAAGCAGAAAGGTGTGGGATGGAGTAGAAAATAATGTTGCCAAGCATTCCTCAACAGCTGATCGTTAACCCACCACCATGCAATCATACACTTGTGCATCAGTTAACTGCCACCACACAAACTTGTCATACAATAAGTCCTGCACTTAATATAATAGTATAAAAACAAACCACTGAACACATTACTACAGCAGTCATCACCCTCACTCTGGTGCTGTTGCTGTGTTAATTCCTATGTTTGGGATGTGTGTGTGATGTTGAGGGGGTGTGGGGGGTGGTGTGGGGTGTAGGGGGTGGTGTGGGGTGTAGGGGGTGGTGTGGGGTGTAGGGGGTGGTGTGGTGTAGGGGGTGGTGTGGTGTAGGGGGTGGTGTGGGGGCTGGTGTGTGGGGTGTGTGAATTAACATCCTTTACAGCTTTAGCCTTCATTTCTCAATACAGCTGCATTATAGTACAGTACTGTACTATAATTGGTAAACCATCACCTGTACTTTAGCATTAATATTATTAAGCAAGAGTTTAGGGAAGAAGTTCTTTTTATGCCATCCTCCTCCTGAATGAAGGTTGTGGTTTGGGTGACACTGGACACTCATATGAGTCCTGTCGAGGGAGAGAGAAAAGGACTATTCCTTCTCACAGTCACTGACTTAGCATCCTCTTGCCCCAATCAGTGGCCTGTCAAATATTCTCTCTTAACTGTCCACTTCTATACTCAATTATATTCCCCTTAATGTTGGCTGTTTATTTCCCTCTTGAGTTTCCTTGTTCAGACATCACTTAATCTTTTTCATTTCTCCGTGTAAGTCAGATGCCTGTACTGTACTGTGCCTTGCCTATGTGACAGCCTAAATAACATGAATTTTAACTAGTTTTTAAATGACGGTTCAGGATACTTGATGATGAAAGCATTATGATCAACTTTATATTTCTGCCAATAATCAAGTTTTTACTTTCTACCATGAATACAAGGACAGGGGTATCAAACTCACTTCATATGAAAAGACCCGAGCAAACTGAATCATGCGTCATTCACGTCGTACCATAAGTACCAAAAATCATCATAATATACAAACATTACATAGCAATACTGTTGAATGCTAGATATCAGCAATAATGAAGAACAACAAGAACATCACAACTAATACAACTATCATAATTATAAATAATTTCATGATTTTTTCTTTCTTTTTACACAAAGTAATATTATTTGAAGTTAGGTTAAATTAAGACTCCCCTTGAGCCATTAGTACTCTGCTGGTAAGAGGAGAACTGTTCAGTAGGCTACATGCAGTGCCTGAGTTATATGTTTGACACCCCTAACTTGTAGATGAAGATTTATTAAAAGCATTCTTAAGATATTGTATATAAAAAAAGATTTCCATTTATGCCATTTGAACGTTACATAACAAACAGAGACACCAACTGTTTCACCTCAATTAACCATGGAAAGAATACCATGGTACACCCGAGTTGGTAAGGCAATGGACTCACAAGCCTTGCAAAAAGAGCTTGATCCCAGGGCCAGGGCAGGGTTTATGATGCATTATTGCCTATGGCTGTGCAAGGCTGAACTGTCAAGTTCCTGAACATATATAACTCAATGCTTGGGACTGCTACCCTACACAGCAAACATAGTGAGCATTTTTCTTTCTTTTTTCATCCTCTCTCTCACAGGTTAACTATCTGGGAATAACCATAATAAAGACTTGTCACTTGGTGGTAGTGCAGCATAACTCATAATTCACTTTATCCTCAAATTGATGTTTTTACTTTGAATAACATCAACACAAGACAATTTCCATTCAAAATATATACTAAACCTAAGATTTAATTTCACCATTAAATAGTTTACTTTTTTTGTATCAATAACAATAATGAAGTAGCAGATCTGATGCACTTATAATCTTAGTGGACTTATTATACATAGTCAGGTTCATTTCACTATATGAACCATAAATATACATGCGAACTGCTTATTTTCATTACATTTCTATGATAAAGAAGGATAAGCATGAAATGACTGTGACTACAAGATAATGCATACAATTACATAGGTTAGATCCAATAATGGTAAAACAAATAAACAAACATGAAAAGTATGAAGGGTGAGGAAACATGTAGAGTGTACTGCAACAGTTGCACAATGACTACAGGTTTTCATCGGCTTCCTGCCCTTCTCGGAGAGACAAACTGTGACGGCCGGCGGTCATACATTCGTGGGTAGAATATTTTAGCTGCATTTCAGTGATATATTGTTGGTGCCTGATTACTCAATGTACATCTATTTTTTTACTCTGTTAACGTTTAAAATAATGCATACGGCAAAACAAGACGTAGAAACCCCCCCCCCCCCCCAAAAAAAAATAAATTGTGTTGTCTAAACACAGTTAACAGGTCCCTCATTCCATGCCTTATAGTGCAGTTACATTACGAAGTGGCACTGTCACTATATTATAATTATTTTATCTTATATTCACTTCAACTTGAAATTAAAAGACGAGAAATATATCACTGAAAGCTTGCTTTCATTCTACGCAATAATGATTCCAATGGTGGATAGGGAATCAAAAGTGTGAACCAAAACTTTGGTAAGCAACAGCAGATTCTAGAAGAGAATCTGTGGTCTACTAAGAGGTACAATTGTAACTGTAACAAATATGGGAGAAATATGGGTGGTAACTGTGACTGCAACAATTATATGAAATTAAAGTCAGCAATTTTAATTCTTACAGGAAACAATGGGTGGTACTGCTGTTGTGGGAGACATGGGCAGTGTTGCAATTGAAATTCTGATAAACAACAATCTGAAAACAATGGCAATGCTGACATGGGATAAAAGGGACTCTACCTCCACAATGTTGGGTCATGGCAACGGCACTGGAATAAAATTCTATGGCACTGGGGTCTAGCTACTCTGCTCTGGCCGACAGGGGAGGGCCTATGAATTCAAGATTGTCTGATACCTAAAGATGATTGAGTCCAGATCAAAGGGGTACTCAATGATCCCAGTGGTTGGTACTCGAGCCCTAAGAATATCCTGCTCGGTCGGTAAGAAGTCCGATGCAATGATACGCTCCAAATCATCAAGATAACTGCAAGAGAAAAACAGGTTTCTTTGTCGGTGTTCCTTTGACAGTGTAGAGTGATGGATGGCGATGATGAGCAGCATCGGTGAGACATGAATACCACCACCTTGCTGATGCCTATGTAAGTTATCTTGGTCATTTTGAAATGGTTTGTTAATTCCAAAATAGAAAATGAATTAACATTACTAAGGGTAGAACTCCCAAAGTAAACAGAACAGGGATCAACAAGGCATCAACTCATCAGTCAGCACTCTACCTACCAACCCAGGCATACACACAACACCCGCCAGCAGAACATACCTAAATCTGATTTCTTCTAGGTCAAAGGGATACTCTATAATGCCTGTTGTGGGTGCTCTCACTCTTAGAATATCTTGTAGTGTGGAAACATAGTCCTTGGCAGCTATGCGGTCTAAATCTGTTAAATAGCTGTTGGGATACAAAGATAATTTAGCTACTACAGTATTGAAAGTGTTCAAGGATACAAAAAGCAATACAAACTACAAGAAATAAGTTACTAAGCATAATAGGAAGACAGGGCCTAAATACTTCAGAACTGGTTGTCAAACAAATTGCAGATTACTGGAGTCAGTCATGGGAAGAAAACTAAATACCTTGATTGTTCAGAAATACATCCAGAGTGAGACAATTTTGATTGACATTAGAATATATGAATAAGGGTAACTTTTAGAGAATGAAATCCACTAGGCACAAAATAAAAATTATTGTAAAAGATAAACAAATTAATAAATACAAAGCAACAGAACATTAAACATTCACACCAAAAAAGTCAATCTCTTCTGTAGGCAAATTTGGAGAGAGAAGAAATCCCTAACAGGCTTTGGGGATATGACTTTAAGAGAGTATCCCATATCTTTGCATTTCATACACAGTAACAAATAGTTGGTTGGTTTTGGGAATAAGATCCCTATTCCTGGAAGAAATCATATCTACCAAAGGTGCAATTTGGCTTGTGCATGAGCATTGCCTGAAATGATCATCAAATCTTTATGTACTGATCCATTCCAAGCAAACAATACAGAACTAAGGAGACATTGACAATCGATAATAAATAGACGGGAAATTTCCACTAAAGGATAATGAACTCGATGAGGTTTCCTTTCACTTCAAGAGCAAGTTTGCCAGTATAACAATTATAATGCATTCTTACCAGGTGATCTTCACTCTACCGAAAGTTACATTAAGCCAAAAAAGTTCAATAGCACTGAACATCACTTACTATAAAACAGGTGGACACTCAATCACACTAGACCTCATACTAGTCCAGGCTGGCTCACTCAAAGTGTGGACAGTGAGTCAACAGGAATAAATATGAACAATGAACTGGTAAAAAAATATGAAGAAAAGTATGGTGCTTCACAATAGATTGAAAAACACAGAAAACTGATAAAGCACAAGTCCCTTACCTGCCAGCCTTTAAGCCTTGAATGAACTTTACCTTTATTGTTAATTTTGCCACTTAACAACAACACACCTGCATAAATTATTTGTATACCAAATAATGAACCCATTACAATATATAAATGAAAGATTAAAAGTACTGTACTAAATTTTCCTTAGGATAAATAGAACAACCCTAGATGAAACTTCATAAATGATTAGCCCCAGTGAGCAACTCACAAGAATAAAAGGGTAGCCTCAGATGTAGATTAACCCTTTGGATGTACTGTTCCACTGCAGTTGAACAAAACATGAATACTGTACTAATACAGTAGAACGTCGATATAACACGAGATACGTTCCAAGAGAGGTCGCTTTAAACCTAATTCGCACTAAATAGAAGTGTTGTTTCAATGGAATAATTTAGTTTGGTACTTAAGAGAAACACAAAATACTAAAAAGACCGAGGGTCTACCCAGATGCACCTCAGCCCATCTCCTAGAACAAACAAAACATTGTTTTTTGTAGTATTATGTTAAAACAAACACTCATAAATCAACACAGCTAAAATTATGGGGCATGAAAAGGTCTGTTTACTAGCGATCAGCTGATGTGAGAGGGTGGTCACGCTGGTGCCACTCACCGAGCAGTCACTTTCCTCTCAATTTATCTTTTAATTACTTTATGCTATCAAAAATAGATTTTCACTCATCTTTAGTTAGGCAATTCATCCTCTGAAGATGCAGAGCCCAACTCGACCAGCTCACCATCCACATCACTGTCCAGTGTTGTGGCTGTGGACTCATCTGACACACGGGAAACACCATTTCTGCGCTGCAGTGCTTCCAGCACCTTGTTTTTCTGCCCCAATGTATTTGCTTGCCTTGATTTCTTGGCCTTTGGGGTAGTTAATGATGTAGTAGCTGGCCTCTTGGACATAGTGGCAATGGTTGAAGGAGATAATGTCACACAACATGTACATTCACTTGAGTGTCAGTGACAGAACTGAGGGTGTGAGAGGTGGCGAGCAGCCGTGTAGGGTGCCCAGAGGCGCGTCTGGAGGGAAACATAAGGCGCGAAATTGACTCGCACAAAATAGGAACGATTTGCTTTAAATTAAAACACTGTCCTTAATTGTGGGGGCGCTTTAAATCAATAATCTTAAATTGAGTCGCTTTAAATTAACGTTCTACTGCAAATGAGGTGTTCGCTCCATGTCTTTAAAAAAATGTGCCTCTCAACACTCCAGCTCTCGTCGATCACACTATAATAACCCGTTATAGTACATCCTTCTTTCCTCACACAGCCAAACTGTGGAATGCTCTGCCTCCTTCTGTGTTTCCATACTCATACAATCTGTCGTACTTTAAAAAGCTGGTTTTCCGGCATCTTCGTGGTGTTGATTATCATAACCCTTTTCTGTTCTATTTTTAATTTCTTTTCATTCTTATTTTTTCACCCATTAGGCCCCGTTGTGAGTCGTTCGACCTGTGCCCGAATGGGCTAATTCCCGTAAAAAAAAATCCCCCCCCCCCCAACTTAATTAACATACAATTATAAAGATGGAGAAAGTTTGCATAATCTTTGGTAAAAACAGTATTATGACAAGAGTATTACAATCTTACTTTGTTTAGTTCCTTCGTTTTATTATCCCTGACGATCGTGGCAACTTGAAGTTAAGTAAATCCTGAGGATTGTGTATAAATTTAATGACTTCGTCACAATCAATCACGTACTGATCAAAGTCTTTCTCTGTCCTCTCTAAAAATCGCCACACAAATTTTTCATCAACTAAATCATTGATTATATTGAAGCTGGCAACAGTTCAGTTTCATTATAAGACTGAGTTATGGGCTCACTTTCATCAGTATCAATACATGTCTCGTCACTGTCCACTTCTACCTCCTCACAGTCTGTATGTTCTTGGTGTCAATACGCGCCAAAACTAAGGAGACAGCATCTGGGTGCGCTGATTGGCCGAGGAGCTGTGACATAGCAAGGGGGAATTTAATTACAGTGCTATGATAAATTTTCAAAGGAGTAATTTTTCTGAGACTTCTGGATAATGGACATCTTCATTTTTGAAGTTTTACTGCACATTAGTCTCCCAGCAGTGTAGCATATCGGTACACCAGCAACCCTGTATTATAGTACAGTACTTTTCAAATTTGCCTATGCTCCCTGTTGTCCAGCACTGAGCCATGAAACATAAAATAACCTAACACATTCGCTTTGTATTTTACAACGCTTTTGTACATTTACAAGCCTCTCTGATACATGTCAGAAATGATGAGCTGGGTAACAAGAGACCAGAGATCTTGCAAACCTTCTTAACTTGGTCTAAGTGATCTGAAAAAATATACAGCAGTGCTGTCAACTGTGAGATATTAACCTATGAGGGTGTAACAGTGATGCATACCAGGTTGTAGGGGGAACCCAGCAGTCCATAATGCCTTTGAAATGAACTGTAAGAGACTATAGGGAGGCTAGTGTTATAATAAGAACTGTACCAGACTATAGGGAGGCTAGTGTTATAATAAGAACTGTACCAGACTATAGGGAGGCTAGTGTTATAATAAGAACTGTACCAGACTATAGGGAGGCTAGTGTTATAATAAATGTGAGTAAATCTAAAAGCATAAGAAGTTTATGCACTGGACTTATTCCACAAAATTTCCAGAAAACATAATCACCTGAAACTACCTCAGAAATTCTAGCTTCCACTTTACTACACCTAAAATGATGATGATGATGATGACAATAATCATAAGAAGCATTAATAATAATTTTGAGAAAAAATATGATATATTATAAAATAATTACCAATTTCATCGAGTTCAGATATTATTAAGATTTTCAACAAAGGGCATAATGGCAAAATGACAGTGCCAAAACAAACATGACTAAGTTTTAACTGTATCCACAGGCACACACCTTTCAGAAAAATCACTGAACCTAATCTATAAACCAATTATACTGAAATTCTTCAATATTCATACAAAACAACAGAAGGGCAGCCAATTAATAATAAAGACAAGCAACTACAATAAACATACTATTTTGCAGAATCTGTGAGCTGGTACTCTCTGCGGCGGTCGTAGCAATGCTGGATGCCTGTGTCTTGCCATAAGGACTTCATGGCAGTGACATATGGTTCCTCAAATGTAGTTACACTCTCATAGTCCACTGACCGTACCAAATCTGCATGTTCCTGTCATGGACATGAAAAGTTGAAATATTTAATGTTTTTCCAAGTAATAGCAGTGGCACTGTAATAAATGAAAAAGATGACACATCTGAACACGTGAATTAACCTTGATTTATGCACTGTAATCATCAAACCCACCCAAAATGGTTGAGTATAGAACAGGTTCACTCCAACAGATTACTGTACCGTCCTCATGTCTGAGGGCCGGCAACCACAGTCCTCCACTCCTAACGTTCTTGGGCTGTTTTTACCAATCCTCCAAGGTTTTGTGTCTCTTTAGGGACCCAGTTTTTAATTTAATTCATCCATCCCAGCCTCTGCCTTCCCCTGGCCCTCCTACCCCCAACTTTGCTCATCAATATTTCTGTTATTATCCCCTCACCCCTAATTATATGACCAAAGTATCTCATTTTCCTTTTTCTGTACATATCAAGTATTTCTCTTACAGTTTTTGCTTGTCTTAGTACTTCTTCATTTGTTTTCCTGCTAGTGTAGCTTATTCTTAGCATTTGCCTATACTGTAACACCACATTCCAAAGGCCTCCAACCTCTTTCTGGCATCTGCTTAAGGTGTCCATGTATTAAATGCTCTTTTGCCTGCCCTATTCTTGTTTTGATTTCTTCTGTACATCTGCCATCACAGATATTTTTACTTCCCAAATACACAATATTTTACACTTGTTTATGTCCCATTCCAAATATGGCGTGTCTCCCCTGAATAGATTAATGTACCCCATACCTATAATGACCCTCTTTGGGAAGGTCTATAAATCATATTCTTTTGTCAATGACTCACACTTTATACCTTCAGTGGATCACAGGCCCTCCTAATTTTTTTTTTTTTGCAAGCCTTCAACACGTGCACACACAAATATGTTTTCAATGCAATAACTTAATGTTTATATCTCTGGGAAAAAAAAAAAGCTTGAAACTGAAACAAATCTTCAGAAAACACTGAAATTAGTAATGCCTTATAAGCCTTGTAACATAGAAGGGTCACACTTCCCTGTAAATACACCGCACATTCACCTCTACCTGCATGGCTTACTCCACAACCACATAAACTACTCGTTACCAACAAGGCAACGAAGTAAGCAAGAAGACAGGAGTTGGTTCCTGATTGGCAGAAAACCTTGCTGGCTTTTGAGGGGCAGGTGATGTCTCTTCAGGGCACCCAGGCCCAGTCAGTTCAGCTCTCAATGCCACCAGCAGCTGCTTGTCTCTCCCTGTTTCTCTGTCGTGGAGTGATCCACTGTTCCAGCACTAACCTGTACACGAGGAATCTACTGGCCATCTAGTTCACGTGTATTAGTACAGCTGCGAACATCTTTTCACCCTTGTATATATTGTTTTTGTGTTTATTTAGGAGAAGTATATTATATTTAAAAATCACTTGCATATTTTTCATGTCCTACTTCTTATACAGTACTGTGTTGGGTAATGGCATGTCAACTATGAGTGTGGAGTGTGGAAACGACTATCTCCATTAAGCCCAGTAATGCCATGTAATAAACCTACAGTGAAAACTCACTCGTAAAGTTTACAAGACAAACAGATTGTCACTTGTTACGTAATTGGACATGAGTTACAAGGTATTATAACTAAATAATTTCAACCAAAAAGCCCCTAGACACACACAGGTAAAGAAATTACTTTAAATTTAATATTAAAATAAATGTAAACGTTAAAGTAAAGTAACTTAAGACATTTGTCATCTTGATTGCTCAGTTTCCATAACAGCCTTTATAGAATCTTGTTAATATGCCATTATTCTCTGTTTATTGTAATGTGAAGGACTGCAAAAAGTAAAACCAAATTGAACATTTTACACCAACCAAAGGAGACTATGTGACCTACATTAGTGTACATCTATAAACTCTGTATTGGACATGAATAGTTTCATTGTAAAAAGCTCAAGTGCTGTACTATTGCCTCTTCCTGGGCAACAGTGCTGACGAATTTCTGTGATGAGCTAACAAGAGTGTCTCACAAGCTTATACTTCATATTCACTTTTCTTACTAACTACTGTGCTGAATTATTCTATGCAAAAAGAAAGTTACTCAAACAACTGCACATCAATATTCACAGTAATGCTGAAGTTAATGATCATTGCAAGACTTTCTGTAAAAGACTAGTAATATCTGTTATTATATGTATAACCTCTTGAATTCAGTACATCAATATTACAAAATAAAATTTTGTAATACCCACCAGTTTAGACAATACAGTATTGAGCTACGGGCACTAATGTGTTCCCCTGACCTACCTCCACATCCCTCAACAGTCGGTAGATGAAGGCAAGAAGTATTATTCTGTGTAATCTCCTGTTTTTATATTTCTTAGTTATTGAGATAGGAAAACCAATCTTTAAAGTTGAATATCTCAAACCTAACTTTTTGGTAATCGGGCATTTTTTATCTCGGGGCCTGTACTGTACCCAGAATACTCTATTTAACAGAGCATTCTGGGTGAGGTACACATCACTATCTGAAACAAACAAAATTGACCATTTAAAACAAAAAAAGCCTAATATAATTAAACATGTACAGGGGCCCCCCCCAAATTAGCGGATTTTTTATTTCGGGTTCCTCTATTATTCGCGGATGACACCCTGGATAACCCAAGAATGTCTGTGGGTAGTTTTAAAGTTGCCGTCATTTTCGCGGCTGGGACAGGGAGCCATTCGTTCTAGAGACGGCAATTTCCTTTACCTGTATTATGTAGACACACACACATACACAAAACACATACATATAAATAATAATGGGAAAATACTCTCACAAATAATCAGGATTATTGTTATTAAGAATGTAAGTCTACCCTCAAGACCGTGCTTTATTTATTAAAACACGGACCTGAGGGTAGAGTGTCACATTTTTAATATATTTGTGAGAGTATTTTCCCATTATTATTTATTTTTAGGTGTCCACACACACATTTATACAATACAGGTATCATACTTTGCATTTGAATTAACAATCCCAACCAGTACGAACACTTACAATGTTAGCTGAATCCCCATACGATATTTGTAGGAGATCCATGGCCCTGATCATAGACTGCATGGCCATAAAAATATTCTGGAAGACCAGCTTGATAAACCCTCGCTTGTCTTCATCACTGTAACCAGCACCATGGATAATACGCATCTGTTTGATGAATGTTGACTTGCCAGACTCTCCAGTACCTGTAAGAGAAAACGTCATTTCAATACAAATGGCGACATAATGTTTGTGTATTGTTGGAAAACTACCTGAAACACTAACCAAAAAGTTTTTACAATTTTATTTTAAATTTTACAGTTTACATATACAGTAGTATATACAGACACAGTATTACATATTCATATATTTGTCTGTGAAATATGTGGATAATTTTTCTTTTAAAATAAATTTGATCACTTCACTAAACATAAATTAAGACATGAAGTGTAGCTATGCAATAGTTACTGTACAGGTGCAGTACACAGTATGTAACGATGCAGAATTAATTTACTTAAATTAATATCAAAACCAAATTTTATGTTGTAACCCGATAACTGCGACATACATTCTCGAATGATAAGCGAAGGAGTGCAACATACATTCTCGAATTCAGCGTTTTGAATGCAGCACGCGAATTTTTTTTATATCGTACGGGGTCAAGTACGGGGCGTTTTCAGTCGTCAGTTTCTTGAGTCCCCCCACTAAGATGTACGTTTTCTCTACCTTCCATTTCAGAAACCTCACAAAATGTCATGTTGATGATATATTGTATACACCATATACAGTACTGTACAGGTATTTAAGATTACGAACGAATGCGTATGTGTTACCGGAAGATACATATACTGTACCTACGTATAGCTGAAACATTCAAGATCCATTGAGAGTGATGTTGAAAGCTTCAACTACATTTACTTTTAGTGAAATTGTCAAATAAGTTGAGTGGTGGGGCGAGCAATAGGCGTTAGAATTCTTTTTCCTCCCTATGAGAGACTGGCAGCCAAACTAAGGTAAGTAATGGACTCATATTTGGTTTCCACATTCTTCTACAATCTACATAGTACAGGTATCTTTTAATCCACAAGAGATAAAATGATGTTCGGGGAAAATCGATATAAAGAGTTATTTGTGCACTGGGGGAGTTGACTGGCAGATCACTCTACCTACGTTATCAGGTTCAAGAATGGGATGTAATATGCTTATCTCAGCACTGTTAAGCAAATATTGTGATAAATTCCGAAATTGTGATGTTATCTTTTTTGTTAAGTAATTAATCTGAAGATTTTTATAAAGAAGATTAATGATTGATGATGCAACTCAATGAATATTTATTGAAGAAAGTAAATATCTTATTAAAAATATGTAAGTTACTGCAATACTGTACAAACAGTACAGTACTACAAAGTATATGATTTTCTCAGTAGATATGAGGTGCTCTGCATTACAAGGGGGTGAAGCGCCAAATTTAACCCTTGGGCCCCATGTGAAGTTCCAGAACGTCCACCTATTTTCCTACCTTTTTTTTTTATTTATTTTGGGGGGGGGGGGGTAATTTTTTCTCGATTTATCCTGCAGGGGTGTACTGCCAGCAGCACCCTAACCCGGGGCTTAAGGGTTAAAAAGCAGAGAAAAACACTTTCAAAGTTTTTAACAACCACAACTTTGTTGTTTTTTAAGCTAGAGGGTTCATGTTTTTGTTATCGTGCAGCTCAATCCCTCTCCCAGCAAACTGTAAGTTAGTACTGTACTGTGAACAGTTATTATTTTATTGCAAGTTGAATGAGAATAACTATCCGTGATGTACAGTTGTTTGAGCTTCAAACCAACAATAATCGCATTTTTCTGCAAAATTTTCATATTATTGTGGCCTAATACTGTAAAACAAGTTAATGATCACCAAAAACAGCACTCGTCTTACACTCACCCCATAAATCCCCCCCCCCCCCCAAGAAATTAAATAATAAACTCATTTGCCCATCAGTATTTATCTTTCCGTTACTATTATTAGCCAAAGATATATAATATAGCTGCTCCTCGACTTACGACAGGGTTAAGGACCCAAATCCAGGTCATAAGTCGAAAATGCTTAAATAATACATAGAAAATCTAAAATGGGTGTCTCTTTTTCTTCTCAGCACCACAAAACTCTCACTTTTAAGCTTGCCAGCCATTTTAAAGTGAATTACATACAAAAATTTTGCCAGTACACAGCGCAATCACTAACGTCGGGACTCGAAAATACGTAATTTAAAATTTTTTGGGTAAGACTGAGGCGGTCGTATGTCCAGGTGGTCGTAAGTCGAGTAGGTCGTAAGCCGAGGAGTAGCAGTATTGTTAAGTACATGTGTAATAATAAGGAAACACCACCACACTCATCCTCCCCACCATTACTCCCCTCCCCCCAACCTAATTAACATGTGAATACAAAGGCGGAGAAAGTTTGCATAATCTTTGGTAAAAACAGTATTATGACAAGAGTATTACAATCTTACTTTGTTTAGTTCCTTCGTTTTATTATCCCTGACGATCGTAGTAAGTTGAAGCTACATAAATCCTGAGGAGTGCGTATAACTTTAATGGCCATCACCATCACCAAGCATGGCTGGGGTGTCCACGTGAGCACTGTTGTCACTAAACACACTCAGGATTTAGGGCTCCTGAACCCACACCAGAAGGCCTGGCCTCACTCGAGTCTTGCTCTAAATTCGGCCAGACATTGCATAGCATTTCTCACACCCGTGGAACACGAATAACGTCAATGTTACGCCGAAAAGTTATCCAAAATAGCAGTAGAAACAATGAACCGCCTTATGCTACGCAGCAAGACTAAGAAGGAGGCAGCATCTGTGATTGGCTGACTCAGGGGGTATTGTTCGCGGGACGCGCGCTGTCATTGACTCGCGCTCCCCTCACTCTGAGCAGGATGTGACCCCCTTTACATATTGAGCACACAGCCAGATACTATGTAGCTCCAGGCCCGAGGCGAAATGACACCCTATTTTTGAAGGACTTTCAACCATATTTCTAGTCTACCTCGGGGGTTACATCCAACGCCAACATGTAGAAGGGTGAAAATAGTGATATCCATCAAAAAACGCATTTTGCCTGGGGTGGCGCTTTACCCCCTTGTAATGCGGAGCGCCTCATATGTAATGTTACCTTTTTATATGTTAACTGCAAGATTAATGATGTAGATCATAATGATGTGATTGGCTACTTATAAATGATTGAGATTACTTCATTAAATGTGATATACTGATGGGTAATAGTTGACCTGAAATTGTGTGTAGAATATCCTACCAAATGAAAAGCTATTTATAGACTGACCAGGACCTGTATTAGACCAATTTTTCGAAAGTGTGAACATTGAAATTGTAGCAGATTTAGGGAAATTTTTCAGGCAGCCACTTTATGATCTGAGTTCTTATGGGATGGACATGAAAAGTCCATTTCTGGAAGAATTTCTTATTTTTATATATGCCTTGGTATATGCTGACAGCATTGCTGGGGTTATACAGGGTGGTATGAGTGCATTTATCCCATCTTCTACCAAAACTTTCACTTTACAATCATGGTTTGATCACTCCTGCTCTCTTGCATGCAGGGAGAGAGATAGGACATGTCAAGCTATGAAACTCTCCTATTACCCACTCCTCTTTCATTACTTCTAGGAATCGTTGTAAGGCTATTCTTCGTAGGGCCAAGCGGAATTTAAAAAGAAGAAAGACAGAGGTCCTGAATAATTCTTCCTCTAGTAAATCCTTCTGGACCTTAACCAAAAACATCTGTAATAACTTCTGCATTCCCTCTTTTCCTCCTCTCTTCCAACCTGATAACACTATAGCCAACTCTCCCCCTGACAAAGCCACTCTCTTTGGCACCTTATTCTCCTCTAACTCCACCTTAGACGATTCCCACTCTACCCCTCCTACTCCTGCTCCTCCTACTGAACCTATGCACTTTCCTATAACCTCCACTCGTAGGGTCACTGGTGTGTTATCCAGGTTGGATGTGAATAAGGCACATGGACCGGACGGAATACCCCCTCGTGTTCTGAAGTTCTGGCCCCTGTGCTTGCTCGCCTCTTTCACCTTTGCCTCAAAACCCAAACTTTTCCTTCTTCTTGGAAGCATGCCTTGGTTCAGCCCATCCCGAAGAAGGGTGACCATTCTAATCCCTCTAACTATTGCCCCGTTGACCTAATTTCATCCCTCTCTAAGATTTTTGAAAGTATCTTGAACTCCCATTTTCTCAAGTCACCTAGAACGCCAGTTTCTCAGTCACCTAGAACGCCATTCTCTTTTGTCGGATCACCAGTATGGCTTTCGCCAGGCGAGATCTAGTGGTGATCTGCTCTCCTACTGCATTCATCTTTGGTCATCCTCTCTTAGGGGTTATGGGGAAACTTTTGTCGTGGCCCTCGACATCTCCAAAGCATTTGACAGGGTATGGTACAAGTCTTTGCTATCTAAACGTCCCTCTTTTGGTTTCTCTCCCCCACTTTGTTCTCTCATCTCTAGCTTCCTTGAGAATCGATCCATGGCAGTTGTTGTCGAGGGATCGATTTCTCGCTCTTTCTCTACCAATAGTGGCATCCCACAGGGTTCTGTTCTTTCACCAACTCTCTTTCTTCTTTTCATCAATGATTTACTTCACACTACAACTAATTCTATCCATTCTTACGCCGATGATTCTACTCTTCACTCTTCCTCACATTTTCCCCTTCCTCCTAACTCTCAAACTAGATCTGTTTCTAGAACTGATATCATTACTTCTATCAACGCGGATCTGTGCAGCATCTCTGAATGGGGAGATACAAACTTGGTTAAGTTCAATAGTAACAAAACTCAATATTTACCAATTACACTTTGTAAAGTAGACGATCTCCCACCAATTACATTTCAGGACGCTATCATCCCCCCAAATTCTGAAATAAATATGTTAGGCCTCACCATTTCCTCCAATATGTCCTGGAAATCACACATCCTTAGTATAACTAAAGCTGCCTCCCGAAAGTTGGGAATACTGTACAGATGCCGCAGCTACTTCACTCCTGAGCAGTTGCTCCAAGTATATAAGGGATTCATTCGTCCTAACTTGGAGTACTGCTCTCATATTTGGGGTGGCTCTTCTTCTGTCCAACTATTAGATAGAGTGGAATCAAAGGCATTTCGTCTTATTAACTCTCCTCCTTTAGTAGACAATCTCTTCCCTTTCTCTTCGCCGCAATGTTGCTTCACTCTCTCTCTCTTTTACAGGTACTTTAACGGGCAATGTTCAGGGGAGTTGGCATCCTGTGTACCGCCGGTAAGGCCGTGGGTTCGTAACACACGTCTTGCCCGCGGTGCCCACCATTTCTCTGTTGATATCGGTCACACGAGAATAGCCCGTTATAGTACCTCCTTCTTTCCTCACACAGCCAAACTGTGGAATGCTTTGCCTTCTTCTGTTTCCATGCTCTTACAATCTGTCTCACTTTAAAAAGCTGGTTTTCCGGCATCTTCGTGGTGTAGATTAATACAGTATAACCCTTTTTTTCTATATTTTCAATTTCTTTCCTTTCTTTTTTTTTCACCCCCCAGGCTCCGTTGAGGGTCGTTTGACCTGTGCCCGGGTTGGCTAATTCCCGTAAAAAAAAAAAAAAAAAATCCTATGCCTGCATTTTGTGTTATCTGTTCTCATTGGGGCCACACCTTCACCGCCTGCTGCCTACGTAATCGTCCCAGATGTAGTTTCTGTTCACGTAACCATAACTCCGCCTCCTGTGCCCAGAAAATCAAACACCACCTTAATGGGGGTGGTGTGGGCCATGTAGTTGATCCCAGGTGTTGTAACTGTGGAGGCCGGCACAATGCTGACTCACGGCAATGCCCCAATCTCTGTCCCAGGGGAAAAGCCTCTCCGAAGGCTGCCTCTGTCTCCAGCAACGCCTTCTTCAACAACACCTGCCCCTGCCTGGCCTCTCCTGGCTGCAACACAGCAGTCCCGGCCGTCTCCTAACTCAACTACTACTGGGCCTCCTCCGTCTCTATTCTGACACTGTCAGGCCTGGTGCTCCTACTGGTGCCCCTCCCACAACCCTCCTCCAGTGACATGACACAGATCATATCCCTCTTCCAAAAATTTACCTACCGTATTGAAAAACTCTTCGTTACACTCTGTACCACTATCTCCGACCTACTCTTGCACTTTGTTGCCACCCAGTCACTCCTCTCTTCTGGTTTGACACAAACTGGTAGTCCCCTTGTGAGTCCCCCCTGCTCACGGCCTACCCCACCGCCGTCTGCCATCATTACTGGTGTAGTGCCTACCGGGCCTGCCCTGGTGTGTCCTGCTGCCCCCGAGCGAAGTCCTGCGTCATCTTCACGACACTTGGTGCCTCAACCTGTCCTCCACCCACCGCAAGCCGCGCCCGCTCCTGTGTCTGTGCTGTATCCACCAGGACTACCTATTGGACCTGAGGACACCACCCCCGGCTACCCGTACCTCACCGGCATGTCGACGCACATGCCGTCACAACCACACTAAAAGGTATGTCCCTCAATATTGTCAATGTGCCTCCCTCCACCCCTACTGTACCTGTCCCACCACACCATACCACCTCCACCCCCACTGCACTACACCACGCCTAGCACATTGGCAACCCTGAGCCTGGTCACACTGTTTGTAAACTTTGTGGTCAACCCGACTCTCACACCCTCTCTCACTACATCCTCACTTGCCCTTTGACCTCCTCCTACAGGTCCCCAGCCGTTACCAACACCTCTTCCCTCCCTGACCAGATATCCCTCCTCCTAGTGACAGGCCTGGCATTTGACATTACTAGGGACCTGCCACACTTTGCCATAAACAGCTAAATTGTACCGGGAATTTTCCCCACACACTCATCATTCTGTCAATTTATGTAACTTGCTGACAAAACCAATGACTCTTCAGGCTTTTACGCGATTAATGCACGAGTCACAATGGCAAGCATGAACTATGCATACTTCCCAAAAGGGCGCTGTAAACGCTTCTGCGCTTCACCTTGCACAGGATGTAACGGGGTGCCAAATAAACTAGCCCCCGTGGTGGCAACCTAAAAAATAAATCTTAGTAATTCCCAAGTGACTCACTGCCACATAGCAGTTAATCCATCAAGTAGACCGAGCCGAACTTGGCCCGTAAACTCACACAAGTTAAAATGTTTATATTGTTGACTATATATATACATATTAATTCACTGATACATTTTCATAATTATTTACCCTTAGGTGATGAAACCGTAATGGATTGTGTGTAATGATTATTATTTTAATAAATATTGCTTTACTCACCATAAGCTGGCTGCATCTACCTGAACCGTGGTCCACATTTAATAGAATTTCTCAATCTCTCTGTGGGCCACACAAAGACCTGGTTCATGTCTTAGGCTGCCCAAGGACTGCAGATTGCCCATGCCTCTAATAAGAGTCTCACAAGAACAAAGTAACTACAGGTTGTTCCAACCTCAGAATAATCTGCTTACCTAATATTTAAAAGAAAATTCTTTAAAATCTCAAATTTCATAGACCTGGAACCCTAGAAGAGGACAGTCCTCACATGTTATTAAAGACCTCTCTTCACCTCCTTAGAAGTAAGGGGTTACTTTCCCCTATTTTGTGGAACAGAAAATCTGCCCCCAATGTATGCACTTCAATTCAAGTTCCATGAATGGACACAGCTAAATAATATGCTATGTTTCTGGATAATAAGGTGTACTGTATTTTAAACAATGCTTTCATAATTGAGAATTGTTTTAAACAGTATGGTCAGTCTTTCAATAAACTCCTTTTTAAGTTCCAGTTATGTATTATATTCAAATCCTGTACAACAATCAGTTCTTACACAACAGGAATTCTCTGAACATTACAGAATGAACAGTGATAACAAATAATTATCAGACTAATGTGGTAGTATTGTACTTTTTAGGCATCACCTACTGTACTGTGTATAATGTAATACATGCAGGTTACTGTCCTGGACTACTCAAAATATTTTACTTCTAAAATAACCAAAAAAACAAGTTATAATAGGACCTTTGTTTACTGCACAAATCCATAAACAATAACCAGGCAGAGTTATCCGTATGGAAAATTATTATAAACACTGCATTATTTTCCATTATTAACACATGAAGTACACTACACTGCACACCAGTGATGGAAATGAAGAGTATACAGTATACATTACTGTACTTACAGAGTACAGTTTTATAATACTGTACTGTAATACTGTTAGCAATATGGTATGTCAATATTTTGGACAAACAAGCAGAAAAATAATATTCCACTAGGATTAGATGATACTAATGTTAGCAAGTTCACCTGGTAGACTGAGAGCAATGTCAACAAGCATGGCAGAGTGCATAAAGTCCTATGATCAATCAGAGCCTATAGTATGTTCACTCAAACTTTGCAACTGAGGTCTAGGGGTCAGTTTGTAGCAAGATAGCCGATTCACAGCCCCAACTAATCTTTCTAAAAACTCAATGTTAATCACGAGTATTTGCAACTTCTCCGGCAAGGTCAGAAAGATGGGGATCAATCCAGAAATCCTGTTTTCTAGCGCACTCCACACCCAGGAGTTCCCGAACTACAGACTCATTTCAGTTCCAGCTGACTTATCCACTAACCCAGGGAGTGAGAAAAGATGTCTGTTGTCTGGGTACATACAGCTTCAAAACAGAATTTCAAGTTCAATTCTTATCTTTCAACAATGTTATAAAGCCAGACAGTTCTTGTAATTAAAAGCAGAGAGACAGAGTGAGGGAGGGTTAGGTGCTACAAAAGCTCATTGCCATATACCGTACTGTACAGTATAGTACAATACAGTACTGTACTGTACTGTATCAGAAGTTATCCTAGAACCTTCAGAAAAAAAGAATCGTCAGTTTACACTCCCCAATTATTCATTGGTCAATGAATAATTTATTAATTTCTGTAGTTCAACAGCTTTTAAGTCTTGAAATGAATGCAAACTTTGTTAGTTTATACAGTTAAAATTATTTTTAGAGATACGGGGGGGGGGGGAATAATGACCATATTTTCAATGAAGATAATTTGAATTAAATTATCTCCCTTCTAATTAACCAGAAATCCTGTATATTGTACTGTGAGAAACACAATACCTGTACAGTGAACCCCTGATATAACGGACAACTGTAAAGGCTGGTCTGTTAATACTGAAAGTCCATTACATCCAGGTCCAGAATAACAACATACTCGGTGCCTTATATGTCAACAGCGACCCCAAGGGTTACTTTTCACCATCACCATTCACCACCATTGCCACCAACACTCACCATTGCCACCAACACTCACCATCACCACCAACACCCATCATCATCTTTACTCAATCACCATCAACACCCATCACTCACCACCACCACCCATCATCGTCTTTACTCACAATCACCATCAACACCCACCATCATCACCAACACTCACATTGACCACCTCTAACTGGTGTTTACAGGGTGAGTGCCCGTTCAAACTGGGGCGACGGACTGGTGCTAACAGTAAAAACAAAGTCGCTCTACACGTTAGTAAGAAGTACGGTACTGGCTGGTCGTTAGAGATGGAGTGGGGGGAGCGTAATAATGATCTCTGCGAGTTTGCACTGCCAGGCACTAGTGAACGGTTGACTTGTACGCATTATGGATTTTCATCGTAATTAGTTTTCAAGTAAAAAATAACATGCGTCACAAATATTGACTATAATAATATGAAGAAATTTTTCATATAAAGAGCAAGCGTGTCGAGTAAGTTGAATGCTACCGGGAAATTTTTTTTACCCGAGGAGTAGCGGCGATTGGCTGCGAGCTCGTCTGTCGCTCTCACCCGCGGAGAGAATGCAAACAAGCATCAATGAAGTATGGCCGCTGTGGGCGAGTCTCGAGTCACTGAGCGTTCGGTCTTGTAACTTCTGCCTTGTACAGGTATTATGGATTTTCAGAATATATTTCCTAGTAAAAAATAACTCCAGGAGAGGATGAATCAGCATTATTTGTGATAATTTACATACGAATGGGGTCAATTTATAGTACAGAACATTGGTATTTTATTGGTAATTATTTACGACTAACCCGCAGCCGAAACTGATCGAAAACGATTATAAAAATGCCCGATTTTCGGTTTCGTTTTACGTAAATTTCTATTTTAGGACACGAGTCCCTAGGGGTTTATCAATATGTTTTTCCAGTTTATTTGGGTTGTGTGTTAAATGAATCTGACCTTCATTTTTGGCAGAAATTGCTAGTTTTTGCCCCCCTCCCCAACAATAATAGGGGGAGCCTCGGAAATCGATTTTTTTGGGTGGGGAAGAAAACGAAAATGAGTCATCTAACCTAACTCCTAGCAGGGGGCTCTGCCCCTGGACCCTCGGTAAGCCTAGCTTAAAATAACCTAAAAGTTTCAGTAGTTAAAAACTTTGGGGTGTGCCATGTCAAAGTACAATACCCGTACTGTACCTTAGTTAGAAGTGGAAGGTCGAAGGATGCGTAAAAATTGGATAGAATGGTCGTCTTTCTCGTAAAACTCAGCAATAAATTTTAAATAATCGTAGAAGCACAAATGACAACCAACCTCCACCACGGCCATTTTTTTTTTACGGGGGAATAGCCCAACCGGGCACAGGGACCCACATTGGGGCCTAAGGGGCGAAAAAATAATTAAAGAAATTAAAAAAAGAAGAGGAAAAGCTTATACTGTATTAATCTATACCACGCAGGTGCCGGAAAACCAGCTTTTTAAAGCGAGACAGAGTGCATGAGTGTGGATATACAGAAGAAGGCAGAGCATTCCACAGTTTGGCTGTGTGAGGAAAGAAGGAGGTACTATAACGGGGTTATTCTAGTGTGACCGACATCCACAGAGAAACTGTGGGCACCACGGGCAAGAGGAGTGTTACGAGCCCACGGCCTTGCTGGCGGTACACGAGATGCCAAATCCACCGAACATTGCCCGTTAAAGTACCTGTAAAAGAGAGAGAGTGAAGCAACATTGCGGCGAAGAGAAAGGGAAGAAAGATTGTCGACTAAAGGATGAGAGTCAATAAGACGAAATGCCTTTGATTCCACTCTATCTAACAGTTGGACAGAAGAAGAGCCCCCAAATATGAGAGCAGTACTCCAAGTTTGGACAAATGAATCCCTTATATACTTGAAACAACTGCTCAGGAGTGAAGTAGCTATGGCATCTGTACAGCTTTCCCAGCTTTTGGGAGGCAGCTTTAGCATTGTTGAGGATGTGTGGCTTCCATGACATATTAGAGCAGTGGTTCCCAAACCAAGGGGGGGGGGGGGGTGAGGTGGGTACAGAGGAGGCATGAAGCCATCTGCCAAAATTTGTACTAAATTAGGTAAATTTTATTAATAATAGCAACAAATGTTTGATAATAGGTCCATAAAGTGATAGTGAGCTGTGGTAGTGAGAAACACGGCAGCATATAACCAGTGTTTGGCTTTGCCAGTACTGTACAGTAGGCTATTATCCCTTAAGCCCCGGGTTAGGGTGCTGCTGGCGGGGTTAAATCGAGGAAAAAAATCAACTTTTCAAAAATAAAAATAAAAAAAAATTAAAAATTAAATAAATTAAAAAAATATAAAATTGCCGGGAAAATAGGTGGATGTTCTGGAACTTCACCCGGGACGCACTAGTCGGACGTTCTGAAACGTCACCCGGGGCCTAAGGGTTAAATCTGCAAAATCTCCTTTTTTTTTCAAAATATACCCTGCTAATTATAGGGTGCCTCTTATGACCTGGGAAATATGGTGCTCTGTACTGCTGACTCTTCTTGATCCCTGGCACAAAGCCTCGGATTTATTTTATTTATTTTCCATGGTAATCCATGAGTTTCCGAGGAACGCAAGCTTTAAGGGAATACAGTACCGTATCTGCAAAGGAATCAGGGCCAAGTGAGGGGTGTGAATTGACGGATCATTGATAACATAATATGATCAGTGTTTGTGTCAAATGCTATCAAAGCTAAGTGGTTTAAAACAGCAGCTTTCTATGGAATATAAGAACCAGATACAGGTACAGGCCGTCCCTGGGTTACAAATGAGTTCCAGTCCTGGGACGTTCTGAAGTCGAAACACCTGCTACGTACATACCGTACAGTACTTACAGAACAGTGTTTAAAAATTCCACTATATCATAGCCAAATTCCTTATATACTCTAAAATCACTTAATTTGTGAGAAAGGCACAGTGAATGAAAGCAAAAAATAAGTCATCAGGTATATAAAATACTGTAAATTTAAAGTTTAACCTCGTTCGTATCGGCGGATGTTTGTAGCCCGGGGACTGCCAGTACGAATTTATTAGTTTTCCCAGCGTAATGTTCGAGTCTGAGAAAACGGCTGGGATCTCATGATGATTAGTAACCCCAACTTATTTCACTTGAATTAAACATGCTAATACAGTACGGTATTAACCCAACCAATCATAACCAAATCTACTATACCCTAACCCCCGCCCCCACTTAGCATTAGATGAAATAAGTGGGGGGTTTCTTACCTTCATGAACTCCAACAGCTAGAACTAGGGAAACACTTAATTTCATTCTTAATAAATCCTTCAGTATACATATATTGTTTTCATAAAATTAAATATAGGCATCCCCTGGGTTACGGAAGGGTTCCCTTCTTGAAAATGTTCCCGTAACGCGAAATTCTGTAATGCATGACCAATTTTCCCACTGACTTCCATTATATAATTGGAGTGAGATGCATAGATTGCATGCCTACGTAATTTTTTTTGGGACAATAAAGGTAATACTGTACAGTATTGTACAAACACATACTGTAAATGATAGAAATTAAAAGTTTTAAACACATACAATGACTCATTAATGATTTAACATGATAATAAATACATACAGCACTTGAAATTAACTCACCATAAACGATGTTAAGTGCTGCATGTGGTGCGATTGGAATTACCTACTTAAAACACCAAGTTTAAAGTTCAATGGTGAAATACAACCGTTAGCAGAGGCGTGAAAAATATGAAGTTGTTCGCAGTCGTATTTCCCGGCTCTGCTAACGGTTGTGTAATATTTCAATGTGATTCTGATCTTTAAAAAATGTTGTATTTGCATAATGTAGTATTACTGATGCGTAATTTGTCTTAGTATGCCTTATTGTGGGTAAAAATAAGTACTGTACATGTACTGTATATATTAAATGCATCCTCCAAAAGAGTGACTTTGCTTCCAGAGTTTAACAGTTAATTCATGTACTGTATAATACTTCTGATAAACTTCCTTCATGCTTATGTTTGAAATAATGAATATATGTATCTTTTTATAATTTAGCTAAATATCTTTCTCGTCAGAAACAGTCATCCCAACGATTATGAATAAACTCATTTAGAAATACATCATTACTGCAGGACAAAATTGGACAGGTTTGCAACAGCCAATCAGCTGTAACTTTTGACGAGGGGGCGGGGCATCTTTTCTCAGCTGAGAAAAAACTCACTATACGTAGTAAAATATATTATTATACTGTACATATAATATGGCATATGCATCAGAAAAGTATTATGATACCTTGCCACTATCAGGCAGATCTAAAAGTGAAGGGAAATTTTATATAGCAAATTTTTTTTCTTGCTGCCAGATGTAATACTGATACCAGTTTATTCCTTGAATCATTACAAATACCTGTGTACTGTACAGTATTATCTAGTCAAGTATCAGTAATACATTAATATACTGTATAGCAATTAATGACGACAGAGGTAAATTTTGACCTAAATGTATTACAGGTAGCTTACAAATTTAAAGGTACAGTGTACAGTAAAATGAATGTAGAATGATAATTATAATTGTTTAAAAATTTGCCAAACTCCAGTCATTATATATGTGAAAGCAAATCCAACATCATGAATTTTGAAAAGATATGTAATCAGCATACAGTATATAAACACCAGTGCTTAATTTGTGAAAATAAGTAAAGGAATTCTAGTGAGCCAGAAACATGTGTTACGAAGCAGCCAACCAAGCCTAAGGAACTGGCAAGGCACTTAGTACATGCAATGCCAAGGCCTGTAGGGCCACATTGTGAAGAAATTATGTTCATAGTACTGATGGCAGTATTGTACAGTATTCATTTATTTAAACGTAATTACATAATTACATTTACAAGTAACTCATGCAAAACAAAATTGCTGGAGCACCATCCTGGCACAAATTAAACACTGGTAAACACAATCAGATTAGCTAGTCACTTTTAAAGTACCAACAGATATAAAGACCCAGACCTAAATGATCGTGATTGTCAGTAGAGACAAGGTCTCCAACACTACGAAAATGTCACAAATCCAACCAATAATCATTAATATCAACTACGTTGACACCAATACTCTTTTGTTATAATAATCTGGATTAATATACCATACTGTACATTATTGGTAGCTTATTTTCAAAAAGTACACAAGAGAGACAATAAAGAATATATTTCACATTATTTTGCCTATTTTGGTCATATCTAAAACCCGTAACCTTAAAAATATGGTAGGATATGTAGGTTAGCAAATGACTGAATTCAGCAATTTAATACCAATGTCATCAACCTCAACCAAACAAGAACAAATACTGGACAAATAGTGTACATAAGTAAAGATCCGAGACCGGACACTTAACACCTATGTGCATGGATTAATTATTTATCTGGTCACTGGCGTAATCATCATTGGGCTCAACAAATAAAAAAAAAATGACAAATAGTATTAGTAAATAAAGACATGTAACCACTGCCTCTTCAATAAATTTTAAACTGTATTTGTTTGCACTTTTACAACTACTGAAGGTACAAACAATCAAACAATAGGAAGAAGTATATAAATTTACACAGATGGAAAATTTACACATTGTACAGTACTATAGCTATTTCCCACCCCATCTTCATAAACAAAGCTGGTAAAGGTGGAGGAGATGGTTAGCAAAGGACTTTATGGAATTGCACCAAATTTTCAGATGAACATAAGAACGGAGGAAACTGCAGCGGGCCTATTGGCCCATACTGAGCAGTCCCGTTTACACCCAACCTGTGTACTGTAATAAAATCAAAGGGATAACATTGTAGTTGTTCTATTTTGCCAACTTTTGATCATAAACTACTTGTTAGTGGCTAGGTTACAAGCCTCTGCCACAGCACAACGAATCACCTCCATGAGCCCACAGCTCAACCATTGCCTGCGGAGCAATATCTCGTGTTGTACTCAAAACTTAGTGTTTGTGTGAAATGGCCCTTAAAAGACTGCCTAGTGATGCTAGTGGAGTGAACTGTTTAAAGACCTCAAAGCCAAGGGGAAACAACTACCAACCACGTAGTTTTTCAAGAAAGAACTAGCCGCTCGCCCAGATGATTCATCTCCCTAAACTACTCGGTCAACTGCTGCCACCGCTCACCTCCCCGTCACAAGCCACCACCAGCGTCCCCACCAACCACCGCTGCACACCCTCTTCCAACAGTGATCCTGATGAAATCCTTTTGCTTCAGTAACCATATTTCATCCTACTGTACAGTAGTACAATTCATCATACTCCAAACTTCCACATATATATGGAGTAAAATGGTAAAATACTTAAAAGAACACCAAACGAACCTTTCAAAACCATACCTAACCTTTCATAACTTGTAAAAATCCCAAAACTAAAAAGCTTACCTTATTCGTTTTTCAGTGTTAGTATGTCTGGTAAATTTTCTTGGAAGTTTCATGATAAATATTGTCTAGGATTTTAAAAATTAAACAGTGACATTGTAATTTATTTGCAGCAGAAGTGGATGGAATGAAGGTTACCGAGAATGATGAGATACATCTATTGTATGTGTCAAATGCCCTGCAATTAGTGGTTGTACAAAACTGAATTAATACCCATAAGACAATGCCTATTTTGTATATTTTAATGTTTACAGTAATTACAGTCTCCCATCAAAATTCTCAGTTTGCTGACATTTAAGAGAAAAAATGCTCAACAACTATGACATTGTTGGGTCCTTAGTATATATTTCCGTACTACTACCATATATAATTAGAATTAATAAAATTCCCTAAGTATGTCATCAAACTTCATACAGCCATCCAACCTAATCAAATACATAGTGAATATTTTGCCGTGGCTGACTAAGTTCTTACTAACCCTATTTTACCGTGAATATGCTCTGATTGGCTAAGTACTTTGTTTAATATGACAGGAAGTCTGTCCCCGGCTGGGAAGTTAGGAAAGGTTAGGTAGGTTTCTTTGGTTGGTTAGGTCAGGTTCTATTAGGTTCTAGTAAATGTCACCTCTTTTATAACGATAAATTTCCATGCACAACAGAAACATGGTTAGGTATGTTTACAGCTACACAACGATCAACGCACGACTAAATAAATGCCAAATGCTGCCAGTCACAGTCAAATACAGTTATCGCATTGTTCAGTAGAATGAACAATAGCCAATGAGTAAAATAGCGTTAGTGGGAACTTAGCTGGTCATGGCAAAATATCCACTGCCAATCAAATATAAACTAACTACTAAATTACTATTCTTTAAGGTTCATTCCATTAGGTAAGACCAAAAAGATAAGAATTTAATTAACTGAAGTACTTAAACTTTATTAATATCAGACCCCCTTATTTGGGAGACAGGCTGTGTCTGTCAATTTATTTCTATCAGACATAACAAGTATCTTCCAGGTTTACTTAAAAATAATACAAAAATTGTAGCTATTAATTCCATCCTAACATTTCCCTATACTGTATGACTTACACTGGAGTTCTAGCCCCACCCAAATTCCCTCAATCCCAGTTTACCTCAAGTTCAACCTAGACCCAAATCAATGAATTCTCACACAATTCCTTCTCTAATAATTCATAAAATTTCAGTTCCTAGTTTGTTTTATCAAGATACACTAGAGCCCAGGACGGTCTAGGAGGCTTGGACAGGAAGGTAGAGGTTGTAACCCTGTTGAACTGTCAATATGCAGAGCAACAGGAACACCAATCAGCTGAGCCAAAGAGAACAAGACACCCCCACACAAAACAACCCAATTAACACATTAATAAAGTAAGTTTATGTTAAGTTACACAGCTAATGATCATCTACAGGGACTAAGGAATAATATAATTCAAGTATTTAATGAGATAATTGATACCTGATTGTAATGTAAACAAAAATTGTTGACGGATGAGGTTGAACTAGCAGACGACCCAAAACTATTTAGTCTATTTATTCATATTCTATAACACTTATTACTATTAAAACATTATTATAATCTTACCCAATAAGAGTAGTTTAAGTTCTCTTCTTGCATCTCTCTTATCCTTCCTTAATTGTCGTTCTATCTCTTGGTTTATCCTCTTCTGTTCCTTGGCTTCTTCACTTAAGCAGCACGCCATGTTTGCTGATCAACTAATATTATCACGTTAATTTTGACGACTTTCACCACAATCTCCTTTACTAAACTATCCTTCTTTCTCTTCTCTTACCCCACCTTTCTCCACTAAGGGAAAAGTGGCGTGTAATCGTGTAATTTTCTCAATTTTTGGGTTATTTCCTTCACACAGGTCATATATGTAAGCCAAATGGGGTGGGGTCTGGTGTGACTCTGGTTAAGGCTGTTCAATTCTTCCCCGACGTTCAATTCTGTCACACTGTTGAGTCTCTCTATTATATATAGGATTAACTGCTGCCTCTCTAATCGCTATTATTTAGTTAGTGTCGCTTTAAAGGTTTCTTGCTGCCACAAAAGGTCTCTTGGAGGTATAATTCCATAAAGTGGTCGGGGTGGGGGAACAAAATGCTGAGTGGTTGGAACAGCCATTCGCCGTTAGCCGCCCTCTCGCTAGTGTCCAATGAGGAAGTATTCATACAACCTCAACCTAATCTTTTCTCTATATATATACCTTTATAACACTTAATAATAGTTTTATATTGTAATCTTATTCATTCTATAATTAATATATATCTTCTAATATAAGGTAATGTAATAAATTTCTATATGTTTGTTTTATTGAAGCGAGAATACGACTCTCCAGGAATCGACTATCTTCCCATCCTCCCCCACTAGACACAGGAGGAGAGGAATGCGCGGCTTCTCTCAACACTAACCAATGATCTTTACAGTATATATAGCCTTCCTTACTTTATATAGTAGAATTATATAGTGTTTGATCATAGTAGTATCTTAAAATATGTTTTATGTGATCTTCGAAGAGTAAGTAACGAACATTTTACTATTAACACAGAAATCACTTTAATTTTCGATTATTTGATTGTATAGTGACATGTTTTAAGCCATAGGTCGTTTAATACATGTAAGACATATAATAATAATAATAATAACCTCACAAACTATAGTTTAAGTCAGATTGTAAGCTGATTATGGTCATATCTTAGGAAGAGGAGGAGCGGTACACTGACTCCTCTGTTCGACTTCCTTCAATAAATAATTATTTAGGTTATTTCCTAAAAGTCACATAATAACATAATATACTGCAATTCCTATCACACAGCAGCGATATGCGTGATTTAAACTAAATGGGTAATTCAGAATGGGAACTTGATTTGTTGGAGTGTAATTACCACTATAGTCATATTAAAACACAGACTTTCAGTGTTTCTCTTTTATCGATCTAGTTTTAACAGTTATATTAGAATTATATAGCTCTTTAATCAAAAAATCAAATTAAATGGTCGTGATAACAAGCACGAGGTATTTGTACAATACATTGTCAACGTCAATAACTTTTTCTCCGTTAGTGACACTGGCGGACAGATTTGGTGAAACACATGGAAATAAAATGCTAAATAAACTAAAAGCTGTAAATCTAAATTAGCTGTAATTAAGTATATTCATTACCTGGTTGTTCCTTCACTATGTATTTTGGGTTGCTTTGACTTTTCTGGTTGACTGAATCTTCGTAAAGAAGTTTCACAGATAATAATAATAATAATAATAATAATAATAATAATAATAATAATAATAATAAAAATAATAATAATAATAATAATAATAATAATAATAGTAATAATAATAATAATAATAATAATAATAATAATAATAATAATAATAATAATAATAATAATAATAATAATAATAATAATAATAAAATATTAAAACTAAATAGGTTAACAAAATAGCAAAAATATACAGTAATGAGTTATACGGAAAGAAACGGACTTCCTATTGCTAGAAAAATATAGATTTAAAATATCTTTAAGCTTTTGTATCGCTCAACTGCATGAACTTACTGATAAAATTGTTTAAGTAATTCAAGGTCGTCAAGATTGTCTATATTATTAGAGTTATCATTATTAATGTTGTGAAGGTTACGAGGCACCAGACGGGCGTATCCAGGGGGGTTTCCTGGTTGCCCGGAAACCCCCCTATAAGCCCACGCTGCTCGTCTGAAGTGTCTGATCTGCCGTCATCTCCCTCCCCTACCTGTCATAGTTAACCTTAATACGGTCAAACACAAGCGGCTTGATTATAAGACATACTTGTGGAATAAGCTCAGCTTATGACCTGACATGACCCTGAGAACCACTGACGTCTTCATATAATGACCAAGTTCTGACCCAGGAGTCAGTCACGAGGCCCCGTTTCAGCTGTGAACAACAAAGCAAAAAAAATCTGGCAGATTTTTTTGCTGCGCCAGGAACACTGCTGTTCACTCACTCATTAACTCTCCCTCTCCCCAGTCGTTGCAACACTTGCACCACTGGATCAGGAAAGGGGGGAGCCAAGATGTGTGGTTAGCTCCGGAGGGATAATTATCAGATATGGCCAGAGCAAGGTGCGGTCTTGGGTATGAGAGTTTGTTGACCAAACTGGAGTGGTCCACTGAAGAATTGGCGAAGGCCAAGTTAGAAATTGAGAGGGCCACGTTGGAGAACTTGAAATTAAGGGAAGAGATGGCGATGTTAAAAGGAGAGGCTGGACGAGTAAAGCCAGTGGCTGACGAAAAATCAAGCGAGTGGAAAATTGTGAGTAGTGGGAAGACAAAGCTTTTGGTGAAGAAGCACACCAAGGATACGACAACAACGACAACAACAGCTAAGTGTACCAACCCGTTCAGTCCCTTGATAGACGAATTGGACGTTAGTACAGTCAGGGAAAGGGATGACAAGGAAGGTATAAAAACTTTAATTGTTGGTGACTCACAGGTAAGGTACATGGACAGGGCCTTTTGTGGTAAAAACAAAAATAGGATGAGGGTGTGTTTGCCAGGAGCTGGGGTGGGGGATATAATTGACAGGATGGACAATATCTTGTCTGGTAATGGGAACAAACCCATTATCTGCCTCAGTGCAGGAGGCAATGATATTGGCCGGTGTAGGAGCGAGGAGCTTCTTGATAAGTTCAAGGCAGCCATAGATCGTATTAGGACTAAGGGAGGGATCCCTATCATATGCGGTGTCCTGCCTAGAAGGAGAGTTGGCAGTGAATGGTTGTCAAGGGCAGTTGGTGTTAACGACCGTCTTGACAGATATTGCAAGTCAATATCAGTCCCATTCATTGACAACTGGGACAACTTCTATGGCAGAAAGGACCTTTATGCTAGGGATGGGGTGCACCTGTCTAGGGATGGAGTAGCAACCCTGGCTGGGGCTCTAGAGGGGGCAGTTCAAAAGATATCGAAGTCTTTAAACTGCTAAGAGAACAAAGGGGCACGGGGGTGGAGGAGACTGCAGTGGGAGCGGGTAAACAAGGCGAAAGATTACAGGGAAATAGTGTTAGGAATGATGACGTAACTAAATTAGACAGGGAGTTTAAAACTAAACGCGGTAAGGGAAGGACTCAGAACACGACTAACTTAAATGTATATTACGCGAACAGTAGAAGTATGAGAAACAAAATGGATGATATTAGGGCCTTGGTATGTACCGAAGAAATCGATATAATTGCATTCACTGAAACATGGATCAACCTAGACACACGTGAATTACCAGTCGAATACCAAATTGCGGGTTACAAACTGTTCCATACCGATAGGCAGACCAGGAAAGGAGGCGGAGTAGCAATCTATGTTAGGGATAACCTGAAGTGTGAAATAAATAAGGAAATAAAAACTGAGAGGAATACAGAAACAATTTGGATAGAATTAAGCGACGGTCGGGAAAAATTAATCACAGGAGTAATATATAGACCCCCCAATCTTGACAGAGTCAATGAGCGACTTATCTGGGATGAAATGCGCAGGGCTTCCATACACAACAAAGTCTGTATAGTAGGCGACTTTAACCTTGGCCAAATAGATTGGACCGACCTTACGGGAAACTCAGAATCAGAGGATTTTCTCGAGACGATCCAGGACTGTTTCCTAAGTCAACATATAACCGAACCCACACGGGGTAATAATATATTGGATTTAGTTTTGTCAAACAGAGAAAACCTCATTCGCAATGTCGAGGTAGGGAACGAACTTGCAAACAGCGATCACAAAGAAATTCGATTCCAGTTAGATTTTCAGGGCAGACGTAAGGAAAATTCCACTAAAGTACCAGATTTCAGAAGGGCAAACTTTGACAGTTTAAAGAGGCAGCTGAGAGAGGGGGTGTCGCGCTTGGCCGTGAACCTGACAGATGACACCGACCTGATAACGAGATCTGAGATTGCCGAGTTCCATGACAATTTAAATAGTGAGTTACTTAATGCACAAAGGCAGAACATACCATACAAAAAACTCAGATCAAACAACAATGACCCTAAATGGATAAATAATTATTTAAAGAACATCATTGGCCAAAGGAAGGCTATAGGTAGAAGGATAAATCGTGGCGAAATTCACCTCCGGGACTATTATAGGGTATTGGCGAGTAGGGTTAAAACCGAGATAAGGAAAGCAAAGAGGAATAATGAGGTAAGGATAGCAAGGGAGGCAAAGACAAACCCCAAAGGATTCTACCAAATGTACCAAACTAAAACACGAGAAAAGATTGGACCAATACGGTCAGACTCCGGCGAGCTCACTGATAACGACGGAGAAATGAGCAATAATTTGAATAAATATTTTTCAACAGTTTTCACCAGCGAAAATTTAAACATGATACCCGAGGCACCGACTCTATTCAGAGATAGTGAAGAAAACAAATTAAGTGAGATAGTAGTGACTAGTAACGATGTTAGTAAGCAAATAGACAAACTAAAGCCTAATAAGTCACCTGGTCCCGATGAGATATTTGCCAGAGTATTAAAGGAATGTAAGGAAGAGCTTAGTATGCCCTTAGCAAAGTTGTTTAACATGTCCTTAAAAACAGGTGTAGTACCAGAATCCTGGAGGATAGCGAATGTAATACCGATCTTCAAGAAGGGGGATAGATCACTATCCTCTAACTACCGCCCAATCAGTCTAACATCAATAGTAGGCAAATTACTGGAAGCAATCATTTCAAACTCTATTCGAAATCACCTGGAGAAGCACAGATTGATCAATGATTCCCAGCATGGCTTCACAAGCGGACGTTCTTGCCTAACTAATCTATTAACATTCTTTTCATCAGTTTTCGAATCAGTGGACGAGGGGCACAATTATGATGTGGTATATCTCGACTTTAGCAAAGCCTTCGACAGAGTACCCCACGAAAGACTAATTAGAAAGGTAGAAGCTCATGGCATCAAAGGTGACATCCTTAAATGGATTAGGGCGTGGTTACAGGACAGGAAACAGCGAGTGAGCATTAACGGCACTAAGTCCCATTGGAGCAACGTCACAAGTGGAGTTCCCCAAGGCTCAGTACTTGGACCATTATTGTTTATTATATACATAAACGACATAGATATCGGCATAGACAGCAACATAAGTAAATTTGCTGATGATACTAAAATAGGACGTGTTATCAAATCTGACGAGGACTCGGCAAAACTACAGGAGGATCTAAACAAATTTCTCGAATGGTCTGAAAAATGGCAGATGAAATTCAACATTGACAAATGTAAAGTACTCAGTATAGGAAATATAAACAGGGAAACCAGATACCAGATGAACAACGATGCCATAGAGAAATCCGACTGCGAGAGAGATTTAGGAGTAATGATAAGTAGGAACCTTAAGCCAAGTAAACAATGTGTTTTTGCTCGAAACAAGGCTAATAAAGTACTTGGGTTCATACAAAGGAGTGTTAGTTACAAGACTAGCGAGGTCATCCTAAAACTGTATCTTGCTCTTGTGAGACCACACCTGGATTACGCAGTCCAGTTCTGGTCACCGTATTACAGAATGGATATAGAATCCTTGGAAAGAATTCAGAGGAGAATGACAAGACTAATCCCGGGTATCAGGAACCTTGAGTATAGAGACAGGTTAAAGCATCTTAATTTGCACTCCCTTGAGAGACGTAGAGCGAGGGGCGACCTGATAGAGGTGTATAAATGGAAGGCAGGGCTAAACAAAGGGGACATTACAAAGGTACTCAAATTATCCAACCAGGAGCGAACTCGTAACAATGGTCTTAAATTGGACAAATTTAGATTTAGGCGTGAAATAGGTAAACACTGGTTTGGAAACAGAGTAGTGGATGAATGGAACAAGTTACCAAATATCATCATTAACTCGAATACGCTGAATTGCTTCAAACATAGGTTGGATGCTCATATGAGCAATAGGGGTTGGGTGTAAACGGGACTGCCCAGTATGGGCCAATAGGCCCGCTGCAGTTTCCTCCATTCTTATGTTCTTATGTTCTTATCTCATAAATCAACTCACGAGCAGCCATCATCCAGCGCATCATATCTCTCATCATCACCAAAACTCCTATACCCCCAAAAGTCCCATGGCGACGGACGAGTGGCGACAGGCAGAGATGACTGCCGGGAGTCCCTAGTCACAACTCTGCACATGGGCGGCGCAGATAAGATGGTCGTTTATGCACTGGGATCTAGGCAACAATGCAATACGGTCCTGTCTGTGCGACTGAGCAGCCCTTTCGAGGAACCACTCTGCTCACCCCACATGCTATGTTTAGGGCACCTTTTCTAAACACAGCATGCCTAAAAAACCAACCTGACTGGGCAACTGCACCCAATAAGATCATTCTTATGTGGTCGAAAACACAATCAGAATCACAGATCCAAACAAAAACAAACTATTTAACTGCCGACTGACGCGACAGTTAGATGACGACACGTCTTAAGGATGAGAGAAGCCCTCAACGTGGACTCACTCAACGTTTATTGATTGATATGGTCAAAACCTGTAAAGAATGAGACACTCCATAACTACCGATTACATTCCATTACATTTTTTTATGGGGATTAGCCCACCCGGGCACAGGTCACTGACCCACATCAGGGTCTGGGGGGCGAAAATGTAATAATAATAATAATAATAATGATAATAATAATATTAATAATAAAGAACCATAAAGAAATACAAAAGTTAAAAAAAAAGATTAAGTGAGAAACAATATATGTATGTTGTGTTGTCAGTAGTAAGTGAAACAATTGAGACCCTGCAATTGTGTGTAAATGAGGCAGAAAGTCAGATCAGCAACCTGGGACTTGGTCACAATTTTGTGATGCCTTATGGCAGCAGGGTCTACCATTAGACAACACATTATGCTTCCACTATCTTCCCAGGCAGCAGCACCTCCCTGTTTGGTAGCTGCCTACTACCTACTACCTACTACATTATACGTCAGTTGGTAAATACACTATTCAAATTGCCTTATGCTACGGACATAATATGTCGTTCACAACATTTCACCACAATACCAACATCACAGTATTTTTTCACTCACGTGTGTGGGCTTATAGCTCCACTTAACAGCTAGTATCGGTAATGTGCACAGTACACTCAAAGGGAGTTGGGCTGATACTGCCAACCACAGGCATCACGAGCCCTATCTATGATCATAACACACAAAAGCTTGTTGTGCATCCATCCTTCTGGCGAGGTCACAGGTCGCGAGACAAGATGGGTTCAGAGGTCGCGGTGTAACGAGGCGGCGATAACAAACTATATAACCTCTTATGGTCGGTGTCAGTACCCTTCTGGATACTGGCACAAATGAGAGTCCTGAAAGAAGAACCGCCCTTTTGGCAAAAGAGCTGGCTAGGCATAACATCGACATAGTGACATTAGTGAGTTCCGGCTCCAAGGCGAGGGTCAACTCTCAGAGCGGGGGTCTGGCTATACCTTCTTCTGGAAGGGTAAGTCTGCTGTGGAGAGAAACCTCATCTATGGATATGGCTTTGCCATCCGTTAACGCATCCTACACAGGCTAACTGAAATGCCTATTGGGATCAACAAGCGCCTCAAGACGCCCCAAGTCCCACTGAATCACTCACGTCATGCGTTTATCATCGGTGCATACGCCCCAACACTGGATGCAGAGGATGAAGTCAATGCCAGAGTTGGCAGAGATGCTGACATCTGGCAGGGAATCATAGAGAGAAATGGACTAGGCAAGTGTAATCCCAACTGCCTACGCCTCCTCAGCAAGTGTGCTGCACACAACCTCACTTTCACCAATACCTTGTACAGGCAGGCCGACAAGTTCAAGGGTTCGTGGCTACACCCACGATCCAAACACTGACATCTCATTGACTACATCATTGTCAGAGAAAGAGATCGCCGAGATGTCCTCATCATCCGTGCTAAGCGTGGCTCAGACCGCTACGACACTGATCATTAACTCATCAGAGCCAAGCTCTCACTTCACTTCAACCCAAAACGGTGAAGGCAGCAAGCTTTCAGAAGAGGTTTTAACACTAAGCGTCTGGAGGATCCAGCGGTAGCACATGCTTTCAGAGAGCAGCTCGAACATGGGCTGAGAAACAATCCAACAGCCCAAAACGTAAATCTCAGTGCCGAATGGGATATTCTCGACACTGTCTGACAAAAACCTGCAGAGACCCTCGGCCAGATCGAAAGACTACACCAGGACTGGTTTGATGAAAATGATCCAGCAATCGATGTACTCATCGATGATAAACGTGCTGCTTTAACTGACTGGCAGAGCAACCCTCAGTCTCGGACCAAAGTTGACACCTTCTGGAAGAAGAAGGTGGTGGTCCAGTGGGAACTTCGCAATCTAAAAAACGACTGGTTTAAAAAGAAAGCATATGAAACAAAAAAAATTGCAGATCAGCACAAAATGCATGAATTTTTCAATTACACTAAAACATTTTATGGGCCAATCACACGTGGCGCAGTCCCTCTTCGCTCATCCGACGGTAATTCCATAATTATAGAGGATGAAGGCCTCCTTAAGTGCAGGAAAGACCACTACCACTCACTGTTCAACTGAAACACCGATAAGGATGTCCTTACTACCCAGTAGGTCGCTCAGTGTCCAGAGTTGACCCGCCTCAGCTATCCTCCATCCCTGTATCAGGTAGCTACTGCCATCAAACAAATGAAAAATAACAAAGCCTCAAGGCCTGCTTGAATCCCAGCCGAGGTATATAAAGTAAGAGACCTTTACTTACCGACCGTCTCTACTCTCTCCTGGAGAATATACTGTATGGGTAAAGGAGGAAATCTCCCAAGCTCTTAAAGACGCCTCCATCTTCAATATTTATATGAACAAGGGAGACCGGTCAGATTGTGGCAACTACCGTGGGATCTCGCTGCTGTCCGTAGCTCACAAGATTATCGCCCGAGTCTTCCTAAACAGACTTCTTCCTGAGGCAGAAAACTTCCTCTTCAAATCTCAATGTGGCTTTAGACCATCACGTGGCACCACTGACAAGATCTTTGCTGCCCGCCAGATACAGGAAAAGTGCAGCCAACAACGTCGTGACCTGTACATGGCTTTTATTGACCTAACCAAGGCCTTCGACACAGTCAACAGGGAAGCCCTCTGGTGGACCCTCAGCCCACCAAAATTCATCGCCATAGTGAGGCAACTCCACGATGGTATGAATGGCATTGTACTGCACAATAGCACATAGTCTGAGTTCTTCCCCATTCAAACGGGGGTTAAACAAGGGTGTGTACTGGCACCATCTCTCATTTCCATTTTCGTGGCTGCCTTCTCTACACATGCCAGTGCCAATTTAGTTGGCGGGCTGGACATCGAGTACCTGATGAAGGGTCTTTTTAACATGAGACAACTCCAGGCAAAAACAAAAGTGTCGGCAGCTTCCATTACTGAACTTCAGTATGCGGACGACCTCACCCTTGTTGCTCACACTGAACACGACCTACAGGAGATCCTGAACACCTACTCAATGATTGTAAGACTCAAATTGTCTTTCAACTTGCCCCTGGTTTAGACACACCTCCACCATCCATCCAGATTAATGGTACTACCCTCTCTAGTGTTACCACTTTCGGTATTTCGGCTCCCACCTGTGCACCACCGCGGACATCGATGAAGAGATTCAGCATCGGATCAGATGAGCATCTCAAGCCTTTGGCAGACTCCGAAACCGTATCTTCAGTTGTAGGGAGCTGAAATTATCTACAAAGTTATACGTATATCGAGCAGTGGTCCTCCTCACCCAGCAATATGGCAGTGAGACATGGGTCACATAAGAACATAAGAATGGAGGAAACTAAAGCGGGCCCATAATGGCCCACACTGGGCAGTCCCATTTACACCCAACCCCTATCGCTTATATATCCATCCAACCTATGTTTGTTGCTATCCAGAGTATTCGAGTTGATGGTGATGTTTGGTAACTTGTTCCATTCATCCACTACTCTAGTTCCAAACCAATGTTTACCTATTTCGCACCTAAATCTAAATTCGTCTAATTTAAAACCATTGTTACGAATTCGCTCCAGGTTAGATAGTTTGAGTACCTTTGTAATGCCACCTTTGTTTAGCCCTGACTTCCATTTATACACCTCTATCACATCGCCCCTCACTCTACGTCTCTCGAAGGAGTGCAAATTAAGATGCTTTAACCTGTCTCTGTACTTAAGGTTCCTAATGTGCGAGATTAGTCTTGTCATTCTCCTCTGAATTCTTTCTAGGGATTCTATTTCCATTCTGTAATACGGTGACCAGAATTGAACTGCGTAATCCAAGTGAGGTCTCACAAGTGCATGATACACTCTTAGGATGCCCTTTCTAGTCTTGTAACTAACACTCCTTTGTATGAACCCGAATACTTTATTATCCTTGTTTCGAGCAAATACACATTGCTTACCTGGCTTAAGATTCTTACTTATCATTATTCCTAAATCTTTTTCACAGTCAGATTTCTCAATAACATCGTTGTTCATCTGGTATCTGGTTTCTCTGTTTACATCTACCTAGACTAAGTATTTTCCATTTGTCCACATTGAATTTCATCTGCTATTTTTTATACCATTCGAAAAAAATTGTTATCTTCCTGTAGTTTTGAGGAGTCCTCGTCAGATTTAATTATACGCCCTATTTTGGAGTCATCAGCAAATTTACTTATGTTGCTGTCTAAACCGATATCTATGTCGTTTATGTATATAATAAATAAAAATGGTTCAAGTACTGAGCCTTGGGGTACTCCACTAGTGACGTTACTCCAATCGAATTTAGTGCCGTTCATGCTCACTCGCTGTTTCCTGTCCTGTAACCACGCACTAATCCATTTTAGAATATCTCCTCCAATGCCATGAGCCTCCACTTTTCTTATTAGTCTTTCGTGGGGGACTCTGCCGAAGGCTTTGCTAAAGTCAAGATATACCACATCATAGTCGTGCCCGTCGTCCACTGATTCGAAAACAGCTGAAAAGAATGTTAATTGATTAGTTAGTCATGAACGACCGCTTGTGAAACCAGGTTGGGAATCATTGCTCATCTTGTGCTTCTCCAGGTGGTTTCGAATAGAGCTTGAAATTAATGCTTCCAGAAATTTCCCTACAATTCATTTTAAGCTGATTGGATGGTAGTTAGAGGATAGTGATCTATCTCCCTTCTTGAAAATTGGTATTACATTCGCTATACTCCAGGATTCTGGTACTACACCCGTTTTTAAGGACATGTTAAACATTCCTAAAATACTCTGGCAAATATCTCATCGGGACCTCAAGGCACTTGAAAACATTCACCAACGTAGTCAACATTCCATCCTCCGAGGTCGCTGGGAAGACAAGAGAACGAATGCCAGTTTTCTTGCTGACACCAAGTGTAGGAGCATCGAGGCTACTGTAGTGGATACTCTCCCCTACAACTGCCACTGCCGTTAGTCGCTGATCAGCCGATCCCACGACGAAGTTTCTCTGACAAGCCTAGCCGTCTAGACTCACGGAGGTCGGCCACCAGCGACGCTTATTTCCGGTAGACATATATAAATAAGCTCATAGCCTCGCCGTGAAAGGCATTCTACTGAGCGCTCTCAAACAGACAAGACTCATCAAGCTCCTCACCACACAGCAACTCCTTAGTACTGCTCTCTCTCTCTCTCTCTCTCTCTCTCTCTCTCTCTCTCTCTCTCTATATATATATATATATGTGTATATATTTTTTTATTTATATCTATATATATCTCTCTATATATATATATATATATATATACAATATATATATATATATATATATATATATATATATATATATATATATATATATATATATATATATATATATATATATATATATATATATATAAGAGGGCCCTCCCCTAAGTGATGGGGGCTCTGTGCATCCACACAGACCGCACACAGCTGGGGCCCTGTCAGTACACTTTCAAGAGACATTGCGTGCACAAATTTGTTAACCCAACTGCTAATAGTCAGACGGAAAATACCGTCATATCAACCTAACTGTGGCAGTTTATAGAGAAGAATGTTACCGTACCGAGTTTTATAAGCCACTTCCACCCACGAAATGGTGCACAGGACAATATGATCCTAACTTGGATTGTAATCTGAAATAAATAATATCATGCCTTAGGTTAAATGGGTGCTAGTTCTAACCTAACTTATTCATTAGGCTTAAGCCTAACAGAAGCGGGGCTCATTTGGAGTGGACCTGATTCCTAAAGGTCATACCAGCTTAGGTTTGGCTGGGTTAGTCTGACCGTCTTCCCCAAAGTATTTTATGGGGTCAGAAGCCAATCCCCCAAACATGTATATTTTGAGTTGTGGGGAAGACATGTGGCATTAACTTACTACCGTTCTTGCTCTTTATTTGAGAACCTCAAATAATTCCCATACACTAAAAACTATATAAGTTAGGAACCTAATATTTTGCGTAAATGTGTCCAATGTTACAGAAAGACGTGACATGTTCCACACACTTGATTATCTCAAATGAAGTGCTGAAAGTGTCCACCACCAAGTTGCAGGCACAAATTTATACTTCACAGCATGGTCTCTGACACAGTGTAGCATATTCTTGGCGGGATATTGCCGATTGTGTCACTGATAATTGCTTCTAATTCATCAAGGATGCCCGAATTTGTAACATACACTATATCCTTCAAATAACCCCACATAAAGAAATCTGGCGGCGTAAGATCTGGAGATCGAGGTGACCATAATGACTTGGACACTACACGGTCACCAAAGAGTAGCGTAAGCCACTGACAAATCACGTGATACCTGATAACTCTGCGTCTTCTTGTAACATCAGGCTACATTTACGCAAAACATTAGGTTCCCAACTAAGACAGCTTTTAGTGTATGAGAATTATTTAGGGTTCTCGAACAAAAGAGTGGGACAACGAGTGTTGAATGCACGTGTCAACTTCAGTGTTTTGGTGCCACTCTTCTTATCCAAAGACGAAATCACTCTAAGGCGGGCACCTCTATATATTTTATACCCCCCACAAATAATGTGGAAAGAAACACTGCAAATAACTCTTACCATATCTACAGTACTGTACAGGAGTTGTGCTATAAATTGAATCTAATTTGTTAATACAGTATTTCTGAAAGTGGATATGTTGGGCTCAAAGAATGGATGTTTTCAAAAGAACCAGAAACTAAATTTTGAGTCTTGTGTTTTACCCAGTAGATACAACCTAACCTAGCTTAGCCTAACCTAGCTTAGCCTAACCTAACCTTACCTAACCTGCAACAAAATTTCACTTTCTGGTTATTTTCCAACCACAACGCGTTGTGATAAGTTTTCGCTCTTTGAGCCCAACAGATACATGGATATAACATATCTTCACTTTGTGATAGAACACGCGCGCGCGCACACACATGCCGTGGGCCGTGGGTTCGAATCCTGGCGGGTTGAGGTGTTGATTGTATGTAGAAGTCCGCATGCTTTATTGGGCTAATGAAATATATATGGAGCCTCGTGTTTCGAAGCCGGATTTGGTAAAACGGTACTCTGACCACCTAGGTGATACGGGTAGTCCCCATTAGAGGTTCACGGCGCCTTAATCTCGTTGAACAGGCTTTGTGTGAAATATAACAAAGTCTAGGACTGCTTTTGTATCCTGGTGGTCCAGAGGTAGCGTTCCCAGGTCACAGTCATGGGCTCGTGGGCCGTGGGTTCGAATCCTGGCGGGTTGAGGTGTTGATTGTATGTAGAAGTCAGCGTGCTTTATTGGGCACCTACAGTGATTTACTTGCAAATATATATATCTATATATATATATATATATATATATATATATAATCAACGACAAGGCTAATAAGGTACTTGGGTTCATACAAAGGAGTGTTAGTTACAAGAATAGCGAGGTCATCCTAAAACTATATCTTGCTCTTGTGAGACCACACCTGGATTACGTAGTTCAGTTCTGGTCACCGTATTACAGAGTGGATATAGAATCCCTAGAAAGAATTCAGAGGAGAATGACAAGACTAATCCCGGGCCTGAGGAACCTTGAGTGCAGAGACAGGTTAAAGCATCTTAATTTGCACTCCCTCGAGAGACGTAGAGTGAGGGGCGACTTGATAGAGGTGTATAAGTGGAAGTCAGGGCTAAGCAAAGGGGACATTACAAAGGTACTTAAACTATCCAACCAGGAGCGAACTTGTAACAATGGTTTTAAATAAGACAAATTTAGATTTATGCGCGAAATAGGTAAACACTGGTTCGGAAATAGAGTCATGGATGAATGAAACAAGTTACCAAACATCACCATTGACTCGAATACGATGGATAGCTTCAAACATATATTGGGCGGATATATGAGCAATAGGGGTTGGGTGTAAATGGGACTGCCCAGTGTGGGACAATAGGCCCGCTGCAGTTTCCTCCATTCTTATGGTCTTATGACACAACAGATGTGTGTTGTCCCCAGCCACGACACAACAGATGTGTGTTGTCCCCAGCCACGACACAACAGATGTGTGTTGTCCCCAGCTACGACACAACAGATGTGTGTTGTCCCCAGCCACGACACAACAGATGTGTGTTGTCCCCAGCTACGACACAACAGGTGTGTTGTCCCCAGCCACGACACAACAGATGTGTGTTGTCCCCAGCCACGACACAACAGGTGTGTTGTCCCCAGCCACGACACAACAGATGTGTGTTGTCCCCAGCTACGACACAACAGGTGTATGTTGTCCCCAGCTACGACACAACAGATGTGTGTTGTCCCCAGCTACGACACAACAGGTGTGTTGTCCCCAGCTACGACACAACAGGTGTGTTGTCCCCAGCTACGACACAACAGATGTGTTGTCCCCAGCTACGACACAACAGATGTGTGTTGTCCCCAGCCACGACACAACAGATGTGTGTTGTCCCCAGCTACGACACAACAGATGTGTTGTCCCCAGCTACGACACAACAGGTGTGTTGTCCCCAGCTACGACACAACAGGTGTGTTGTCCCCAGCTACGACACAACAGATGTGTTGTCCCCAGCTACGACACAACAGATGTGTGTTGTCCCCAGCTACGACACAACAGGTGTGTGTTGTCCCCAGCTACGACACAACAGATGTGTGTCGTCCCCAGCTACGACACAACAGGTGTGTTGTCCCCAGCTACGACACAACAGATGTGTTGTCCCCAGCTACGACACAACAGGTGTGTTGTCCCCAGCCACGACACAACAGGTGTGTTGTCCCCAGCTACGACACAACAGGTGTATGTTGTCCCCAGCTACGACACAACAGGTGTGTTGTTCCCAGCCACGACACAACAGATGTGTGTTGTCCCCAGCCACGACACAACAGGTGTGTTGTCCCCAGCTACGACACAACAGGTGTGTTGTCCCCAGCCACGACACAACAGGTGTGTTGTCCCCAGCTACGACACAACAGATGTGTGTTGTCCCCAGCTACGACACAACAGATGTGTTGTCCCCAGCTACGACACAACAGGTGTATGTTGTCCCCAGCCACGACACAACAGATGTGTGTTGTCCCCAGCCACGACACAACAGGTGTATGTTGTCCCCAGCCACGACACAACAGATGTGTGTTGTCCCCAGCTACGACACAACAGATGTGTGTTGTCCCCAGCTACGACACAACAGGTGTGTTGTCCCCAGCTACGACACAACAGATGTGTGTTGTCCCCAGCCACGACACAACAAGTGTGTTACGCCCTGAAACACGGCACAACAGGTGTGTTGTCCTCAGCCAAGAAACAACAGATGTGTTGCCAACCGGTCCCACACGTGTTACTCTCCCCGTAATGGTAACTGTTCATTGTAAGATCATCTAGGTCTTTACAACATACAGTCAATGTTGTTTTTATTGTCTGGTGTTCACGATATTTTTTTGTTCATATGTATTTCTGAGCTTCAACTACCAAGGTCTTTATAGCAGGTGTTCTATGTCAGCCAGTACGTGAGACGACTGCTTTTAAAAATTACGGAAAGATGTTCTCCCTTATTCCCAAGTGCCCGTCTGTTTCTAAAGTGCCGGCAGGAATGCACACAACCGCATTTACCTGCTGAACTAACTGGTAAATGGTAAGTTCTAATATGTCTTATGTATTTCATTCTTAATGGACCCCAGTCCTAGTGTTTAGGTTAGGATAGACTGGGGTATACTAGGAACGGCCCCCAATCTGGCATTATTCCAAGGTGGAAAGTATGTAAGAGTCGGTACAAATATTTTGATAATAATTATTTATTCGATCACTGTCACGATCGATGAACAGTCCAGAACACGTCTCCATAACATCCACAAAAGAAAATCGCTGATGAATATTGTACTGTTATTCTATAGTATTTGGGTACACGGTGATAAGTATAAAAGAATGTGCTTTAAACGAGCGCCACTGTTGGCAGAAGAAGAGAGTATCATTTATAAGTACAGTACGTCACTATGCTATTGGGAAGAACATTAGGCACAAATGATTGCCCATGTTAGTTATTTTTTTATAGTCAGTCTTTAGGCATTTACACAATGCACACTTCGAAACAAACGGGAGGTGGAGAGGTTAGGCACGGCCCAACTCTCACCCCTCAACTTGAGGAGAGAATTCTTTCCCTCTGTGCAGCTCCCTCCTTTACCCCCTTCTTCCGCTCGCCACAAGGTGAAAGGAGGGGTGAGTGAGTGGGGGGAAGCGGTCGAGCCACTTATCTCATACCTGGGGGACGGCAGCAGTCATCACCACAATTCTAAATCTAACGATGGAGAAAGCGTTGATTGTGATAATAACACTAGTAGTTGTGTAGTGTTGTTGGCAGTTGTGATAACAGAAACAGTAGTAATAGTAGTGGTGTTGTTGGTTGTGATAATAATAGTAGTGGTGTTGTTGGCAGTTGTGATAACAGAAATAGTAGTAATAGTAGTGGTGTTGTTGGTTGTGATAATAATAGTAGTGGTGTTGTTGGCAGTTGTGATAACAGAAATAGTAGTAATAGTAGTGGTGGTGTTGTTGGTTGTGATAGTAATAATAGTAGTGGTGTTGGTTGTGATAATAATAGTAGTAGTGTTGTTGGTTGTGATAGTAATAGTAGTGGTGTTGTTGTTGGTTGTGAGGGAGACAGTGTGTGGGAGGAGCGTGTGGTGGTGGTAGTAAAGGAGGTAGTGTGTGGTAGAGGGACGTACCATGATAGAGGGACGCACCATGATAGAGGGACGCACCATGGTAGAGGGACGTACCATGATAGAGGGACGCACCATGATAGAGGGACGCACCATGATAGAGGGACGCACCATGGTAGAGGGACGCACCATGGTAGAGGGACACACCATGGTAGAGGGACGCACCATGGTAGAGGGACGCACCATGATAGAGGGACGCACCATGATAGAGGGACGCACCATGGTAGAGGGACGTACCATGATAGAGGGACGCACCATGATAGAGGGACGCACCATGATAGAGGGACGCACCATGATAGAGGGTCGCACCATGATAGAGGGACGCACCATGGTAGAGGGACACACCATGGTAGAGGGTCGCACCATGGTAGAGGGACGCACCATGGTAGAGGGACACACCATGGTAGAGGGTCGCACCATGGTAGAGGGTCGCACCATGGTAGAGGGTCGCACCATGGTAGAGGGTCGCACCATGGTAGAGGGACGCACCATGGTAGAGGGTCGCACCATGGTAGAGGGACACACCATGGTAGAGGGTCGCACCATGGTAGAGGGTCGCACCATGGTAGAGGGTCGCACCATGGTAGAGGGTCGCACCATGGTAGAGGGTCGCACCATGGTAGAGGGACGCACCATGGTAGAGGGACGCACCATGGTAGAGGGACACACCATGGTAGAGGGTCGCACCATGGTAGAGGGACACACCACCACCTAACTGATAGGTGTTATCACCTGGCCGCCCTCCACCCTCGTTACTGCCCCAACTTACTCAAGGTTACATTCCACCCCTCTTCCCTCTCATCTCCTTTTGCCCCTAACCCTCTCCCTTATCTCTATGTCCTCTCTACTCCCCTGCCATGTGTCCCCCTACCCCCTCACCTCTGTGTTCCCCCTACTCCTTCATCTGTCCCTCCTACCCCCTCATATATATATATATATATATACTGTATATATATATATATATATATATATATATATATATTTATATATATATATATATATATGTATATATATATATATATATATATATATATATATATATATATATATATATATATATATATATATATACACACACAAGCAATTTATTAAAAATGCGATATTGAATACTTTTAAAATTAAATTTGGTTACTTTACATGTTTCCATATTTAGTTTATACAAATATCCTCAATGTAGAGTAGTCTTGACTTTTAATCGCGGAAACTGGAGCAAGCCAGTACAGGCGAAAATCAAGGTATAAAGGTATGGCAGAAACGATGCGTTTCGTCTGAGCGAGACGTGCTAGAAAAATTTACAATTCGTGGAAAAAACGACGAAAATTAACTAAAAAAGTGGTAGTGTGACATCGCCGTTAGTAATAAATTTTTATTCCAAAAGAAATTTTATTAACATAAGATACCTCGTGCACGTGTGAACAACATATACGTTTTTATTATCTTCCTATTATCTAGGACGATCTTACCTTGGCTATGTAGCAATTTTTAAAAGTTACTTTTATAAATGGACAACAAACTACAGCAGGTCTAACAAAAATAAAGACGTAAGATGAACTTAGTGTCAAAGATTGTTGAGACAAGAAAACTGCAAATGTTCTGGAGTTAGTTTAAGAGTCCAGATATAGGGTATAATACTGTTTTGGAGCTTCCGTTAAATATTACCTCGGGGTCAGCTTACAGAACTAAAAGTAGAATGATGACCATCATTAAGCCCAAAGATACACCATAAACGTCTATTTCTGCACAAAGGGGTTCTTAATATGATATCAGGCAAAAATTCAAATTCTTAAGCAAACTTGCCCTGTGAGCTAGCCACAGGTGGCGGCTGAATCTTTAAGCTGGAGAGAACTTTGGTAGGTTTCCTTGGTGCAGCTGACTCGCCATTTTAGGCCACTGGCACCACCAGTGCCTATCTTGTTCCTGCTTTTCTTAACGTAGTCGTTAACATCACTAGAGGGTAAAGTTATCATCCTGGTGATTAAAGTTAAGTTCGGTTAGGTTTATTTAGATTACGTTTCTTGGTGTATTCTAGAAGTTATTAATGTTCCGATAACGTGACGTTATCATCTGCCATATAAAGAGGTGAACGTTACGACATAGGAACGTTATAACCACCTCTAGTTGTCGACGTTCGAATGTCTATGTCAACGCTACCGTCAGTGGTATTCACATCGCCGTGTGCCGTTATTCAGAAACGCCTACAAGCCCGAAGGCAGTCCAGGTAATCGGGTTCCTATCAGAATCGTTGGAACAATTTATTGGGAGAGGGTACCCGCCTTAGGACAATCCCGATGGGGATATGAACTTTTCACTCTCCAAATTTTGATATCTTGAGACTGAATATATTCAAAGCTGGTAGGAAACGAGTTTATTGGCGACAGAAAGTCTTGTCTATTACATATTCAAATATTATTGGTTATTTACAATTGTTTAATAATCTTAACTGATCATACGCCAAACACAAAACACCAACAATTACGCTGATTATAACCACCAAGTCAGCTTCATCACAAAAAATGTAGCTATATTCAAATTCTTATCAATTATTTTTAAGTGGCGCTCTGCACCTGAGAACCAAATTCGGGCACAATATTTAAGGATCGATAACATTAATGAAGTAAAACAGAATGTAATAATATTAAAATCATGAAACATTAAATCACGTGCCCTTTGTTTACATGCGGCAACTGACACGGGGCATACCAACAACCGGCCATCCTGCCCATTTGCACATGTTGGTAACCTTACCCGGTGGCTCGGGACCCCGACCCAAAAGCTATCCATCTTAGTGCCAGAACCACACTCTTGAATATCGCCTGCCACCATGAGCTTCGGGTTCCCTATAGTCAGGTTCACCGTCAGGCATGTCGACTATGAATACGGTGGTCAGTCCCACACATCCTCAGTATATCTTAAACATTATACCGGGCTCTTTATCATTCGGACTGGATCTTGGTCTAAAGCAGGGGTCACCAAACTTTTTTCACAGTGGGCCGGATAACTGAAAGAATGACGAGCGCTGGCCGCATAATCATTCTGTTCAATACTTGCAAGCCAGAACAAAAGCTCTGGTAACGTCAGAGCATAGGCGGAGCTACCACGAGCAGGGGAAGGACTTGGGATCCGGCCCGCGGGCCGTAGTTTGGTGACCCCTGGTCTAAAGGGACTCAAACCTAAGTAATACCTACTCCTGATGGCTAGGTTCAGGTCCAAGTAGAACTGGTTTCCTATGTATTCATATGCAGTACGATTTGAGGTAGTAAATGACATTATACACATTTTTTATCGAAAGGTGGCAATAGTCTAATAGGAACTTGCAGAGTCAATGTAGAAAGGAATAACAGGCAAAAAAGAAAAAAAGTGCCTCTGATGTGGTGGAGGTTGGAGTAAAGAGGCATAGAGAGTTCTTAGGAGGTAGAGAGGGGTGCTAGGAAGTAGAAGTTGAAGGTGGGTACTAGGTTATGGAGGTGGAAGCTATAAGGCGGAGCTAGGTACTAGGAGGTAGGTGGAGAAGGTGGGTGCTACGGGATGGTTGGTGGGGTCAGTGTGGCAGGTGCAGCCCTCACATTGTAACCTCGCTACAAATATGACCCGCGCCCTTTAAAGTCAAGGCGGCAAGGTTGACAAGGGAGAAAGAACATACCCTACAAATATGCTGAATTCACTAGAGGTAAGAGCAGAAGTGAAGCAAAAATGGTATAAATATACAAATGTTCTTTTTACCCCAGGATGAATAGAGATTTTTTTGTATTAAATCATTATTATTTACTAATCTTTTTCAGCTTGGCTAAAGGGGGATTCGTAAGCCTGCATTTGTTTAATATGTGTGTGTACGCTAGTTAATAAAAGAATATAAGTTAATGCAGAAATTAGGAGGATTTATGACGTAATTGTGATTTAGAGGTGTGCTACGTGGTTAAGTGTAATGTCACAGAGCTAATGTTGGGGGGCGACCGACGTAAACAAATTACTAACATTCTACCAGAGGATAAACTTGGTGTACCTCGGCGTCGCGTCGTGGCGTCACAAGGGACGGGCATTGAGCAAGCCTGTGCCCTTATTCAACTGTCAGAGGCAGCCCGCGGTTACAAATATGGCGGGTGGTGTTCGCTGAGGCAACCTGGGCTAAACACCCGTCTCGCCAATATATCCTGCCTAGCCATACTGCCTATACACGAGTATAGTACACATTAAACACATACGAGAAACGCCAGAGAACCCACCTGTCAATGAAAAGTAATTAAAAAAAAACAGAAAGTGTTCTAATGTATTACAGTACCTTGTTGGCCCCAATAATAATAATAATAATAATAACAATAATGCTAGCAGGCATTACGAGCGTTATACAATATGTATATCTGCATGAAAAATAACTTGAAAGTGAGAGCAAGATCCAGAGGAGAACCAGAGAAGGGGGAAGGGTTGAGTTAAATAAGGTGTAAAGCGAGGAAGAAAGGTGACAGTAGCAAGCAAGGAGTCTAGAATGAAAGAGAAAAGGGTGTGGGAAGGAGTTAGTGACAGTAGTAGGAGGATCAGAGAAGGAAAGTGAGTTGATAAGACAAGGTAAGAGTGGTAAGATGGCAAGATGGGAAAGAGAAGGATGAAGGGTAGGACAAGAAGGAGAAAATGAAGGGAAAGGAACACGAAAAAGCTTAAACAAGCGCAGTGTAGCCGTGCAGGCATGACGTGTACACAATGGCTTCGCTGTCACACACTATGCTTGCGTGGCCACAACATCTGAGCCTTGCCAACTGACTGAACAATTACATACAACACTCTTGAAAAGATAAGAAATTTCGAATAGCTAAAGATCCAAAGTTACGATATACTGGTATGTCTGTCTATAAACAAAACATCACAAATCGAGTATCGTAACTTCGTAACCTGTTACCGCCTTGCACAACCACACTTATATATAACCACCCTTATTCACAATCCTTGTCACGCCTAACTTAATCTAGACTAGTCTCAATTGCATTTATTCCATCATAATCTAACTCAGACCAGGATTCTCATTCATCACCAGCTAGAGTGCTGGACGGTCATCTTCATCTCAGTAACCTCCACACGACACCTGCGAATTTGCCAACATTTATCCTGTAAATTAATCACATGCCTCACGTTATGAGAGGAAGGTAACTGTGTGTTTTGTTTTTTTACGGGGATTAGCCCACCCGAGCACAGGTCACTGACCCACATCAGGGCCTGGGGGGCGAAAATAAAATAATAATAATAATAATAATAATAATAAAAATAATAATAATAATAATAATAATAATAATAATAATAATAATAATTATAATTAATAATAAAACAGATACAAATTATAACTAAATAATAATAATAATAATAATAATAATAATAATAATAATAATAATAATAATAATAAATGAATACAAAAACGAAAACAAAATAAATGAAGAGTGAGAAACGATATACAGAATGTAATGTCATAGCGTAATAAGGCATAAATTAAACCCAAACTTTCCTTAACCTAACATTCATTACTTGGAGAACGAGAACGGAATTAGGATAAATGTCATAATTTAAGGGCCATGTTTCATCTAACCCCTACATTATGCTGCAGCCCCAAATAATATAAATTAACAAGGATTTAAAGCTTTTTTCACACACACACACACACACACATATATATATATATATATATATATATGTATGGGGTACAAATATACTTTTAAAAAAGGAAAACATTGAACTGCTTCCTGGTTAGTGAACTCAGCGTCCCATTAATGAAGTTAAATAAAACCATCTTTGGGGAAACTGGAGAATACTTACTGGCAGTGCCTATACTAAACTGGCACTTCTGCCTGATATAACTTAATTACAACTTCAACACTTACGCTGGAATGTCATAGAATCTCCCCTGTCCCCCTCTTCTAACTTTACCTTGCTCTTACATCTTCAGTACCTATAAGGTTCTCTTCCCTCCATCTAGACACACAGGCCACTGGTTACACTCATATGCCCAGCAGGTTGACATAATAAAGGAAAATTTGGAAGCAGCCGCACAGAGTGTACAGTATGGGCAACAGACCAGGTTGGTTGAAAATGTTCAAAGGAGGGCCACCAGACTGGTGCCTGCACTGCGGCACCTCAGCTACCCTGAGAGATTGGAGCGCCTGAACTTGCCTAGCTTATACTACAGACGGGCAAGGGGTGAAGAAGCCGCAAGTCTAGAAAACTGTGAGGGCAAACTTTTTCGAAGTGAGAGTTGTGAACTCATGGAACAATCTGCCAGAAAGTATCGTGACGGCACCGAGTGTGAGCTCTTTCAAGACAAGACTTGACCAACACTGGAGCGGGTTCAGTTACATTCAGGAGCGGGTGCATGCCCAGTACTTGCCAACAGTGCATAGCAGAAACGTGACCGATCGCCCAAGCGGCTAACGAGCCGATCAGTGGTGAAGAGGATAAAAGAAGGTCATGAATGAGTCAACAAAAATGGGGGAGCCGGCTAGGCGGTAGCTTTAGGGATATTCAACGCCGGTGACTGGAAATAAACATTATGATAATCATTAATATCTTCTGTAATAAAATAGGAAATTTAAGCAGCCTCGTGTATTCAAAAGTATCTAAAATTATTAGTGTGTTCACTGGCTAGCTCAGGCCCAGCTTGACCCGCCCCTGCTTGGCTCGTTAAATTACAGTGTATACAAGTGATCGGTGAAAGTTTGAACGCTCCTGCTTGGCTCCCACGCAACGCCGTCCAGCTGACAGCGTACAGCGAATGAGGGTGCTGCAAGTCCGTAGACTCGCATCGTTTTCCATCGTAAATAAAATTGTTAATTAATGCCTTCCTAAAGAAACCATCGACATGGGACCAGGTTTGTTCCACTCTACGATTTTTTTGCGATTTTTCCACCAAGTTTGATGAAAAACGATTGTGCCGTTTCGGCTGCCCAGAACAGACACACAGACAGACAGACAGACAGACAGACAGACACACGGTTATTCCTATAGTATATTAGATAGTATTCGTAATCATGAATGATTATATGATTGCGGTGACATTCCCTTCGATAGAGACTTCAATTTTTCCTTTAGCACATCAGCACAAAGTTTATGGTCATTCACAGTATACAGGTTGATTTATGGTCATTCATCTACAGCTCAGTGTGCATATACAGGATAATCATATCCCACTTTTTCTGACTAAATAATAAAGCAGGAAATACTTATCAACTAAAGTACGATATTTAATTTGTGAAACTATACTTTTCCTCTTGAATATAAGTTAACCATGCGCTAGTAGCTACCTCCCAAAATATTCATCTATTTGTCTATTTATCTATCAATATCAGTATAGATGCAGCAAACTAGGAAGAACCAAACACATTAAATGATGTAAATCAACAAGAATTTCCTACTTTGTTAAAGATATCGTTAATTTTAGTGCCTTTACAAAAAAATAAGTTAGTTAACAGCAGAGAATATCTTAGGTTAAGTATTTTAAGTCTGAATATGTTTGGGCTAGATAATGATAAATTCACAGGAAGTTCTAATTAGTGAAGGTCTACGTATTTCTGGGATGAAAAGCCTTTGGTCAGAGTAACGTAATGGTAAGCGTCCTGAAGGGTCCACTGCCCAGGAGACTCCCACGCTGTGATGTGGGATACGATACGTGAACCGTTATTTCACGCAACTGTCGTCTTCATCATTTAATACGATAAATATGTTGTCATATCGGCAGTTATTATATTTACTTAAACACACAAGGTATAAGAACATGGAGGCCACCACTCTTTTGAAGAGTAAATGAAGCTATACAGCAGAATACAAGGCAATGTTACTGGCATGGCAACCAAGATAATAATTAGTTCCCACGTTCACACTCATATTTAATGGAAATATAATGTGAACACATGGACAGGCTGCGGATGTAAATTACTTGAAAATACAGAAAATATTGGAATACGTAGATCGAGGCATATATTTGGCATTGTTATCCAACTTCTGGGAAAGGGAAAGAAGTACCAGAAGTAGGAGGACCACATGGATAATAGAAATGAGAGAGGAGAAATATTAATTGACCTATGTAAGGAAAACAAGATGATAATTGCAAATACATGGTTTGATCAACACCCTAGGAATCTCTAGACATGGTTCTCACGCAAGGACAATATAAATAACATTCAACAACCCGAACCAAGACATATCCAGGGGCAGGTTGTGGGTCAAACCACGTCCCAGTAATGAGTTTAGTGAGATAAAACTTCAAAACCCCCAGAAAAACAATGTACACAATCAAATGGGATTTAGGAAAGTAAAAAACAGGGACAAGGATAGAAAATGAAATTGAAACCGAAGAAAAAAGGCAGTGCTAGAGGGTGACTGATGAGTAAGAACCAGGAGAGCAATTAAATAATTACCTTATTTACCAAATGGCTACCCTAGGGAAGAAGGCTAGTGTGGCCTGTGTGGGATCCCTCCATTGTTCTTGATAATTTTGTCAAGGGGTATTTTGGAGCGCACTACTGTTCTTGGTTTCACAGCTTGGGGTGGTAGACCGTTCCATAGGTCTACCAGCCTCTGTGTTAAAAAGTATTTCTTTATATTCGTTCTGCATGATAACTTGACGAGCTTGTAGTTATGTCCTTTCGTGTTGGTGGTGCTTGACATCACAAAGAAATGGTACGGGCTCGCGTTTTCTATTTCATTCATTATTTTGAATGTTTCATTGAGATCTACCCTATTGTGCCTTGCCTCAAGGGTTGTTAGTCCTAAGACCCTCAGTTTACTTGGATAATCGAGATGACATAGTTCCGGAAACATCTTATTAGAAGCTCTGTGTTGCACCTCTTCTAGGAATGTTGATCATTCTGGAAGCAGAGTTTCCATGCCTGTATACAGTAATCCAGATTGGGACGTACTTGATATTTGTACGGTTAAAGGGGCATTTTCATATCTTTGTATTCAAAGGTACGTGTACTGTACACATTTTAATTCCCAAATCTCGATTTGCTTTCCTCACTACTGCCCCATCTTGTTGCGCTGCCTCCAGTGAATGATCTATCAACACACCAAGATCTGTTATTAACAGATTAGTTGTGCTTAGGGTTACAAAGAAATAATTTTAGAGAGTGAGAAAAAACTTACAGGGCATAGGAGGAAAGAGGCTACAAATAAGTGGATAGCAAATAAATTTTTAAAGAATATACCCTGTAGATTGACCAAGAAAGATGATGAGAGGAAGTGAAGCTTAAAAAAAATAATAAAGAAATTAAAAATAAAGAGTGTAGACAGTCCAAGGAACATGAAATAGAAAGGGAATGAAAAGAAACAGAAGATGATAGAAGGCATAACTGTTGGGAGATGCACAGAAAAATGAAACAAATGAACCGGCAAACAGGAAATAAATGGGGGTGGGACTATTAAAAACTAAGTTAATAAGATCCTTTATGAGACAGAAGAAGTAAAAGAGAGATAGGCAGAGTATGTAGAAGAATTATACAATGATAAAGATAGAGTAGAGTTGAGGCAGCTGTGAGCAAAATGAAAAATGATAACGCTTGTGGGGTTGATCAGCTTTCAGCAGAATTTATAAAACAAATGGGCAAGAATGGGATCAAATGTTTTACTAAAATACGTAATTATATATACTGTACTTCAAAATTGACCTTCCCAGTGATTTAAAAAGATCATTATTTGTATTACTGCATTATCTAAAAAGTCAAGAGCATTGGAGTGCACCCAGTTTAGAACAATTAGCCAAATAAACCATTCCTGCAAAATTTTATTAAACATATTTGTTATTAGAATCAAATTTAGAATAGACAGTCATTTATCTGAAGATCAAAATGGATTTAGAAAGGTAAAAGAACCAGCGTGAAAAGGCTTTAAAAGGCGCCAAGAAATTTGTATATCTGTTTTGTTGATTTTGAAAAAGCTTTAAATAAAATATACCACATAACTTTATATGGGTCTTGGAAAAATTGGCATTAATGAAGGCGACAGGAGGCAGTAGTGTTAGTAAATGAACTTATTGATTGGTTCAAAGTTAGACAAGGAGTAAGACAAGGCTGTGTTCTATCTCCAACAATGTATAATATATATTTGGATTTATTAAAGACAGAAGTTATAAGTGACAATGAAGGAATAAAAGTTAATGGTAAAGTAATATCAAATAATATTACTATAAGCTATGCATATCATACTGCTCTTAGTGAAAAAAGGTGAAGAATATAGGTTAAGAGTTAATGCTGTAGAGACGAAGGGAATGATTGTTTCCTAGTTGGAAATAAATCATAAAATAACAACTATGGTTGGCAACAGGAAACTTAAACAATTGGAATATTTTGTGTATTTGGGAAGTAACATTAGCTGTGATGGTGATGTGTCAAGGAAATGATAAGAATAGGTCAAACAAAAACACAACATTTAATAATATAAAAGACCTAATGGAATAGAGCATTAAATTCAATTTGATAAAAAGGCTGATGAAAGGCAAGGGTAGTTGTATGGGTCAGAAGCGTGGACACTTTCAGCAGATACCAGAGAGAGGTTGAGGGCCTCTGAAATGTACAGTAGTGTCAAGTTACACTGAAAGGAAAACAAATGAATAAGTACTAAGGTTAACAAAAATTTCAAGAGTAATACTTGAAATGTGCCTAGTTATTTGCATTTAGTAATTTAACAAGCCATTTTATTATCATGTCAAACAAATCTAAATTGCCAAAAACTGTATCTCCTAGGATGACCACCTAACTGATTCCTAAATTAGATTTCTTTTCATATCAGTCAAACTTACTCTCTAGATTTGTCATCTTCCTCTGCTTGCCAGTTACATTGCAGTATCAAGAACATACTTTAGCCCTGAATAACACACCTATATTTCTTGCAAAGAGAAAGCCAGTAAAAAATATGCATGCTCGAACACAATTGATGCTCTTAACTGGATCAGTTCCTTTTGACAATAGATAACCGCACCTGTGAAATAACTAATCTAGCGAAGGTGAAGAAGACAAGCACAAGGGTGATCATTATCAATATTCCTTTAGCATTTTCTTCCTTTCACAATTTGGCTTTCTGTAGGAGTTTCATAATTCACAACCAAAAGGCCCCAGATACTGATTGTTAAACACAATAAATAAGTATAACTTCAGGCCAAGTTCCCGGCTGTCGCTTCTGGTTATGAGCCTTATCATCCATTATCGTACCTTAGTGTGTTGCAGTTGACCTTGAATAACTAAGTTCTAATGCAACGCCTCATGCTCAGAAAGACGACTTACATTCACACCATTGTAAGTAAAATACGTGTATTTTAGTTAGATGACAGCACTTTTAGAAACACAACTAAATCGTACCTCTAAGATTGGCGAGTACTAGCGACAATAGGCGTCGATTTTTTATTAAAGAGTTTTCTAATCCAAACAAGTTATTCCAGTTTCGCTTTCTGATGATGTTAGTGTACATGATCAAGTTATAAATTGTATAGTGGCGAAATACCTACAGTATGATAATATTGATAGTTAGAGATTTGAAGTAATTATATGGACAAAATATACAAGCCGGAAAGTGAGTAAACTTAATAGTAAATGCCCATGTTAAAACAATTTAATACGAAATTACGATTAGAAGATAAAAAGAATGACGGTTCTCAGTTTTGTGTAGCGGAACAAGAAAGTCATAAGGTAGTGAGGATAACAGGAAATGCGCGCGTGGCATGAATAACCACAGCCACTTATCAGAACAATCAAATAAGCTGATGTAAGGGATGCAGTACGACACGTTGGGCACGATATGGCGTTACGTATGTCCCTGCCTTTTCTCTACAAGGGCGTCAGTCTGTCTGTAATTGTGCAATATCTTTAAAATTTACCACTTACTGACTTACAAAATGTCACCTTCACTTACACCAACATGTCAGACGTGAAGATCATTAATTAAGACCATACAGCCATTCGACAGCAATGTATCTTTATGGACATGAATTTATCTTTCCCTGTATACTATAGTGCACAGCAGCTTTAATATATCTTTCTTTTTTATTGAGAGATTAAACTCAATTCAATCACATAAAATCCAACTATAGCATTTTTTTGTTCTGAGTATGCATGATCTCTAAGGGCTAGTTTGCAATATTCAGATACTTGTTTATAGTATCTCACTGGGGTGTTACAGTAAAGGTAATTCAAATGAAGTCAAATATTGTCTAAAAGAGAAAATGCACACTAATTAACACCAGCAAAACAAATAATGCCCCACAAATCATTAACGCTGAATATTTTTATTCAATGTACAGTACAGTACTTTTATAGCAATCTATTGCAAACAGAATTATTGCAGAAATATATTGATTATCAATATCATAGACAGTTTTCTAAAACAGCTACAAGGAATGGCACATACAAATAAAAGAATCAAACGAAAATATGGATTCATGAAATGGAGGTGTTGATGGTGCGTCTGGCAGCGGGGAGAGGTGTGGTGCCTGACACGTATATCCAACACGGCTCCGTTTGTATGTTTGGCTACAGTTTGGTTAACATTCAGATCGTAATTATTTTCACACCTATGGCATAGTTATGTGTTTGTATATATGTGTGTGTATATGCCGTTTGCGTGTGTACACGCTACATTTATGTGTGTATGCATTTCATAAGTGCATTTGTGTTGTGTATAAATTGCTTTAAATGCTTTATGAGTTCAAGCATATGCTCTGCCAGGACTTATTTCTCGAAGTAAAATTTTTTATTTAGAATGAAAAACAAAAACAATGTCTAGATCATTTTGAATGCATGCCTATGTACCCGTACCCAAGGCACAAATATACACAAATGCTCCCTCAGGCACCTGAGCATACCACAAACAGGATATGGTAACAAAAAACCGGAGCCCCGGAGAGGTTCGTACGGTAAAGTTCCCTGTAAGTGAATATAAGAATGTATCTGCTTCATTTTAGCAGCGACACAAATTAGGCTGCCAATAAGACATCGAAATTGTGTATGAATATTACACCTCATCCACGCGTAAAGGGAAAGATTAACGTAGGTAATTGGAAAACCGGATCTAGCATCGCCGTAAGATAGGAGTTTGTGACAACATAACATTCACATAATGGACAGACCACAGCTCTTGTAACGGTGTATTTGCCTTATAGTCTTGTCTCTCTCCCTCACTGTATGCCACAAACCTTCATTACAGGCTTCCCTCAGTGCTAGCGAGAATCCAATAACCTTCGCCACACCCCCCACCATTAGGTCACCTGACTTACCAAGTCACCATTACACAACTCAGCCAAGGTCACCAACCACAATGTATAAGCTTAACAGGTCACCATACATCACCATCAATGATGATATCAACTGCTGAACAGCTACGTATTTTTTTTATACTTCCTTGTATAATACAGTAGCACTGGCTGGCTGGAGTCCTGCCCGATAATGTGTGGATCAGATGAATTCTGAAACCTCCCTGGTGAACACTGTATACCGAAAATGTGAAGCGTTGCAAGTAGAGTCGTGTATGTACAATGGCATTTGACACCTAATAACTTGAGCCAACGAACATTCACCCAGAATATGATCAAGTTGTATGTGTAAACTGCAGATTATCTGTAACGTTGGTTGGTGAGTAACTGGAGCGTATAGTTACATACTAAACTTGAAGTTATACAAAAAAATGTGATGATTGTGTTAGGCCCGGTTAGGGGATGCCAAGCATAGGAGGGAGGGGAGATATTTATGCAATGGTAATCCTGTGTGCGTGCGCACAGCCTGAACACCCCGATTGAAGATGTTTGCCACAAGCCAAAATTAGCCTGCTGGCAGATGTACTGTACTTCCAGTGGTACGGCGTTTTACGTCAGTGGACACGTCTTACCTGCTACAGCTACTACAGTCGAGGTCACCTGGCTGTGTCAGCACCCTCAGGAGTCATGCACATATACTGTAAACCTGTTTTGGTTTGTGTTACTTTACAAACGATAACATATTTCATAAATGACGTGTAGCTAAGCACTGTGGGAGAATAGGCCACCGTCTCCCTGAAATCGAGAAACCTTATCAGGTGCAGATATGTCGACTAAGGTGAGAGCGACGATGGTGTCATGGGGGTTGTGTCAGGTCTGGTGAGGGGTTATGAAAGAGGTGTCATGGGGGTTGTGTCAGGTCTGGTGAGGGGTTATGAAAGAGGTGCACCACTGCTTCCCCACTCACACACATCTTATTGTAAACGTTTTGGAACACTTTTAAGGTTATATTTGGGATGTGAATGTCACGAACACAAAAATCAATGACCGGACGAATTGACAAAGTGAATTGTAGTATGTAGAGGTGAAGCCAGATGATAATGGTACGTGTATAATGGCGGCAGGTGGCGTGCGAGTACTGACCACTGGCTCGTATAATAATGTAATATATAATACTGTACTAGGAAGGAGCCGCACCAACTCGGAGTCTGTTTGACTTGGAATTTGAATTGTCCTGTTGCCTGCAGGATAAACTTATCACGTTTGATCCACCTGGCTGGTTACACTTGTGTCAGTTGTTATAAAATTCTAATTTTCACTGTAACGGTTGTATTTGCTTTGAACTTAAGTAATTAGAGATAAGATAGATAAAAATTTTCGGCGATTTAACATGGTATATTCACAGTGTATGTGGATTATGAGTGAGGCAAATTAAAAGTAAATAATTTACAATTAAACAAAGAAGTAAATAAAACTTAAGAATACAAATTAAATATGATTAGGAAAACCAAATCGTCTTTCCACACTAACCGCCAACAACAACGAGAAGAATAATTGTTCTTTTACTTGGCATAATTCTTTTACCTATATTATATATTACTTTAAAGCGGCAGTCAACTTATCAGGCATGTCCATCACATTACAAAGTTGCGTAATGTAACTTCTATTTTCCTACTGCTAACCTACAAAGGTTAATACGTCATTTCCGTCATTCGTTATCGTCATGTCCATGTGAAGAGTTGAGTAATGAAAAAATAAAAGAGGAAAACTATCAAGGCTATGCTTTCTAAATATCCTCGGCCAACAATAGAAGTACATTATACAAGCGCCTCACCCAAGACAATCTACAATACCTTTACATTATACAGTACTTAAGTCTCTGCTTACATTGATATTTTTGGACAATCTTTCTGATTTTGGTCCTTAGTTTGTTTTTCTGCTGTCACAAAAAAGAAACACGATTTGAGGGATTGGTGGACGCCCGAGGGTGCGGCTTATACATGGGGGAAACAATATGGAAGGCGACCCAATTCGGCTTAGAGGGAAGAGTACTGCTGACGCCTTCAGTTGTAGGAGTTGACACGCTCATACTCTATTGGACCATGGCGTCATTACCAGGAAGAAGGGAAAATAATGAAACTTTAGTGCTGGGAAAACCCGCACAGACATGTGAGGAATGTGTGACGAGGAAATTAATTATAATATTTTTATGCTAAGGTGATAGCTGAAAAGTTAGAGGATGATATTGATATTGAAACTTTATTTAGCTAGCCAGAAAAATACAGATACAGAGTGGATAATAATATCTATTGACATGGCTGAACCAATTGAGATCCTGAACTCTCTAAGTGAGGAAATCAATGAGTGTATTATAATGAATCCATAGTAATGTGAGTATAGAGTGAATATTTTACAAAACTATTTGGCCCAGCATACATCGTGGTAATGGCAATACCAAGGGAGGATGATAGATTTTCCTACTCCCTCGGAAACCACGGCAGGGAGAAGAAACGTATAGCTTCTACGTCATGAGTAGGAAACTCCCGCACAGGTGCCTGTAGCCATTATTGAAATAATTATGGCAAACACCACATGACAGCATAAAGTAGTGTGTGATTGTCTAGTGCATATAGGTCGCCTGTACACAAAAACTTGGCTTTCCACAGGGCCCCTTGCTCCCCCCTCCCCAAAAGAGGATATGTAAATAGTCTAGAGCTTAAAGTGGATGGCATCGTTTGATCTATTAAATGCAATTCTTATTTATGGACAGATTATCACAGTTTCCTAAGTTCTTCATCGAAAAATATAACGCAATATCTGACTCCCTGATTAAATAAGGGTCTGATAAAAAGGAAAATTAGTCCCGGCAACTGTGTTATGCTAGCAGTAGGCTCCAATTTGAACTTTTTCCTTTAAAGAAGTTTTTTCTTATACCTATTAATAAAATCTTTATTAATACTCGTGATCTTGGATACCGACCTATCTCTATCGAATTTTTCTATCAATTTATCTGCCTATGTGTATTGTTCCAGCATTTTCGAGAAAGTGGCCCTTTTGCAAGAAGGTCAAACAGCTGTTTGGCCTATTTGCTTAATGGCATTAAATGTCAGTCCCCAAACCTAACCTACCCATAGCCAAACTGCTGGTCTTTTTGCGAAAAAGGGCAAATTTCACAAAAATCGCTGCAACATATACAGTACAGAGCATCTGGTGCTCTTAGAATCAAGATGCGTTCTGGGTAGGATGAGTGATACTGTATGTGCTGGGAGAGTTACACCTTTGAAGACAATGTAATCTAGTAGCTCATGGTGATGATGTTGTAACTGTGGAGCATTATACCTTGCATGAGTGGTAGATTGTAATTTATTCGGATATGTTTTCTGTGTTGGTAGTGATGGTATGAATGACTTGTTTTCGTGAGCAAGGAGTCTGACACTTATACTGTAGTCTGCTAAAACAGGAAGCATCGTGGTTAAATTTATTTAAAGTTTTTTCTTATGATTAATTTGAACTGGGGAACTGGTACTTGTACACTACTGGTCCAGGAAGTCTGGTATTTATACTTTGCTTGAGGAAGAAGTCTGGCACTTAAACTTTGAGGAGGAGGTCTGACACTTACAATTGACGAGGAATAGGCATGGCACCTATACTTTACTTGAAGAGGAGGTCTGACACTTATACTTTGAGGAATAGGAGGTCTGGCACTTAAACTTTGAGGAGGAGGAGGTCTGGCACTTATACTTTAAGGAGAAAGAGGTCTGGCACTTATACTTTAAGGAGAAAGAGGTCTTGCACTTATACTTTGAGGAAGAGGAGGAGGAGGCGAGGACTTATACCCAATTAAAGCACCGAGTCTTGTCCTTGTGAAAAAAGTCAGACACACTGCACCTTAGTAAAGGTCTGGGCATCAGGACTTCACTTCTCTGAGGAAGTCTGTGAACCACCGACTTTCCTGGTTTTTTCTTCTTTGCAGTGAGCGAAGTAACAGCTAAAAGTGTACCACAGTATTATAGGGCTTCCTAATCCCGAGTGTGAGGAGGAGATGGATAAAATGTGAGAAAGAAAGAGAGGAGAAGGGAAAAGGCGAAACAGAACGGAAATTGGACGAAGGTGGTGTACTGAAAGGGAACTGGAGGGCGGAGGTGGAAGGAGAAGCTGAGGAAGGAAGTAGGTGGTGAATATGACACTTGTGGGAGAGAGTGAAAGATGATGGAAGAAAGCAAGTGGAAAATGAGAAATAAGAGAAGGTGGTGTTTAAGTCGCATGGCAGTGACGTAAGGTTACACGGTAGTGACTTCCAAGTGGAATTAGTGGGGCTTCAGGTAGCTGCTGGCGACCATTTTGTCTAGCAAGTCTCACTATGCTGATGACCTCTCAACTGCTTCACACAAATTCCCTGCCACTATCAACTCTCACCCACGTCCCATAACACATCACCCCCCTACATGTCTTACCCTTCAGTCATTATTCCCTTTGACATTAACATTATTGTAACCATTCATCTTTCCTAAATTTATACATAAAAAGTGACAACATTCATAACAACTGTACCTAAATATCAGACGTTAATGGATATACGTATAAAGCTAAAAAAAATTGTTAAGAACCAGGTAAGCATGTCCACAGGATATGATGCAGTACATCCGTTTCCTGACCCAAGTAATAGTTAACGATATTGCCCAGAAATTATCAAATGACTATAGAACGACTGATTCTCGATATACTGACTTGAACCTCTATAGCTATTTGTTCTTTTGGCCATAGTTTTTAGTACGGCCAGGTGACCAATTAACGAGGACTTTGGTTTTTCACTGTCAACAATACTGGGAATTTCCTTGACCCCCTTCTAAAGCAACGCAAGAAGGGAAATTACAGTACCGAAGATGCTTTTCAATGTATTACTGTTGTCAGTTTAGCAGCAAAATTTCATCATTAACACGTAAATTATGCCATGATCAAAGAGGTGGTAACGTTAATTGTACATTAGGCTTTTCAAACACAATTTTTTAGTTCAAAATGACTCCGAAGCGAATTAAAGAAGCCATGTGAATGTTGGCCACGTGGCTCTGCGACGATAAAAAGTACAGTAGGTCAAGAGACTGAACACCCTCTATAGCTCCCTCACCACCACCACCTGACCTCCGCCTCCCAGTAATGACTTATTCTCTACTCATTTTTAATTACATGCTATTAAGTGTGTTTAGCGAGTTTAAGCGGTATGATGTATCAAATTTAACAATAAACAACATTTTGATGAATTTATAGTCTATCAGGAGTAGAGCTGCAGTCAGGGTAGGACGAGCAGGGCAGTTGCCCATGAGTGTAGCCTGAAAGAGTGCATCATTTTATGTAACCAAACCGACTGGGCACATAAAAGAAGGGCGCTGTTCGTAGAACTTACCCAGGGTTGACATACATCTAGCTGTGGCTCTAATCATGACCATTGCATTATAATGACAAAGCAGATTTTAAAATGACGGAAAGGGCGCCGAGAGGTGGATTTAATCGAGATAAACACCACCCAGGCATTGATAAGCTGTGGAAATGATGCGTTCCAGCCAGTTCCAAGTCTCTGTCCAACAGGGCGAGTCACCGCTACTACGGCTTCTTTGACGCCACTATATTATGGTTAGGTAATGCAGTAATGACCCTAAGTAGTGGCGTCACCAACCAAAAGAATCCTCTCTTTTTCATCTTGCCTGACTCGTCAACTATTATATCCATAGTTTTATAGGTTCCTTGTGTGAGTAGTTGTTTACATAAAGACAATATGGCTTTTAGAAGCGTACTTTTATAATACAAAATGTAATATATGACATGGATTACTTTAAGATTTGTTCTATTGCATATCGTTTGCCCTCCTCTAGTAGTATTAGTAAGTATTTCAGATCGTAAGTCAAGAGTTCAGCTGGACATTGTTTCTCATATTTAGCTCAATTTGCGACACTCAATTTTTATCATTGGGCCAGAAAAAAAGATTTTCCAAAATTATTGTGATCTTAACTTTTTATCTAGCCCATAACAGAAAATACAATGTTACAGGAAGTTGTACTGTTATTAATTGATCTAATAAACTTCAAGCAATAGCTTTAAATATTCTGTATTAAGCATGCAAATCAACGAGACAGGTATACACCCAGATATCCTAACAAACAAGCGATACAGTGGAATTGCTGTAATATCTCAATCGACGACCTCTGAAAATGCGAGTGTAGTTTACTCTAGTTTAGACTCTCTTTAAAACATCAAAGAAAACGACTGTTCTCGTGGACACAGAGAAAACAAGAAACTTTGGCCTCGTCAATATCACATTACCTAAGCAAAACACAGATAAACTTTGTAAAATTGACACACAAGTTTATAAATGCTTCAGCATGTACATAAACAGTGTAGCCATACAAAAAACAACGAATAATAAGTCAATTCAACTAAAAATAGCCCGGGAAAGCCGTTAAAGGCTTTATTTCCAGCCCACCAAACAAGTAAGCTGACAAGAAGATAATAGGATAAGTATTATGTCCAGTTGTCCACTCAAGATTTTCTATTATGAGGTAGATAAAGTTTATCTCAATATAGGCAAGCCTTTCTTATCATTTGCAGAGAATATCACCAAACACGTACACTCAACGAAAAGACATTCATGGATTATGAAGAACTCATACTCGAAATATCACATTAAGGAGAAACAGAAGCATTTCAAAATTACAATAAGTTGATGCATTTAATAGCAAACCACATTGTTCAAGTGTTATATATTTGCAAATGTTAATTAATTATCGTATTCTATGTATGCAGTACATATACCCTATGGGATACGTCATTTTATCGTAAATACAAATTGCTCTAACTTAAAGATAGTTGTAATAGAGTGCAGTGCTAAAAATTAGACAAATTGATTAAAAAACAGCCCTGTAGAAACTTTATACTATTATAGTACATACCATCAGTCAGCCACGATCTCGGCTGCAGAGAGCAGACAAAATATTAAAATTCGAAATACCGGTTTTGAACATATGATGTAATTGTTGGTAACTTCCCTTGTGGTAAATCCCGCAACAGTGGAACAATAGTCAATAGTGCTGAAGAGCATTGGATGAGAATTTACAGAGTTTGTAAGAAGTGCAGTACATCCTAGGTTCCTCTTGCCTGGCCTGGACACCGTCACCTTCCATCTTGACTATACACTTTCCACGCTAATCTGGCCCATAAGCCCCGCCCCTCATCTATAGCTACAAATAGCCTAATGATTCTCCTGGGCGTTTTATCTCCCCCTGGACTGAGCGTATATAAGAGCGTATTTATATCGACCTTTTATGATAAATACTTAATATCTTCTAATATCCTCTCTGAAATGCTAATGCCTTGAAATCATTTGCATTTCGATAGTCCAGATATTTAACATTATTTTAGATAACAGGTCTGCTTACCAATTGTGAACACATTTAGTTTGAATTTTCTATAAACCAATTACCTATTAGTTTAGAAGAGGGGAGTGACTTATGGAGCAGGTTACCTTGGAAATTACTTTAATATCTCACTGCTAGGCTATCCATTGTGTTACGACCCTCATTTCGCCGCTTACCGAACTTCCACCAACGGCCAGGTCGTGTGTACAGAAGCAGTAGATATTGTAGTGTAGTGTATGTGTCCAGTTGTCTAATTTCTCTTTGTGTTTGTCTATTTTCTCTGTTAGGCTCACATACATAAGTACATGTAGGAGATATCGCACTGAGGATGTAGGTGAGAAAGGAAACTCACACTGGCGTTTTTTTTATATATATTATATGTACAGAACAGTCTGGTGCTGGGAAGTTGCTGCGTGTTAGAGGAGTTGCTGTGGAGCTTCTTTAGAGGAGGTCTTCTCTGCTTAAGAGGGTGGTTTTGTCTGACCTTCGAATCGAATCGATGGGTGAAGTAAAGCGTGGAGAGATCTTGAAGCTGGTGCTTAGATTGGTGGTACGGGAACTGGACTTGAAAAATGATGGTGGAATTTGGAGGGAATTCGGGTTGGTGGATAGTGCAAGAAGAAAGGCGAGGAAATGGGAAAGTAGTAGTAGGGTGCTAGGTCTTGGGGCTCAACCCAAGTGCTTCTGTTTTGTCATGTTTGTGTTTCAGCTAATTCTCGTCTTAAGTGTTATATTTATGTTAGGTGTTTCAAACACTTGTTAAACATACAAACACCGTGTTTGTATGTTTAACAAGTGAGGCAAAATGTGAACATGACGATAATCTTTGCTATGCCATCTTCCTTGAAGTTATTGACCTAATAATCACCCACTAGAGGTGGCCATGCCGCGGGATGTCGGAAAATTAATCATGAATGAAACTGCTGCAACCCCAAGAGATACGGAACCCTGCTCTCCCGCGGCTCAATATTTCACCACTCCAACACTTTGATTTGAATATTATAATACACCTTTGAATATAGATAGTAATCAAGGGCAGTATTTACACTAGTTCAATAGAATACCCTGGTATAAGTATATAACAAAGATCCAGGGGTTAAGTTAGTTCTCAAACCGTGTTACTAACCTTAAGGTGTACGTTAGTTATTGCTATGCTTAGCCCGGAAATACCTTTTATATAGTACTATAGGATGGTTTACACGACCTGATGTAATGACTACAACACACCCAAACTTTACTGTTCCTGCAGATTTGCACCGAAACAACATCAAGCCAGGGATTATATAGTTTTAAACCAACCTACGTACCCAACATCAGAAAAGGATACTATAATTTTGAATGAATGGGCCTCCTGGATCGCTGGGATGGTGGTTTTGCACTCCGCCATTGCTTCAGAGGTCTTTTTTGAGACACTGGTTTTTTAAGCGTCCTTGCACCGTTTGAAAATGAACACTGGTGTCGGGGATATCTAGATTAGTTGGTTGCAGTCAAAGTCTCTCCAAGAACCATAGAAAATTGAGCGCAACTCGCACTCCAACTTATAGAAGAGGAGTGCAACAGACTTGGACTCAAGATAAATCCAGCCAAGTCGAAAGCGATGGCCGTCTGCACAAACACACCAGACAAGATGCTCTCCATACAAAACACGCCGGTAGTCTGGACCAACACCCACCAGTGTCTTGGAATCTGGTTTGACCAGAAACTCACTTTGAAGCCGCAACTCGAGTATCTAAGGCACAGGACGAGGAGCAGACACAATATAATGAGGTCGCTCACCAGCACAACCGCAGGAGCAAACCTTCATGTGCTCAAAGCCTACTACACGGCCGCCATCAGATCGCTGGTAGATTACAGTGCTCCAGCACTCATTGGACTGAGAGAAGACCAAATAGCTAAGCTAGAAGTCATCCAAAACAATGCTCTCAGGACCATGCTCGGAGCACCCATGTGGACCAGAATTTGCAATTTGCAAATGGAAACTGAACTACCACCCCTGGCAGTACGAGTCAAGCAGGTGACAGTCGGTCTCCTCGCCAAAATCTGTAGATCAGATAAGCCCACAGCTGCCAAAATTCGAATCAGTGCCTCCCTCCACTTCGACCACAGAGTGCGAGGGGCCACCTGGTCGCACGAGGCAAGCGAGGTCATCCGACACCTGCAAGCAGAAACACTCGTCAAGAACAACCAAGACACACGAGACAAAGGCTACGCTGTTCCTCCACCATGGAGCCCTCCACCAGTCACACTCAAAATTACCGACCTAGGTGATAGTAAAGCCAACCTCCAGAAGGAGGACCTCAAAAAAATAACTCTGGAAGCCATAGCCACCGAGACACCGGCTGATGCAGCATCATACTTCACAGACGGCTCGGTGGACCCAAAACATCATACATCCGGAGCGGCCTTCTACACCCAAGGTCAGACCCTCCGATGGAGACTTTCCAATGACTGCTCCACCCTACAAACAAAGCTGGTAGCAATCTCAAAGGCCCTACAACACGCTGCAACACAACACAACAAGTCCATCATAATTCACACGGACTCGAAATCGGCCATGCAGGCGCTGCAACACAGTCAACCAAGAGACAACGTCCACATCATAACCTCGATCCTCGCACAGCTACAGGAATTCCAAAGACAAAACCGCCCAGTCGTCTTACACTGGATTCCCAGTCATGTAGGGATCGGAGGAAACGACGTGGCAGACGAAGCAGCCAAGGCAGCTATACGTTCTAGTAGCGTACACATTCAAGTTCCAGCAAGCGTGCAACAGATCAAGAATCACCTCAGAAAGACTAGCAAGCTCCACATCAAAAAGAGCTTCCTTCACGCATTCAACGCTGGTTCCCAATCAGCCAAATGGTACCTGGCGGCTACAAAAGGGGAACCACCTTTCGCGGACAAGAAAACATCAAGACAAACCCAAGTCAGCCTTCATCGACTACGACTAGGGTACAAGTGCTCCTGGCAGATGATCGGAAATGACGTCATGGAATGCCCTACTGTCAGGAGCCAGCAGCCAACCCACTGGAACACTATCTCCTCGACTGCGAGGTCACACAAAGTCTCCGAAACAGAACTCAAATCTCCCAAGAAGCACACACAACACCAGCGGCCACTCTAACCCGAAAGGCCCAAACAAACCACATTCACGACCTTCTCCGGGTCATCACACGATACCCACCACCCAGATAGCTTAGAAAGTATCCTCTCCCAGCAATTGCGGACCCAGTTCGGGGGGCGCGCCACTCCGAAATTGACCACGTCCAAGAGTGGGGGTTGGTGGTAAGCGTCCACTGATCGGGGGTCCGCTCACACTTGCAACCTGCAGTATCCTTCCAAATCTGCAGGTGGAACCACCTCCAATCCCAATCCGGTCTGGCTGCTCCAGGAGCTCCAGCCGGAACCACCAAACGGGCCGCCTATAGGCAAAGGCCCGTGTCGGACTACGGTCCGACAATCTCAACAACAAACAACGGTGACCTTGGAAGATCCGAGTCGCTGAATGGTGTTTTCTATCTAATTCATGCCTCCCACCGTCTGCGTGGGCCAGTTTCCTGCGAATTTCTTATGCGTCATATTTTTACCCTAAACTACGAGGCCATAATTATTTATATCTGGTAATTTTACGAATTTACTACAAGGTATTTTTGTACTAAATTTTGGTAAATGAATAACTCTTGGCTTAAGATATATTTTCTCACATGATGCCCAAGTCAAAGATTCTCAATTGACTATGAAACCCGAGGCGGTTGGTCAAATTTACTTCTTTTGTCAACTCACACATGCTGTTAGGTACATAAGCATTTAAGCTTCGTAATTATCTAGTGTTTTGTGTAAGGAACATTTACAGGTATATTTTATTTAAATATACTGTATTTACACTTTGTCGTGTTACTTTTCACAACTGAATGGGACCAGTGGCCTGTGTAGGAACCTTCCATTGTTCTTGATAATTTTGTCTAGTGATATTTTGAAGCCCAGTACTATTCTTGATACCACACCTTGGGCTGATGGATATACTGTAGACGTTTATGGAGAGGGAGAAATAGATTGACACCTGCTTCATTTTATTTATTTATTATTCATTAAAGTTCGTGGGTTAAAACTCATTTCTACCAAAAAATGAAAAACAACTCTAGAAAACATGCCTTCCGTGCAGTAGTGCCGTCCCTTCAAGATTTGTATCCGGCATTATCATTGAATTGAATCTTTTAATTTCGAATATGAATGTTTACTATGCATATATTTTAAGTGATGAATATTAACTACACTGTTCAATTTACGACATAATCACGCTAGTTATTTACCAAACTGAATTCTAATCAGATTTCAAATCGATCTTATGGTGTTTATTCACTGGGGAAATAAAATGTCATAAGTTATAAGAGTGTTTCCTGTTAAGTGGTGCGGTTAAACAGTATATCAAAGATCCCACTGAACACAGGTATTTTGTTGTCCATAAGGGGATTATTAAAGTAAAAAAGATATACTTGGAGTCGAGGACATTCAGCAGGTGACTTAGTAGACCTTCAAGATGGGATCATGGGAGACTACTGGGAGTGGTAGCAATACAACCGTGGATAAATTTTTTCATTAGAACCTTTTTTACTGTTATGCATTTGATAAAATCATAAGTTTATTTAATTTAGAGGACTTCAGTTCACCAGGCCAGGAGGCAGCAAAAAGTCTGGAAAATACTTGAGGCAACTATGGCGCATGCCCAGGTATTTCTGGTCTTCACCGATGTGATGACTGTGCAGAGATATAGAATATTCAGGACATTAAACATAAAATTTTATTACTTCGTATTTTTATTGCTAAGAAATTTTGGATAGATCGTAAAGGATGGATCTGATAGAGTAACATTCACAGGTTCGTGCAGTTGGCAATAATAATGTAATATGCATTTGTTCATGAATGACAATGTATTAATGCTCTAGTATGATTTTTGAGGGGAACATGAGAAAAGTAATTCTGCTTAATTCTTGAAAATTTTTAATTTTTTTTAGTGTTAACTAATAACATAACATGCACTGGAAGTACTGCGTTCACATTGATGTAACTAGTAGCTTTAATAATCAAGAAAAATCGTCTAATGATAACAAATAAAATTTCGTTTTGAAAGTGTTGTGCAGTAGTGTTATTTTCGGTTAATATTCTTTGAGCATGAAATGAAGATCCATAATATTCAATTAGCAAGAAGCAAGCTAATTGGAAATGATCATCACTGTTTGAAGTACACATAAAGCTGTACAAGTATAAAAATATTTCCAAGTACAGTACAAGTTATCAAGAGCTAAACAAAGAATTTCAAGCTTAATTATTAACAGTAAGTGACTCCACGAATATTAACGATAAAGTGTTAAGTGGGATGCTTTAAACTGTCATTCTATTCTTTCTGTAACTAAAAATAATCCGCAAGCAAGGTCCCACTTATGAAGCTGTTATAATAGGTTTTAATTTTTTGGTCAATTAACCTATTGTTAACATGAAAGGTTAAAGGCTAAATGGGACAGTCATATGGCACACCATTCTGTAGTCAGTAATAAACAGTATTTCATGTTTTGAAAAAGAAATTCATCTAACCTGTTTAACGCTGTTTCTTTAAAATATGACATAGTATAATTAATAAGCTGTTCTAAGATACTATACTTAATATCCTGTATTCGCTGATCAGTTTTTCACATGAAGGAACAATGTAGTCACTGAATAACCAAATAATGCATTCACTTAAAATACCCAGCAAGGTAACTAGTAAACAACTATTTTGGCAGGATAAAATAGCACCTAGCAAATGTTTCAGCAAATGAAATACCAAAACAAAAATCCGAAGTCATGAATGCCATCTAGTGCTATGGCATATTTTAATTCCACAAAAATGCTCTACAATACGACTTACAGGTACAGTAATCTACAAAAGAACAACAATAAAACCTAGAGTAACATATTTCCTGATGGCTACAATGTTTATAATAGAGGTTTTCAGTGAGAAGTGAGTGTAAGTGCCTGTAATTCTGGAAATTCTTGCTTCATTGTCCACATGAGTGTGCACATTACAGCGTTGATGTTAAATTTAGCCTTATTTTTATATTGGAATAAGAAAATTAAGCTATCTAAGTAAGTTTGGTATTAATTACAGATATCAGGGACATAAAACAAAACAAAAAAGTAATATTTTATACCGAAAATCAAATTCAGGCAATACAACTTCTCAGTTAAAAAGTTGTATCATATTAGTTTAAGCCCTTCAAATAAATCAGTGGTATACAATGTTTCATTATCTGTAGCCCAATACAAAGAGGAAACCAAATACCATGTGTATGCGTTTGTCTAAGTCCAGCACTCAATAAATCCTTGAATGGTCTCAGTTTTGAGTAAAATAATCGGATCGTGTCCATTATGGAACTAGTCTGAGTTCTTTGGGAGATGAGAGGTCCCTATCAAGTTTGAAGAAAACGCAAATACCTCTTCAAAAGTTATCATATTCAAATGAAAAATATGCACCCAAAATTTCATAATATCTTACAACATTCAGAGAGAGGGTGAGAGGAGAGACAGTGTTGGCAACGAAAATTGCGTGGGGGAGGGGAGGCTGGTGGAGCGGTACCGCTCTTGCCTCGCAAGCAAGATGTCACGGGTTCGATTCCCGGGCTGGCAGAAGTTGTTTGGACACTCTTCCTAGTCCCCTGGTCCCTGTTCACCTAGCAGCAAAGTAGGACCTGCTGTAAATCGAAAGTTGCGAATTCGTATTCAGGGACAAGTTGTTGGGGCTTCCAATAACTTGCTTAGACATAAAAACCATTGACTCTTCAGGCTTCTACGCCCTTACCGCTTCACCTTACACAAGGATGTAGAGGGTGCCCCCCCCCCCCCCCACCCCAAAAAAAAACGAATTTTGCTGAGGGGTTTAAATAAGCGACGGCCACGCAGCTGTATGACTGACTGAGGGAGAGTCTATCGCCTCCTACCGTAGAGACATCTTTCATTCGACCAACATATACCAAGAGGATATTATATTTGTTCTCATTAGTCAAACCTTAGACCCCAAAACGTGAGTGTGATTGTGAACTATTAAATCCTCTAAAAACTCAAAATAACTTTAATAAGTATATTTATGTACTGTATATTGATCATATTATACAAATTGTCTCCTGATGTATCAACAGTTGTAACATGTGAGTTATATTTGAGGCTAATAGGTTATGTACTGTATATTGATAGTACTATTCATACTGTGTCCTGATATACCAGCATTTGTTATATGTGAATTGTTCCTTAACAGGTTTTGACCGAATTATACTCTTCGCGTCATCGTTGTGGGGTCTTATTATCTAGCATAAATCAATAACTCTCCTATGAGCGTTAACAGATATAATCAAATAGATGAGACGACATTTATTTTTTATATGAAGAGTAAGAAACAAAATACTGTACTTATTTTTTACTGAAAAATTTACTTAAATACCATGGTTGAAATAATTAGTGGACTCATAATGCTCACTTTAAAACAATCAATGTAGTTAAGATTCTAAATAAACCTGGAGAACCAAATCAACTTTTCCATATATAAAAGGGTACAAGTAAAAGGAATATTAAATACAGTAAATTAAAAACGTCTCACAACAAATCTATTGATATCAAAGTCAGTGCGGTATAGTTTCATAAGCGTAATGCAAATTATATTTCCTGTCAACTATTATATCGACTGTTAGCTATATAGTACACTGCAACTTATACACTGAAATATTTCCCTAAATATTCTAAACATCAAAACTCAGATGGAAATAACTGGAATGACTTCAGAGCTACATCTAAGAAATCCCATGGGCACCACACATGTAGGGCAGGATGACTGAACAGAACTTATCCTGCTTTATATGTAAGTCACTATAAATTGCCTTTTCAATATACTGTAGATAGGACAGTACTGTGCATGGGTCAGTTTACTGATATGAACTTACATCTACTAACATTTCAATACGGCAAACTTCGACAGTTCGGTTTCAGTACCTTACAATTTTGGAAAACTCGGACCTTGTCAAACTTGCTGCGAAATATATATATATATATATATTTTTTTTAATTTGCAACATATAAACACATTCGGAATTATCTTACATGTCTTCCGAGGTATTGATCACGTCATGACAATTATGTAGACCAGTTTGGAGAAATTTAGGATAGCTTGGACTATTGTAAGGGATCCGATGAGTGATCACCAAACATTTACGTATACTGTACTGTACATTGACTGGTTCCGAGTGGTACTGTCACTGGACTATCTACAGTACAGTACTTCCATTAAGTACACATTCGCTAACAAGTTTAATGTTAGAAGTAACACTTATCCATAATATCTTTCAGTTGGTGATCTGCATCATGCTAAAATGGTAGCAATCGTTCAAGGTTCTGCCAGGGAAGTAACGACACAAGTACAGTATTACGGAAAACTTAAGAAAGATCGAGCGTTCCTAGTACAGTAAACTGAAAATATAGAACAGTACTCAGAAAGTAACGCAGGTAATACAGGGTATATGGTCTGGAGACAAGTGCATTCTATGGTACAGTATATACCTGGTACTGTAGTACTCTTTGCTATTAAAAAGGCCATTTATAATCACTGTTCCAGTGTATCTTAAAACATTGCTACAATGTGTGGTCAGTTAAATTACCTAGCGAAATCACTTATTTAATACCCCAAGCATTACGCATCATGAGATCAAAGTATGCATCTTGGTCGATGGAGGCGCTAATTCCTGAGTAATAGTCGTAGAACTCGTCCTTTGTTAGCTAAAGGGAAAAGGAAAAGTTAGTTAAATTTCAGGAAATACAAATCAAGTTACGCAAACAGTAAATTACTTAAAGGATAATTTTCATTTGTCAATGATTTTTAATAATAGAGCGAACATAAATATTCCTAATGCTTACCAACTTTCTAATATTAGTTGACCGTCTTTGGTGATATTTTCCATAAGGCCATCACATAATATTGTAATTACCAAATTACAATCCAATTTACATGCAGTTTCTCCAACTTATTTTTGTCTCTTACTTCAACCCCTTTTAGTATTACGCACGTGGCTAAATGCCATGGTCGGATGGGCTACTACCAACATTTGTGCGTCTTACATTGTGGATTGGATCTCAAATACACGATGCCAAACAAATGGTTTGGAGTGTGGTAGCAATTAATATATGCGAAAATTTTGATTTATATAGATTAGGAAATTTCATTTCAGTTTTAAAAGCCTGATGCCGTTTCTTATTGTGATGTATTAAGTGAAGTACACCTGGCTGTATATCTTTTGAAAACAAAGGTTCAGCATACTACTACCTGCACTCAAATATCAGTTTCTCGCTCTTCTTAATGTTACAATAGCAATTCATTATCGTTTGCCTTAAGCTTAGGTAATCCAACATAAACTCATAAGCGCCAACAACTTCCTCATTTTCTCTAGTTCCTATTTTTTGGTTTAATTTCCTATCCTATGATACAGCTATTACTCACCATGCACTACTTAGCTTAGAAGAATTTGACAAATCAAGATGAAAACAAAGATGTCCTATAAACATCATGAATAACCCACCTTGCCATCCTCAGATGTGTTGTTCTCAAACTTCTTTATTACAGTTTCCAGGATCTGGTCTTCGGTCATCTCTCCAGATTGATACTTAGGATGCCTCTGGACCGAGTACACCCCCTTCAAGTCCTCCAGGGTTACTATGCCATCATCTGTTTTGTCTAGCTTGTCAAAAGCCATATCTACCAGTTTCTTTCTTCTTTCATTAATTTTTGGCTGTTTGGGATATATTAAATGTTCTTCAGAGTTGTTAAAAGTAATTATGATGCCCTTTATATATCTTAAAACACGTCATATCCTATAAATATATACAATAGGTAAACCTGATATGTGGTACGTAAATGATTCTACTCATCATGTAACCATTACTGAGACAAAGTCTGACTTGAACAATGTAAAATATAAAGATGTTTTAATCATTTAAACAACACTTGCAATGTACTTGTATATTATTAAATTGAGAGTTCATTAATTCCATTTGGGAAACAGTGTGACTGCTAAATTTGAGATAATTATCTATGAAGAATGAAATCTAAATAAAAATAATACTGCAGTGTAGCATACATGACCAGCAGGATACTGGTGAGTAAGGATAAAGTTCATACGTCTACAAGGTGAAGTAGTCTCTCTCTCTCTCCCATACATACAACTCATGTTCGTTGTACATGTTCAAAACTCACCCTTATAGCCACGAGAAATTCATCATAGTTCACAGACCCTCCACCATCTTTATCAAAAGCTTGGAAAAGCTTCTCTGTATCCTCTTCTCCAAGCTTTAGACCAGTTTCCCTGATACCCTTACTGAACTCCTCCAAGTTGAGGTTGTGAGAACCGTCGTCGTCCATCCTGCGGAACACTCTGCAACAAAACACCAACATGACAAACTGTGATGCTATGGAAAATATACAGTGCTTGAATCAGGCTTTAAGACATTAATCTCGATATTGTTTTTTTATTTCACTGTACCAACTATTTGCCAGAGTCTGAGGTAACACGTTCTTCACACTTTCTTTCTAACTGCACTAGATGCTTTATTCTGACAAAAAATGTGAAGCTTTCTAAGTTTGGCTACTTTTTACCTCTGAGACGACAAATGTGAGAAAAGAAATTACTTCAGAAAACCATAAGTTATGGAGGTGTGGAGATGGAAGGCAGGGAGAGCCAAGCCTGAGGCGATATTAAAATGAGGGAATTTGAGTACAACGGCCTCTCTCTTCGACCACCACCCCCAGATGTTGAACGACTGTTTCACCTGCTTATGTATATTCTAATTAATTTACAGAAACGAGTCAACTCAAGGATATATTTTTCATAAGAATAAGAAAGGTATTATTGTTATCTTTGTTTCAATATAATGAGGACACACTGTATACTCACTTCATATTGTTAACCTCCTTTGATAAAACCAAGACAATGAACTCAGTACTTCTAAATAATATTTATGCAAGCCACATGACTTAAGTTTTAGCATTTGCTTTAGTGATTTAATAGTTGATGTACGCTTCTTAAAGCTTAGGTAAAAAGAAAAAAGTACATTTACTGGACGTGAATATAACTTATACTGGTGTTGTTACCTGCAGCAATTCCTCCGGGCATTTTTTGTGTGTATGCCAAAGCTCTATTCTGCTGTCAAATTTTAAGCAACTTATGTTGGTTGATGAAGTCATTTTTAATAAAATTTACAATACAAAAAATCCTGCTGGGCTTCAAACTTCTTGATCAATTTAATTTTCACTAATACAGTACATATCCACGCAGTCAAAGTCGACCACTGCCAAGTGTGAGAAATTTACGTTGACAATAGGATGTTCTTTCACGAAATTTTCCAACTAGAATATTCTAAACTTATGCAAGGATATGTCACTTTAGTTCAAAGAGTATTAAAAAACTGATTTACTGATAACATTTATATTCCGCAAAAGCTCTGATATATACAAAGACACTCTAATGAGGTATAGGTGTGACTTACTTGCCCATACCCATGATGCCAGCGGCGCCGCGGCTGAGGCACAGGAGCCGCAGCTTTTCCACAGGATCGGTTGTTTGCTGGATCTTCCTGCGGGCGACTGCCATCATGTCCTCCTCATTTCTTGTGGACGCTGTCCTCGGACGGTTAGCCATGCCGTTACTGCCGGAAGAAGAGAGCTCCTTAGTATATCTTATCTCATTCCAAAATGACATAAAACCAAACTTTAGTTAAGGAAATCACTGGTCGATGGTGTCAATTGTGTCATTAACCCAGAAAATATGTATCATAAGCTGTATAGGATTAAAGTCCAGTTTAACAAAGTCCCGGCGTGTACTGTGTCGCTGATGGCCATATACTGTATGTAGTGGCAACATAACATAAGTTGTCGCTAATGTAACAGTTTATGAAGATCATATAACTATTTTTTTACTGTAGATATGCGTGTGCCCGTGCTTTCAGGTTCCTGTATGAAGTTGTGGGTATTGCACATTACTACTACAGTACTCCACTTACAAAGTCTACATTTACCCGTCATTAAATGATAACCAGAAGAATGTGCCTCATCAAATGCGTCTATTTGACTAACATTTGGTGCGACAAAGAAACAATTTAGTCTCAGCCCAAACATGCTAGAAGGCCATGTATCATAAGCATTGCTACTTTACCTTATACTTCACAGTTCTTATGAAAACATATTCCGAGGGACCTGACCTGACCTTGGTGTACCCAGTAATTACCTGTTCCCGCCTGGCCAATCAACAACTTGCTCCTCCCTCAGTATCAGACGGAGGTAAATCAAGAGGCTGACCCACAACTATTATTTTTTTTTAACTGGGATTATTCCACCCGGGCACAGTTCACTGACCCAAGTCGGGCCTGGGGGGCGAAAATATAATAATAATAATAATAATAATAATAATAATAATAATAATAATAATAATAATAATAATAATAATAATAAAGAACCATAAATAAATACAAAAATGAAAAAACAGATCAAGATTGGAAACGATATACAGTACAGTATGTAAGTTGTGTTGTCAAACTAAGAGAGACAATTGAGGCCCTGCAATTGTGTAAATGAGGCAGAAAGTCAGATCATCAACCTGGGACTTGGTCACATGTGGCAGCAGGGTCTACCATTAGACAACACATTATGCTTCCAATATCTTCCCAGGCTGTAGTATCTCCCTGTCAATAGCTGCCTATAAGGAAGTAGTCCACCTACATTTGTTATAACATTGATGGTTCTGCTCCGTCATGTTAGCGACCCATCCACCTACCACGGTACCTACTGGACGGCATGGATCTTTACCTGAAAGTAACGAGGACTACGACCCCCTGACGGAGACACGATGATCCTCCCCATACTGGCCAGATACTATGTAAATAACATTGATTATGTGCTAAAGGAATATCCTTCCTTCCTTAGGCTTTAGTAAGCCTCTTTATAATATTTATACTGCATATACTTGTCACACTTGCCAGATGCTTCTGGTGTCATTGTACAGGGGTACCTAGTGACAGCACTAGGATCCCGCTTCCTCTATCAAGGAATAAACAATTGAAATTATAAATTGAAGTAACGAGGGCAAGGGGTCCAACCCCACCCTGAGTAGAGATGACGCCGTGCTTAGGTTTGTGTGCCAAAAGTGACGCCATAAGACTAACCTAACCTAACCTAACCACCATGGAATGATAATGATAACCAAGACCAAAAGACACGCCCTCTATCTCCGTGTTCATAATTATCTTCTTAGCCACCCCCCTCCCCCTCCCTCTCTAGTGTGTGAACTATGGAGGGCAGATGGGTGGAGGGAAGGTGGGTGGAGGGTAGTAAATGGATGGAGGACAGTCGATGGGTGGAGGGTAGTTGACAGTTGGAGGACAGTAGATGGGTGGAGGGTAGTTGACAGTTGGAGGACAGTAGATGGGTGGAGGGTAGTTGACAGTTGGAGGACAGTAGATGGGTGGAGGGTAGTTGACAGTTGGAGGACAGTAGATGGGTGGAGGGTAGTTGACAGTAGATGGGTGGAGGGTAGTCTAGACCAGTAGGCCGTTGGTGTAGTGGGAACCTTTTGCCTGGCGACGAGACGAAATGTCCAAATCACCTCGAATTCGTTTCCCACCGTGATCTCTCTCCTGTACATCACACTTACAATTCCTTAACTTCAGTATATTGCCAAACTCACACGGTGTTTATTATTTATACTTGAGCCGTATGAACAAACAAGAAGCACGCCCAAAGGAGACTCTCATCTGCCAGGTATTTCACAGGTAAACAAAGTAATTATGTGGTTACCTGTTGCCGTTGGTGGTGTCATTATTGTGAGGCCACGCTAACGACGACCTACCACGATATGTAATTGTTTCCACGATGACGCTGTGCTACTTTCCACATCGTCCGTTCTGAACAACTCATTTCTAAAGATTCCTGTGGTCTTTTTGCACTTATATAATGAGCACCGAGGAAGCCAGTGAAGTAAGAATGATATTACTTCGACTAACTTACATTAACTCCGACATCACTGGAAAAATTAAGAGCAATAAATTAAGTCTGGGATTGAGACAGTAGTGAATTACTTAATGCTAATATGTAGAGAACCGGGGTATAGGTCTTACACAATTAGTCGAGCAGAGGAATAAAATTGATGAAAAATAAAAATAAAAAACTTGATAAGTCGCCAGAGTGAGTGTGTGTGAGGAGAGGGGGGAGAGGAGGGGGCGGCAATGATTTATGATACATCAATACAACTCTGGACTGGAAATCAATTATCCTCATGAGAAGGAAGTAGTCGTGCTGTATATCTAAATTATAATTGTATTGAATATTGTTAGAGTAATAAGCGACAACTAGGCAATAAATATGATAAAATAGTAGAGTGTGTGAGGGAGGAGTGAGTCAGGCAGGCGGGCGCTCAATGTCATGACCTTGACCACTTCTCAGAAAATTCCAAATGTGTTCACAGAAACTATAACTTTATGACCAATCACCATCACCTGTACGCTACACGACTCTCAGTATCAAACAGTGGCATTACGGCCAAGTTTGTAGCTCACCACGTTAATAACCTTGCTTGTTAACCTGAAATATAGCTTGATAGAGGTTAGCGAGTGTCGAAACCTGTAGATCGAGTTACTGAAAGGCTACCCGAAGCTTTTTTTAGCTTATATACATATCAGGTGTGCTGGATCAAACAACCATGGCTGCCAAGTTTAATTTTTTATCGCTATTTCAAGCCTTACAAATACCAACAGATAAATGAACGAGGATGATAACTGATATAGATGACTTCACTCCCCTATTGGTGATACTGTTTACATCACACAAGAACATCTTCAACCACTCATGTACAGGCACACAGATGGTCACCCCACAAGGCAATGAAACAGAACTTTGAGAGAGGTAACATTTCACTTGTTCTGATGTTAATGTCGACACGTCCAGAATTATGACTGGATCTGTTGACATGTTGGTTCACTGTTAACTGTGGATGCCTAAGTAGTGTACAGTATATGTCTTACGGACAGCTCGTACTACAGCATGCAACAGTAAAAGGACAGTGCTTGAACGTAGATGAACTGTAGATTTTACGAAAAAGAATTCTGCAGCCTGTGGTACATTTTTATTCGGAAAAAGAGAACTAGACGGGTAATTGTTTCTTTAACATTTTTTAATTTTCCCAAAGATATCAAGTTCTATTTTATATATAAATTCATAGAGACATCTTTGATACTTATCCTGTTATGTAAAGTTTGTTTTATGAAACATAATTTCATCCAACAAAAATGCATTGAAGTCCTATGAGTTAGAGAAATTTAAGTAATTTCATGGTACTTACAGTACTGTTATGATTCCAACTAAGCAAAACTGTTTTTCATCATACTAACAGCAACTGCAAGGTGCATATTGCGTTGGTGTATATTTGTCTTACAGCACAAAATCCAACGGAGTAAACACGACTTTCGTGTCCAGCCAGGGCTCATTTGTATACATAAGCACTGACTTCCCCTTCCTAACAGTGAATTACCTCAACAAGACACTGGTTAAGGATTTGGACCCTGATTATAACTTATAACTAATGAATTTAATACGAGCTTAATTCCGGACTTAGTTAAATTGGTTTTCTATCTGAGGTGAAACTAGAGGTTCATGTCCAGTGTCATATCTCTGACATTACTGTGTGGCAAGACGAGAAGTTACCCGGGTGGCAGGTAGGCAAACTACTGCAACAGTCTATATAAACTAGAGCTTCATGTCCAGTGTCATATCTCTGACATTACTGTGTGGCAAGACGAGAAGTTACCCGGGTGGCAGGTAGGCAAACTACTGCAACAGTCTATATAAACTAGAGCTTCATGTCCAGCGTCATATCTCTGACATTACTGTGTGGCAAGACGAGAAGTTACCCGGGTGGCAGGTAGGCAAACTACTGCAACAGTCTATATAAACTAGAGCTTCATGTCCAGTGTCATATCTCTGACATTACTGTGTGGCAAGACGAGAAGTTACCCGGGTGGCAGGTAGGCAAACTACTGCAACAGTCTATATAAACTAGAGCTTCATGTCCAGCGTCATATCTCTGACATTACTGTGTGGCAAGACGAGAAGTTACCCGGGTGGCAGGTAGGCAAACTACTGCAACAGTCTATATAAACTAGAGCTTCATGTCCAGTGTCATATCTCTGACATTACTGTGTGGCAAGACGAGAAGTTACCCGGGTGACAGGTAGGCAAACTACTGCAACAGTCTATATAAACTAGAGCTTCATGTCCAGCGTCATATCTCTGACATTACTGTGTGGCAAGACGAGAAGTTACCCGGGTGGCAGGTAGGCAAACTACTGCAACAGTCTATATAAACTAGAGCTTCATGTCCAGCGTCATATCTCTGACATTACTGTGTGGCAAGACGAGAAGTTACCCGGGTGGCAGGTAGGCAAACTACTGCAACAGTCTATATAAATACGTATGCACAGAGTAAATGTCCACCAACCTGGCAGTGTTAGTTGATCAATGTCCTTCGATGGCTTTGAGTCAGTGATCAAAGTCCTCAAAACTACACCTACCGGTTAAAAATGTCCTACAATACCAAGCCATTAAAGGGTCAGTGTCCCAGGGTATTTTTTATAGCAATAAGCAATGTATAGCACAGCAAAGAGTTTCAAACAAGAGTTAATCCGACTCATGACCTTGACTGTCTCGAGGGACGACGTCACATTCCATTCGTCAACAGACACACCAGCAGTATTACCCAAGAGGCACTTCATGCTGGCTCACATCCACAGTGACCCGGACAGACTGTGCCTCTCACCTGGTCGCATGGCGGCTGGTAATAAAGACAAATATATTTAGACAGCGTATCTGTCTTCCCAGCAGAAGTGATAATGTAATTTTCTTACTCTTTAGCTGTTGACAAATGCAGTTCTTATTATTTATGTACACGATAAACTTTCTTTGACAAAAAATCCTCCTTTAGACCAAGGTGGACTGGTAATATTATATTAAATAAGTTGTAATCTTCTAAAGAACAGCCACACAAGGGAGATTTGTTTGATCTAATAATATTCTCTCAAACGTTGAGTTACAGCTGTGCGGGTGTACTATAACGAGCCAGGGTGAAGGCCCCGACCTGCATAACCTGGGCCGTCGTGTGTCGTGATGCACAACACAAGTTTCACCACAGGTCGATGGGTGGCCCCCTCAACCCTCACCTCCCGTCGATGGGTGGCCCCCTCCACCCTCACCTCCCGTCGATGGGTGCCCCCCTCCACCCTCACCTCCCCTGCAGTAACTCTGACATTTGGGTCGATTTTCTTGACTGTCCAATCCCAGGAGAACCAAACTGTGTGGTGAAGACAACTTACACCAGTTAACAGCTCGCCAGTGTGTGCACCACAGGACGTAACATCTGGAAAATTCCCGAATATTACATAAACATAAAGGGCGTAATAGAACAGTTATTATAAAGTATACTTAATGTCGTCGGAATGGCAGATGAATGGATAAGACAACACTAGTGTGCCTCCTTGTTATGCTCTAAGTACAGTACATCACTGTGTGAAGCACAGGGAGGTTACTTCACCTTTTGTATTTAAAAATTATTCACTATTATCCATTATCTAGAGAGGTAATAATCACCCTTCACGTCTCCGCACCTTTGTAATTACGAGCGACGAGTTTAACGCACAAACAAGAATATTTTTAGGTTAAAGAAAAGTGAGCGATAATTACTGACAATGAGGAGCAGAGTTGAGCAGAAGAGCCGCCATTCATTATGAAAAGGGTTCACGGCCTCTCACTGACCATCTTCCTTTGTTTATCCTTATATTATTATCAAGCTATATCTTTATCTAGTTAATTATCTCTATGTCTCTGTTCTCCCCTCTCCTTCCCCTAGTAGCAGCGTGAGGGGCGGGGCCCAGTAGGATCACCTGACAGTCACGTCACACGCGACGCCACATTACTCTTATAAATCCCACAATATTCCTACCTTTTCTGCACGCTTTAGCGCCAACCATTAGCGGAGCATCTATCTAACTATAAGCCTTTCCTAAGTTACCAGAAACCCCAGTGATCTCCTCTATGGGTCACTCTCAGTTTTATGTGGGCTAACGGAGACTTGTACGTGACCCAACACACTTTTCTTGATACTACATTTTTCATATAAAAGGACATTGGTGTCTGATATCGAAATGGAGTTGCCTACCATTCAAATAAGAAAGTCTCACTCCGAGCTACCTGTACAGTCAAGTCTAAAAAGCTTTAATTCGGGTCAGTAATAAAATTAAACCTTTATTACTGAAGGCTTCCGAGATCTAGTTGTGAAACATCCACAACCAAGTTTGTTTCCAATCCAATTTGTTCGAGTTACTGTGTTCACAACGCAGACAGACGAACGGGCGTGTGACAAGACAGAATGTATTCCCCCGACTCCAAACAGGTACGGCGGGGGTCAACAAGACACATTTTCCCCATTGGTACGTAGAACTGACACACAATTCATGGAAGCGTGACCAAAGGATGGGCCAACTACAGTATACCTCAGCGCCGTTGTACAGTAGGTCATGGTGTGACTGGCAGCTATTATCGCCGTTTTACTTCCTCTAGTCTCCCTTATTATGACACAATATAATAATGGTTAATAATCCAGCGTTTGCAGCAGTAATTATACAGCTCCAGCTGGATTATATTGTCTGATAATTTCAAGGGAGGGTGACGAGAATACGTGAAGACTTGAGCCATTGGGAGCGTGAGTCAGGTAGGAAGAGAGTGTTGGTGGGTGGCTCCTGAGATCAAGGTCAAATGGGCCTAGTTCTAATAGGTCCCAACCTACCCTAGCCCACTAGAATGAGAGTATATTGTGATTGGATCCCAATCCTTATTGGTTAGGTTAGGCCAAGGCCTATTATCACTGGGATCCATCTGGCCACACACACACACACACACATTACTTTGCTGTCACTCGGAATAAAGTATAACGATCATCCAGCTATGATATAATGATATGAATTATTGAGGATGTCACCCAGGTTGGTGAGTTTTAAGGTGACTAAAGAGGCCGATACGGGACCGGCAGAGTCGTTCACAGATGTTGCACATGTGGAGGGCTCCATCTAGCGCGGGAGGGGCGGCACTGGGAAGACAAGAGAACAAATGCCAGTATTCTCGCTGACATCAACTGTAGGAACATCGAGGCTGCCATTATTCATTAACAACTACGCTGGACTGGCCATGTTACCCACATGGACGACAGTAGACTGCCAAAGCAGCTACTTTACAGTCACCTAACGACTAATAAACGTAACGCCGGCGGACAACTGAAAAAGTATAAAGATAGTCTAAGACAAACCTGAAAAAATGCCAAATCGACCCCCTCACCTGGGAGACGATTACTCCACACCGTAACGCTTGGAGGAGCACCACATGGTGTCAATACTTTCGACTTAGCCGGACTGCAAAAGCAGACAAGCGCCAACGCCGGAAAGATGCTGCCGCCGCCCCTCCCACACTAGATGTAGCCCTCCACATGTGCAACATCTGTGTACGACCCTGCCGGTCCCGTATCGGCCTCTTTAGTCACCTTAAAACTCACCAACCTAGGTGACATCCTGAATAACTCATATATTGTCTCATAGCTGGATGATCGTCATACTCGATTCCAAGTGACAGCAAAGTAGTTGCTAGGATAGCTACTTATGTATTAGGATATTTAATATTAAGGTAATAAAATGGTGGCGAAGGTGTGGCTATTGAGGGAGGCTGGAGGCCATTTAAAAAAAAATAGTAGTAGTAGTAGTATGTGTGTGTGTGTGTGTGTGTGTGAACTGTGGGAGAAAACACAGTAATTCCACTCACCGAAAGTGACAAATAAAACAGACACAAGTCCTGTGACGGTCACCAGGAAATAAACAATTAACACATATCTATCTACACATAAAACACAGCCATTACCTGATCTACTCGTGTTACTTGTTATTAAAACTTAACAACGTGAGTTACCGTACGGGCGGAGCTACATTAGTCAGGGGTGTGTCTTAGTGACATTTCATTCCGACCATCCAATCAAAGATACATACTTGAGTCACTCTAAAATGTGAGGGCTGCGATTGGCTGACATTACTTGACCTTCCGAAGTAAACAGCTAATCACACCTTTGTGCTCTTGACACTAGTTACCACATAGTAGGAAACAATATTTTTTAGTGTCTTATTGAAAGAAAACTTCATGTTTCAAAGACATTTGTCCTTTGAAGTTTTTTATAGTCTTCGCTTACATTTCAATTGTCGGTTATGGAAAACAAAGCAAGAACTTTTAATCCTTGTAAATTCAATTTATTCTTGGAGGAATTCCGTCAATTGTAGATTTTGTATATAAGTATAATATATCGCTTTAAATATTGCAGTGATTTGTTATATTAGATAACTTTTAAATATTAGAATAAAGGTTGAGAAATTAATATTGTCACAAGGTACAAGTTGCAGTCATTACCACCTGTCACCCTCACTGAATTACTCTATAAAGGTTGTACAATAACTTCGATAAAGAGCTAAGTGACGGTGATGGCGGCACGGTTCTATTTAGAGGATTGAGGTCGCTGTTAACAAGACAGATTGAACGATGGGAGCGGAATTAAGGTAAGAGTGTTAGCACTTTAAAGTCTGCACCTGAAAGAGTATAGTGGCTGGTCCCGAGTCTTCTGTGTCGGGTTCATCCAGGATTATAACTGGTGCTGAAAGACGTTCCTAGTAATAAACAATATCAGTGAGGGATAAGACGTCTTAGAAATATCCATATAGTTCACCCTCAGCTACAGGTAAAGTTATAACTTGTCATCAGTAAGGGGCGTCATAATCACACTTCCATCGACTTCACTGTAACCCTCTAGACTCGCCAATGCCTCGCACCAACACAAACGTCTGTGACCATCCGTGTACTGACCATTAGACAGCGAGGAAGGGAGGAGTGTTATAAGGTACTAGCCGAGTAGGTATGTGTTTGTACAGCGTGTGTAGTCTTGTTTAAAGCCATACAACCAACAACCTCGCCTTCTCTCTTCCGCTTCAGACAAGTATTATAATTATAACCATAAATTTTCCCATAGCTGTAGGAGGCGAACAGTACCTAAGGAGGTGAGAAGCAACACATTACTACAAGGGCATTTCCTTCCATGTTAACTTCTGCCACACGTATACGGCACGAAGGAGAGAGAGGGATGAGAAGCATATTAAACATTTTACAACGAGACCGAGGGTGGTGATGACGCTAACAAGCCCACAGTAATCCACCAAGAACCACTCACCGTTGCCAAAGACACATTAACCTCGACCGATATTCTTATGTATGACGAATATTATTATTTTTTTCATATTCCTTCCGGGGATAACAATAAGCAAGGATTTATGTGTGTTATTTCTGGAGTTGACGTTCACGGTGAAGATGGTGATGCTTCTCCGCGAACCCATTGTGTTGTAATAATTTCTAAAAGATAACAAAACCTGGAAACAAGAATTATCAGGAGAATTTGGAGTTAAGGATCAAAATATTGGTTTGACATGTTCGAGCCGACGCCTTAAAACAAGAACCTGTTGTAATGAGTCGTATTGGTCTGATTAAATATAATGGACACTCTCATAGCAGGACATCGCCAGTGCTGTGATATCAAAAACTGAACACATATTCTCACGAAACTTCCAGAATTTTGCTTGTCTGTAACATAATGAAGGAAGTGTTTGTCATCCAGGCGTTTGGTGTGTGTACAGAGGGTGAGAGGGCGTGGTCGGTCAAGGACAAGGGTGGAGCCTGCAGTGAGCTTTTAGTGAAACAGAAAATTGTGAGATTCAATTCTGATAGCAAACTTACAACGAATGAAATATCCCTGGGAGGAGTTTTAATTAAATAAAACAACACTGAATTCAACTTTAAAAGAAACACCACCAGACCGAAAATAACTCCGGACGGGGTTTTAGTGGACAAAAAAAACGGAAAACCTCTAAACTTGGAAACACAACTTGGTGAGTTTTCAATATTATCATAAAAAAATCTCGAAGTTCAAATCAACGACACAATAACGTCTAAAATTACAACACTAATATACAAGAGCCCCGCCCAACACCCTGTAATATTCCGCCCAAAACTACTATAGGAGTATGGCGTCCCACTGACAACCTGCACCACGCACAGTACTTAGCCTGGTTGATTAACTCCACCATGTAACTTATGGCGGGGTATTACCGCACTTAATGCTGGACGGCGTTCTTGTGTTTTATGTTTGTTCTCGGTGTCAGAGTTGCCCTTTACAGTAAGTTTGTTGGCTGAAGATTTTCTCCATACACATTAAGGGAAAATGGCCGACACTGTACTAGAACATCTTCACTTTCCCAAACTGTAAAGTTAGGTACTCATTCACAGCTGAATAAACGGTGGGTGCCCCGGAGGCAAACCAGTTACTTACAATACGAGGCTGCCACACCCTCTCTGTTAGGTAAGATTATTGTATTAAAAACCTCAACTCACCTTTTGACAGTTTGCGTAAACATTATTGTGTAATAGTTGTTGACGGTGATGAATATAATGCTGTGAATATATTAAGCGTAGAATAAAACAACTTTGGTGACTGAATTGTGACGAGGGAGATTTACACCACATAACTAACACAGTAGACTTCAACAATCAGATAATGGACCTCGAGCTTGTGAAGACATCGTCCACCACGTGCAGCAGGAGACCAGGTAAATGTGAGTCTCTAATCTGTCACCTCCGAGTCATGTCCTGTAAACAAAGAGTGTCGGCAACTGGTTCCAATGACGGCTCGTTCAGTTAATGGTGGTGATGTGTGGGTGTAGAGGTGGTGGTGACGGTGATGTGTGGGTGTAGAGGTGGTGGTGACGGTGATGTGTGGGTGTAGAGGTGGTGGTGACGATGATGGTGATGAACTTCCAGGGCCGTGTCCCCCTCCCAACACACACACTACTAGTTACTCGTTAATTGTAATAATGAATGCCCGCCATCCACACGACACCTGCCCCTGCGTTCCTCCTACACCACCCAGCTACACCCCCTGTCCATACGTTCATGTCAGGCTTTCAGTGTATACTCTCACACTCACACACACACACACACACACACACACACACACACACATATCCTATCTCTCTCAGACAGACAGACAGACACACGCACGTATACATCAACGCCGTCACACACAAATAGAACATTGTGCTCTTTGCCTGAACAAATTTCCCCAGGGTAATTATGCTCAAATTGTTGCACGATACCTGATCAGGCACCATGTTCGCTGTCAATTGCACCAAAAAAAATCAACGTTATTCTTAAAGCAATGCCTCTGTATGATGTACAGGAAGACAACCAAAACGTTAAGCTTTATACTAAAAAACGTGTATTGTATAGAGGGAAACTTGTCAAACCTATAATATACAGCCTCTTCATGAACGCACATCACAGGATAATAATAATAATAATAATAATAAAAGGGAATATTGCACGGAATTTAACAGGGAATTAAAAACAAAATGTATTCCGTATATTCGTGAGTGATTGATAAGTATAAGAATACAAGACAAAATCGCACAGAATCTTCAGACATTCAACTAAAACTACACAGGGTCTCCACTGAGTTCAGGAAAGACCAGAAATTAAAAAAAAAACGGCACAGCTCCTTCAAGAACTCAATATCTACCTTATCATTAATTATAAATCCATTTAGAGGCGAGTGATCGTTAATCAATACATAAGTGGTGCTCTCGACCCTGATGCAGCTGAGCGTCTCGGCTCTGTCCGGCTCCCGCACCTTTAGTCCTACTGGTGTCAAACTGGGACTGTGGGGTGCCGGTCTCCCAGGGGTGGGTGGTTTAGTAATTTCTCCAGCAGAGAACACCTCATCATATAACTCAAACAGGGTAGAATACTGTACACTTCAGTAGTATAAACAGTCCATTAATATATATAAAGGGTATTACGTAAGACGTGAGAGTGTGCCATCAAGTAGGGTGTGGGCGTGTTAAATACCCGCAGTGGGCGTTTCCAACTCCAAAGAGTGCGGGGAGAGTGTTGGGTTTCCCATACAAACAGCTGCAAGATTCAAGGGGATACGGCTTGCTGTGGCTTGGGCGTGGCCCCTCAGCTTAACCGTACGTGACGCTCTCCAGTATATCTCTATTTAATACACCACACCTCTTGAATTTTAGTTTTCAACGTTAAAACTTTTTATCACTTTATTTTAATTGTTTTATTATTTTTAACTGGGCGCAAGAAACAATGGGTTAAGAGATTAGCACCATAGTTTGTCAGTGTACGAGGCGCTAACAGTTACCACACACAGACCAACACAACATAATCCTTAACCTATCGTGGTTGGCGGCCTCTGTTGTCATCATTTAGTCTCCCTAAATGGCCGCTACTACTGCTTATACCTACAATAAATCTGACTCACATAGAACATTTCTATTTCACTTTCTTAAGAGGAAATCCTATAGTGAGGCCCTACCTTTACACACATCTGAAACTTACGGAAGAACAAACGTCAGGAAGACTGCCTTAGACTACTCGACTGTCCTGATTGTAAACAAACTTCACGGTGTAACCATTGTCTTTTTTTTTAGCCTCTGTTGACGCCTCACCAATTGAAGAACTATAACACAATCGTGACGCAAAATGTGTCTTGTTTTGCTTAACATGTTTGGAGGAAAGTGCCCAGTGCGCAGCCGCCTTAAGTTAATAGAAAGCCAAGATAATAATATGTACCCAGGTAAAAGAATAGGCTATGATAAGAATAGTACTGGGATAGGAAAGAAGAAAATCATGTAAGGGGAAAAAATACAACGACGTGATACTTAATGAGGGACGAGGGAAGGTGAACACGTCGGACTCGTCATCCTGGCTCACCCCACCATAATATACATCATCGGTAGTATGTCGTGTGAAGATCATTAATAACTGGTGGAAGATGTTTTATTTTTTTTTCTACAACTTAACAAACACAAACACACTGACAACTATATCCCTCGCCTGCCGGAGCTGGACAAACACAAAATTGTTGAGGGAACTGGGTGACCACTGCCTGCCTCGCCATTATCAAGTCAGTGAGACGAGGCCGAGAAGGGATGCGCAATGCAGAGCCTCTTCCAGCAGGCACCAGGGACCTCACCCATTACTCCTTCGGTTTACTCAACTATCGAAGGTGGTGGAATATAGATGCTTATCTCATCTGCATAAAATAGTTAAGAGATAGCAGTCCAATTAAAATATACTTATTTTAAGTCGAACGCAGGCATGGACAACCCGCGGTCTGCATGCGGCCCCACAGTGTGTGTATAAATTTATATATTTTCTTTCCCGTAAAAGTTTATGTTTCTTGGCATTTAACAGAAGATATGCGTTTAGGTTGTTTCATTGTAGTTCCTCATATGCCAAGATTAACAATGGCATTATTCTGGTGGGTGTGTCTCATATGTAAGAAAAATGCTGTAACGCTGTAACTGTAGGAAAAATCAACATATTCACAGAATGCTTCACTCATCTTCTGTTAACTGCCAAGAAACATCAACTTTTACTTAAAACATTAAGATGGATTTGTTTCATAAATGGAAAAAAAAACTGATTGTAAATTGAAATGATCGTAAGATGGACGTGACGATAAACTGCTTCACTATCTCTGCTAATACAATATTAACTATCATTTTGCAGCAGCGGATCTAGGGGGGTCCTGGTGCTCCCCCCCCCCACCATTATCAGAAAATTCTAATACTTTCTCTTTGATGCAGTATTGCACATGGCTTCAAAAATGGCCTCAAAATGTCCAGGATATTGGCCAGATTTAAAAAAAAAAAAATTCTGGGGAGCTTACAGCATCCCCCCGCTCGCTGTGCTCGCCATGTTCCTCCACCCACAACTCCTCTGTTTTGGGTGAGGTAAGATATAAATTTGGATGAGTTGGCCCGCAGAAAAATACCTAAATCATAATGCGGTACATGACTGAGGAAAGGTTGCCTATGCCTGGTCTAACGTAATACTGGAAAAAATGGCGCCTTACGAAAATTCGAAAACATTATTAAAATATCAGTTGTTACAATTTAAAATATATGGAACCAAGGCATACAACCCTGAGCAAAAATAAATACGTAAACAGGTTCTCGCTCTACCCCACAACAAAAAAACACTGGAAGTCAATTCAGTTGCTGGCAGTGACAAAACAGTTACTCTTCCTGATCGGTGTTAAACCCAAGGTGAGTCATGGTTCTCCGTTAACAACACCTGGGTGATGTTAGCCTCGCTAGCTACTGGGAAAATATCGAGCAAGTCTTACCTTAGTGTACGTCAAACAGTAACTTTCACTGAAACCGTTATTTTGTGTAAGTTAAGTCATTACCAAAATTTATGTCCTTACACTCTTACACGAAGTAACTTAAAACTTGTTCTAAAATAAAATTTCTTCAGGTATTATCGTTACAGAATTAACTCTTTTATGATTCATTAGGCTCTGGTGACACTCAAAGGTAATACACATGACCCGTTAAGTGGCTACTCGTTTATAGTATCTCTGTTGGCAATAAAGTACAATGTAAGATGGCCTCAACGCTGTCATTTCCGCAGGTTAGGTTAGGTTAAGTGTCTTACAATAACCCAAGTTGTTCTGAACACGATTCAGCCTTTCCCCCCTCCGCTGTGTAAGTCATTACGTGGGGGAAAGTCATGTTGTTCGTCACGTCAACAACTGGTTATTGGCTCCTTGGTGTCCGCTACTAATAACGTACGTGTGTGTGTGTGTGTGTGTGTGTGTGTGTGTGTGTGTGTGTGTGTGCGCGTGTGTGTGTGTGTGTGTGTGACAGCTGTGGACATACACGCAGGGTTCACTTCTCAGGGATTAAGAGGGGCACTGAATAAAGTGTCAATACGTGCAGGTTTAGTCCTCAAAGTGTGTCCGTCCGGTCCAAGTTGTCAGTTTTCGATCAAAGGGCAGGCAGGGTCAGCAGGGACGATGCCTTGAGGATTGAAGAGAGGTCGCGGTACAGAGCTCTGACATTTGCATTTTATGAAGGCGGCGGCAACTGTCATCTGATTCAGCGGCTAACACATCGCCATCATTTAAGTAGTTTCAGTTGAATGTCTCTACTGACTAATGAGTTATGCACAAGACACGATTTACGGGACAGGCGGACGGAAGAATACTTGGTGGTACCACAGACCGTATAGTTAACAGTATTCAAATGACCACTTTTCGGTGTCCTTGAGTTGAGGTGGCGCCGCTTATGAGTCGAGTCGAACTTCACAACATTTGCCATACGTCATCACCATTAAACAAATTATTAAATGTCTTCTAGTAAACATTTAGGTCAGTTATAAACAATGTCGTCTGTATCCAAATGCAACGATTTTCTTTTATTAATCTTTTGCAGATGTGTTAAAAGGCAAACCTATTATCTACAAGCCTCGTACACTGTTCCACTCTTATCTTCTTTCCTGATCTGAGATTAAGTTTATTTGGATTTTGAGGTAAAACATCTGTGTATGTGATGTGTCAACAAAGATATTCAGCCGTCGCCATTAGGTAAAACCCATATAAAATTTCTTAATGTTTTCGCCTAGCTTTTACACCTTTCTATGCATCACCTCTGGCGTTGGCTGTACGGTCCCCGGGTTACGGTGAACATAAACTATCCAAGATATGATTAAAGCACAACGTGTAGGCGCGTCGTGTGAAACAAGTCTCAGTGAACTTTTATTTATTTTAATCGTTACAATAATTACTTCATAATTCTACGCCAACTCCCAAAAGAAGACTAAAAGTCAGTACACGAGTGTTTTAAAATAGGTATGTATCAGTCTATATCAGAAGCATCAAGTACAATTACAGGTAGATGCCGTTGTTAGTAACCTACTTCACCATGCACCTGTTTCTTGTAGTGAGTAATAAGTCAACATCCTTTTAGCGCAATTAATACTAAACCATGTGATCTGTATATAATTGTCTAGTCAGGAATGAGATTAAAACTAGTAACAGTAAGTAGCGTCACGACTAGGAATCGATAAACTAGACCAGCCAGCGAGTCATGTTATCTCTGCGGCAGTTGAGCGCCACATTTGACTGTGGTGGGCGTCTCCGCAGCGTCTCCCCTTCCTTGTGATAAAAACACTGGTCCCTCTCACTCCGCCAACCACACCCCCTACGCCCATCATACCACCCAGGGCCGGGCCACCATAGCCTTGGCCACTGCGGCTGTTGGCCAGACGCCACAAAGTCTGGGAGCCATCCCTTGGGATTTCATGTCAAATCTTAAGGCAAAATCAATTTTCGACTCCGGTATCGGACACAAATGTTCACACTAACACCGCGGGTCTAGTTCGGTTAAGATATATCATATTAGAGGTAAGTTAAATTACATACTGTCGGGGTTAAGACGCTATATTACTTTAGGTTAAATTTCGGGTCCGGGGAACAGCGTGTCAATAAAATTTACCCCAATTAAATGTGAGAATGAATTTATAATACTCACTTAAGCTAATATATACAAAAGAGTAACCCAGATGTCGTCCAAAGTGACATTCGTAACTGGAGGCGTTGTCTTGTCTCCAGTTGTGGGGAGCTATGAGCGTCCCTCTCCCGCCTCACACACTATTATTCTGGCGCCGAGTGTGAGGCGAGTTTAGTTGTTTATTACTTACTTATAAGAGCTCTGAATATTTTGTTCAGCTGGTTACTTTCAACCTAAAGTCTACAATACTATGGGAGAGAGAGAGAGAGAGAGAGTGTCCCAGCCAACCACTTATCAAGGCGGGAAAGTGAACCAGCTTCCGGGTTGGTATAAGGCCGGGTTGTGGACTAGCCACTTTAAGACTGGGGGCGCAGCGTCGGGTGAGGCTGGTATAGTGTTACCGGGGTAAACGGGGGTGGTGGTGGCTGTCCTATCGCCAAGCTCAAGGTCGCCACACTGAAGGACTGAAGGACACGGAATTATTTAATTACAAAAAAAAAAAAAAAACCATTCCCGCAACCATCTTTTTTTTTCCTCGTCTATTTCTCTTAACACTTATAGTTCTCGCTAACATCCTCTGACCTGCTCGTTTCCTACAGCTAGTAACAGTATCGCCATCACCACATTAAGAAGCATCGTCAAGGCGGGCACCAACAACACTCAAGCGATATTTGACTGCACTTAATACCACAGTAAATCATTAACTTTCTCCATAATCACATCGACACCACAACCACCTCACCATATTATATTTCCATCCCTACCACCACCACCCTTCTTCCACCACCACCAGTATCATCCTCCTTCACTACCACAATCCTTCCTCCTGCACCGCCACCGCCATCTTTCCTCCTACACCACCGCCCTTCCTCCTACACCACCACCATTCTTTCTCCTACACCACCGCCCTTCCTCCTACACCACCACCATTCTTCCTCCTACACCACCACCCTTCCTCCTACACCACCACCATTCTTTCTCCTACACCACCACCCTTCCTCCTACACCACCACCATTCTTCCTCCTACACCACCACCACCCTTCCTCCTACTCCACCACCATTCTTTCTCCTACAGCACCACCATTCTTCCTCCTACACCACCACCACCCCTTCAACAAAGACATGCTACACACAAATCTCCGAGTCAGATCTTTTGTTAGTCACATGAAAGCACAAGAGACAAAATACTCGAGTTGATCAATAACCTCTACCACCTTCCCTAATGGATCACCACACATCGTCCCCACTATTCTGGAAAACCTTAACAGTCTCTCCCTTCCATAGCCAGACCTACACACCATGATAAAACAGCTCTTTTTTTTTTCTTAACTTTACTCACATCTAAGTTACTTTACCCCATCAACGGATCTAAGTAGCAGCCTCATGACACTACTAATCTCTCACACCTTCAGCCACCATCTAGAGTTACAGCCACAGGTGTATGGAGCTCATCGACTCCTCTCCACGTGGCTGGCAAGAGAGGATAAACGACATACACCTTTCCAAACAGAATCATTCACAGAAATGAGATGAAGGAACTTAACTGATGAGTAAAGAAACAGGAGGACGAATTTATTTCACGGGATAATGAATTGGTGAAAAACACAGTGGGGGCTCCAGTTCCCAGTTGCTTCCCACCATACCTGGGCTGGTGGTGGGGAGGTCGATGAGACTATCTTATGAAATATAAACAATACTTAATATGACCTTTTGTAAACAGTGACTTGAATCATTGCAGACCACAAAACAACGAAGAAGAAATTATCGATTTACAGAACGGCCTAATTATTACATGTTCATCAATTTTCATGAGACTTAGTGATGGGAATTTTGTAACTTCCTCCCTCCTTTCCTTACAAAATCGTGTTAGAGCCCCAAGACACAGATAAAATGAAGGTAACGCGGAAGTAAGACTAGTAATGGGTCAGAATGAACACGCGGAACAGGAGTACCGTATCAGCTAGAAGGGAATAGGGCGACAACAACCTTAGTCAGGAAAGTGGTGTGATCATTACGAGGAGGACACGGCTGAGATAGTGATCGTATAACACCAGGCTTAGTGTAGATGGTAGTATTGATAACATTCCCTCACCACACGTCACGCTGCAGACAAAAGTTACTCATTAAAAATATAACCTTGAAGTCAAGATCCTTAGGAAAATCAGTGTAGTTGTACAGTTAAACACGAAACATACTTGTGAATAAAAGAATAGAAGAGAATGAAAAAAAAAAAAGACTGGTAACTGTGTGAAGTAATGGACATGTCTGGTGAGTGTGTATAATGAGATGGGGCGCCAGGAAGGTGAGACGGGCCTAATGTTGTGTGGCCACGAGGAGCCTGATAACTGATACCCGTAAATATTTGCTCCTGGCGACACATGAGGACCACCCCCCCCCCCCCCCACACCATGGTTCTAGTATTAATGAAAGAGGTGAGAATACACGTGAGCGAAGATAACTATTCATACATAAATAATATATACTCATGAATCTCTCGCTCTCACTCTCGTTCAAGATATTCGTGAGTAAACACACGTACACCCACATAGCTTACTACCATATATATCAATATTTGGAGCTTAACAAAACCAGATCATCGACAGACAGACCGCACCAGTACAATATCCCCTCAACCTTACCGTGGGAAGAGATCTAAGACGATGGGGCAGATAACAGACCAGAACGACTCGAATCGATTCCTGGCCACGTGCCATAACCGGCCTGGCCTCACACTGCTGCCGCCTTCCACCACCTGCCACCCTCAGCTGGCAACAGTGTTAAGATCCCTCCTCCTTCCTTCCATCACCTGCCACCCTCACCTGACAACAGTGTTAAGATCCCTCCTCCTTCCATCACCTGCCACCCTCACCTGACAACAGTGTTAAGATCCTTCCTCCTTCCACCACCTGCCACCTTCACCTGACAACAATGTTAAGATCCCTCCGCCTTCCCTCCACCACCTGCCACCCTCACCTGACAACAGTGTTAAGATCCCTCCGCCTTCCCTCCACCACCTGCCACCCTCACCTGACAACAGTGTTAAGATCCCTCCGCTTCCCTCCACCACCTGCCACCCTCACCTGACAACAGTGTTAAGATCCCTCCTCCTTCCACCACCTGCCACCCTCACCTGACAACAGCGTAGGTCTACAGGTGAGACACTTCTCCACCCCGCCCCGTCGTACACACATACCATATTAAACCCAATTCTTAACTAGCAATATCAGCGTAGGTCCTCAACTATATGACGAGCCTACATCATCACCTATAAATTTCAACCATTGTCAACATCACACAGACCCCGAACTATTCCTGGTTGTAATTTAGTGTGATAAGAATCCTTTACAGAAACTTAACGAGGCTCCTGTATGAATCTGAACATCAACACCACATAGCCTGTCCAAAACCACGATCCTGGCCGAGTTTTATGAAAGTCTGTATATATTTGCATGTTGGAGGGACCGAGTCATGAAAACAACCCCCATCTAATTTCCGGTTACCGACATCCTTATAACAATCAGGTGTGGCAACGTCATACGATCTGGGATGTCACCATTCGTTCAGTGTAAAATGGGGCATAGTGCCATGTGTCCCAGGGTAAAAGATGTCATTGTGGAGCAGCGGAGTCTTGGCTACAGCAGCTGCCACCACAACTAACATCCCCACGCTACCTCCTCGTTACTGATGATAACATTGATTGTCTTCAGGGCACCACACCACCACCCCTTGTACCCTGCCTCACCACCACCCCTTGTACCCTGCCTCACCACCACCCCTTGTACCCTACCTTACCACCACCCCTTGTACCCTGCCTCACCACCACCCCTTGTACCCTGCCTCACCACCACCCCTTGCACCCTGCCTCACCACCACCCCTTGTATTCTACCTCACCACAACCCACCAGCAGAGTACCGTATCAATGACCAACCAACACATACTAACTACCGTACACTAACAGATGATCAGTTTAAACTTGCCCAAATGAAGTCTCCAGGTCGACCTCAAGAGCCCTAACTCACCCCAGGTCTCGAGTCTGAGGGGGACCTGCCTGGATATCTCTTAGCCTCACTCGCACCGGGTAGTAATGACACATTCTTGTTTATTTGGGCATAAAACGCGGTGCTAATAGGGAGGGGAGGGGAGGGGAGGGGGAGGGGAGGGGGGGAGGGGAGGGGGGGAGGGGGGGAAGGAGGTCATATGCCTGGATGTATCTCATGGATCATTCATCTCGTCCCCGTCCTCATTGCTATCTTCTCATCCAAGTACGCAGCCATCATATGAGAGAGAGAGAGAGAGAGAGAGAGAGAGAGAGAGAGAGAGAGAGAGAGAGAGAGAGAGAGAGAGAGAGAGAGAGAGAGAGAGAGAGAGAGAGAGAGCAGTTTACCGTTCACAATAACAAATCTGAGTCAGCCTCTACACCTGAGACAAAAGAAATTACCGACAAAAGGTTCACGTATACCAGTAACCACCACGAGGCCACCAACAACACTACAGTAAATCATTTAGCTCCTATCAATAACCTCTAAGTCACTTACCACTAATACTTAAACACGCTTCTTACCCTTCGAAAAATACATACTTTACATACCTCCGTACTAAATCTATACGCGCACACACACACACACACACACACACACACACACACACACACACACACACACACACGTTCCCCTCGATTTACTGTGGACAAAATCCCACCAAAAGAAAAATCCCGTCTGAGAAAATATCAGTAGATTAATTTCCCAAAAGACCAAAATCCCGTCAACCATAATGAATAGAGTGGACCAAATCTTAATAATCACCTGGTTAATTTGGTCTCATAAGAAGCTATAATTAACCAGTCATTTACGCCATTAACCGATATCTTCATCAGGTGGTCGGAATTCTTAAAATCAACGCCTTCTGTTTACACCATAGACAAACAGACGGGGTTAGAATATTGCCGGAAGGTGATGTTATATTTTAATCTAAACTATAAATCCAACGGTGAAGAAAAGAATGGAACTCCCAGCATTGCAGCCAAAGTGAATTTAACATTAACCTAGGGTAGGGTAGGATAGGATAGGGTAGGGTAGGATAGGATAGGGTAGTCACGGGTTAAAAATTATGAAGTTACTGCTTTTGGTGTGTGTGTGTGTGTGTATTGTCACCACACACTTCCACTGTACCGAGTCACAAGAGGTCGTAAAATAAAGATGTCCAGTAGCGACTTCGTGGGCCTTACTGTGACAGGAGTAGGACGGGAGAGAGAGGGGTGGTGTCAAATATTTTTTTTTAGTAGTGGTTATCAAATTTCCACCATTAAACAAGACTAATGAGGACTTAAGGTAGTTATTTGCAGGTAGTAATTATCGCTCGTCTTGCTCAAATTAACTGTGAGGCTGACTTATTTATTTGTATTTGTTGATCTAACTTCAAGCACCGAGTACCTACACCTGTCTCCCAAATGAAGTACAGTATATAATATTTTGCCTGACACATGCATGGTGTGCTGCAAAAGTCACACTCACTCAGTCACCTCTAAGGTAAAACGGATTCAGTGCGGTCTGGTTGATGATACAATAAAATAAAATAAAAAATCGTGAAGATCTCTAAATTATATTCTTTTAAAACCGCGAAATAGGAAAATCATGTTATTTTCCAGAATTAGATTTTTCCGATCACGCGATGAAGCTTTTGCAGGATCACCACACTCAGAGGAGAGAGAGGAATAAGGAGGAGGCTGGCGGCACCGATGATGTATAATGACGTGGTAGTATTTGTAAACACACACACACTACTCGGAATCGAGTATGACGATCATCCAGCTATGATACAATGATATGAGTTATTAAGGATGTCACCTTCACTCGTGAGTTCTGAGGTGACTAGAGAGGCCGATACGGGACCGGCAGGGTTGTCCACAGATGTTCATGAGGGGGACTACATCTAGTGCGAGAGGGGCGGCGGCAGCGTCTTTCCGGCGTTGGCTTGTTTGCCTCGGTATGCAGTCCGGCTAACTCGAAAGTATTGACACCTTGTGTGTGGTGCCCCTCCAAGCGTTACGGTGTAGAGTAATCGTCTCCCAGGTGAGGGGGTCGATTGGGCACTTTTTTCAGGTTTGTCTTAGACTATCCTTATACCTTTTCAGTTGCCCGCCGGCGTTACGTTTACTATTCGTTAGGTGACTGTAAAGTAGCTGCTTTGGCAGTCTACTGTCGTCCATGTGGGTAACTTGGCCAGTCCAGCGTAGTTGTTCATGAATAATGGCAGCCTCGATGTTCCTACAGTTGATGTCAGCGAGAATACTGGCATTTGTTCTCTTGTCTTCCCGACGAACTCGGAGGATGGAACGTAGACTACGCTGGTGAACGTTTTCAAGTGCCTTGAGGTGCCTCCTGTATGTGACCCATGTCTCACTGCCCCACACACACACACACACCATCATAATTCCTCGTTAAATCAATATGACACCTGATACCTGCAATGGATGTGTAAAAAAATAACTGATGAATTTATGACTTAAATCGTGACACTATAATCTTACCGTGCCTCAAATTGTAGTAGGTCCACGCGTCCGGCTGAGCTAATGTGTCTACCCACTCGTGATAACAACTCTACGTAACATATAGTGAAGGAAGTTACCTATAACACAGCCTAATGACCTTAATTAATGTCAGGTATATAGAGTGTTAACAAAAGTTCGTCTACAACCAAAGAGAGACATTTATGGTCTTATATCACAGGCAATTATTTCCGAGTACACACGAGCTGCTCACACTGAGGATGAGGTGAGCACTACCGATACTTGCACGTTATTATACTTTGCTGTCCATGATTAGATATAAAATAAATCAACTGAATCTGGGTATATAATTAATTAAATGTAATAATTATGTCACATTCTTGCCCCACACTCTCGCCCTTTTTTTTTTATTATTTGACAACAAATTCTAGTGTTTGTTGTGTAGTCGTTTCAGGGAGCATAAGTCATGGTGTGTGTTGATATGGTGTAGTGTGCTCAGGGCCAATAATATGCATCTCTAGTGTTGATATCGTTCAGCTGGACAACTGTTAATGCTACGCGCCGCGCTGCTCGTCTTGTGTCCAAAATCGAAGTAGATATACCGCTTACAGTGTCCGATTGTGCTTATGAATATGTAAGTTTGTGTTTGAGCTGTTTGTGTGTCACTCCAAGAACCAAACTATTCCTAATGTCTGTCACCAATGAGTAAACTACCTTGATAAAAGACGTTGATTATGTTACATTATCACAGGTACGAAGACGAGGTCAATGTTGAGATGACTTTTGAAACTATTATCGAGCAGAACTGTGTCCGTCCGGTCAGTAGTGTAGCGTGACGATTAACTTGCATAACGTGAGGTGGCGTACACACAGGCCAGGGCACACACTCCCCACCCAGGACGTTCTCGTGTTCACACTTTTTTTCCGGTCATAATATGGCAAAATATGACTTGAGCTACAGTCTCGTAATTAGTTACCATGCGGTAAGGTCATACGCAGGTGTGCCAATGACCTTGACCTATAACAGGTAGCAGACACAAGGCCTTCATGTGTGGTCAAGTCTCTTATGAATGAAACAAAGGAGTCTATGAGTCACCTGGGAAATGAGGGATTCAGCAAGGCGCTTTTTACCTCGCGTGTCCCGAGTAACGGTGACCTAGTGTTGTCGGCGGCAGGAAGTGTTTGTACAGACTTACTTCTTCATGTATTGACGACCTTCACTCACAACAAAACATGTTGACTCTCAATCGAAAACACGTCAACACGCACACACGTCAATGAGCAACACAAGAGACTGGATAAAAAAAGGGGGGGGGGATTTGGTGAGAAGCTATGTTCTCAAATATCGAAACATCACTTGAGTCAGAGTATCGGAATGAACGAAAATATTTACGTTCTGGTTTCCAAAATGCTTAAGGTCAAACATCGTGTAAACAAAAGGGTATCTTACCACTATCCCGCTATCTTTCTCATCTGGATCTAAATTTGGTTACTTTCAATGTCCAAGGCACCGGGACAGTGAATGTTTTCAGTACACAACTCTCGTTCTCTCTCCTCACATACTGCTGCTCAGGATGAGATGTGTGGCGTCTCATACCCCATGGCAAGACTTCATCACACCGAGATGCTGAACATATCTTTAGACCACTTAAAGCAAGGAAGAACAAGAAACGGTCATCTATATTCTACCCCACACGTATTGGCTGACCATATCCTCTTCTACAGGGAGTCTCGGAAATACGTTTAATAATTAGAGGGAAGGATAGGGGGAGGGGGTTGTATTCCTGAGACATACATAAGGATAAATGGCTCCATGACCATAGTGTCAATACCTCATATTTTCGGGGTAATATCACAATTGGGTAGGGGAGGACTGCAACAAGGGTAGGAACTTTGAACATTGGCTGTAAAAATCCACTTAAGATTGTAAATATAATTGTACTAGCAATACTGGATATTTCATTTATACTCCATAGATTTTATAACATTCCAACCCCTGTCATGTGTTATAACCCCGAAACTATAAGGTATTGACACTATGGCCATGGAGTCTCTGCTTTCGTAAACACATCACGTCAGATCCCCGATACTCACTTATCCTGATTGGTGTGTGTGTGTGTGTGTGTGTGTGTGTGTGTGTGTGTGTGTGTGTGTGTGTGTGTGTGAAGAGGCAGACGAGACACCAAACCTAACACCACATAGTTATCAATATAATGTTTCCGTGTACGTAGATTATCATTGGCTTTTCTTCTCTCATATAAAACATTCTGACCAAAACATCTCATTACACACGTTTCCTTAATTTATCTTGTGTTGGGTACAGTACTTCGTCAACACCTTGTACCGATGACCTGCGGGTACATAGTTAACCACACTCAATCTTACCTGATATAAGTGTGTTGTTGATTCTCATTACATAGTGGTTATCAATATGGCGTCTTTACTGTTTACGTTCAGCTATATCCAGCCACGCCAGGTTCCTCCATCCTTCTCTCTTCTCCATTCCTCTTGTCTCCCTTACACTACCCTTCTTTCCTTTCATTTCTTATGCCTCCTTTCCTTCCCCCACCTTTCCACCCCCCTTCCTCCTTTCTCTTCCTTTATCCCCCTCCTCTTTACTCCCTTTACCTTCATACTTCTCTTCCCCCCCCTCTCTTTACTTTCCTCCTTCACTTCCAATCATCCCTCTTTGTTTCCCCTCCTCCACCTTCCCTTACCCCTCACTGTTTCCTTTCCCCTCCTTTACCTCCCCTCAACCCCCTTCTCTCTCTCTGTTCCCTTTCCCCTCCTTTACCTCCCCTCACCCCCCTTCTCTCTCTCTCTGTTTCCTATCCTCTCCTTTACCTCCCCTCACCCCCCTTCTCCCTCTCTGTTTCCTCCCCTCACCCCCCTTCTCTCTCTCTCTGTTCCCTTTCCCCTCCTTTACCGCCCCTCACCCCCCTTCCCCCTCTCACTCTGTGCTCCTCCGGCCCCAGTAGGGAGGCGGGCTCGGCAGTGTAGGAGTAACGTAACTATTGATCCTCGGGGCTGGTTCTCTCTGGCTCCTCCTCCCACTACTCCTCACGTACTCGTAGTCCTCTAACACTCCACCCACAAGTCACCTACTACTCCTCACGCACTTTAATCCTCTAACACTCCTTCCACTACTCCTCACGCACTTATAACCCTCTAACACTCCTTCCACTACTCCTCACGCACTTATAACCCTCTAACACTCCTCCCACTACTCCTCACGCACTTATAACCCTCTAACACTCCTCCCACTACTCCTCACGCACTTATAACCCTCTAACACACCTCCCACTACTCCTCACGCACTTATAACCCTCTAACACTCCTTCCACTACTCCTCACGCACTTATAACCCTCTAACACACCTCCCACTACTCCTCACGCACTTATAACCCTCTAACACTCCTTCCACTACTCCTCACGCACTTATAACCCTCTAACACTCCTCCCACTACTCCTCACGCACTTATAACCCTCTAACACTCCTTCCACTACTCCTCACGCACTTATAACCCTCTAACACTCCTCCCACTACTCCTCACGTACTTTAATGTCATCCATCTTCAACAGACAACACGCGGGGAGACATACACCAAGTTAACCATCATTTTACTCGCTCGTGTTGGTGATTCTGGCGAGTGTTTGAGGCGGCAGACTGTTGCTCTGGTACTTTCAATAATAAAAAAAAATATCAAGATAATTCATTTTTTTGGGGGATAGACAGACATATATAGACAGATATAAACAGAAATACATAGATAGATAGACAGACAGATGGAAATAAATACAGATAAATAGAAAAACATAGACAGATTGACAGGTCTTCATAAACTCTAGTCCTGCAAGTGTATTACGAGGTCCCATGACTTAACCTGACAGCCATAACATGATATCTGACCAGACATACACACCACCACACTCCTTCTACCACACTACTTCTACCACACTCCTTCTACCACACTACTTCTACCACACTACTCCACCACACTCCTTCTACCACACTACTTCACCATACCCTCCTACCACACTCCTGCCACATCCTCCTACCACAACTACTTCACCATACCCTCATACCACACTCCTGCCACATCCTCCTACCACACTCCTGCCACATCCTCCTACCACACTCCTTTACCACACCTTCCTATCACAGTTATCTAAATCTTCCCTCTCGCTCGACTATCCCCCCCCCCCCCGGATGACCTTGAAAATATGCAAAGTAGTATAATGATAAAGAGGTAACGTATAGGGGAAGAGGAGGAGGAGGAGGAGGAGGAGGAGGAGGAGGAGGAGGAGGAGGAGGAGGAGGAGGTCACCGTGGCAGATGACCTCGCGTGACCACACACACACACACACACACACAGTAAACTTTAATCTCATCGTAAACAACTAACTTTCGGACGTTAATTTACTGTAACTAGTAATCCAATCATCCACCCTTAACAAATGGGATTTACCTCATTTACAGACACCAGGAACAAGCATAACACCCTGATATACTGATCAATAATTTGGTCCACGTGCCCTAGTATGTGTGTGTGTGTGTGTGTGTGTGTGTGCAGGGTGGTGTAATACGTCTAGTGTGGCAGCATTATGACAGTGTTAAGGTGCAGGTACTTCTTGTTCTATCAGCATTATGACAGTGTTAAGGTGCAGGTACTTCTTGTTCTATCTCGCCTTCAGCTACCACTGTTGGTTGGCCCTCATGGTGAACAGGGAAGCAGCCTTGCGTGAGTCTTCCCCTGACCAGTACACAGACTCTTGTAGCAACACATGGTAACTGGGTGCCTCGTAGACCCAGGCCAGACCAGGAGGGGATCTCGGAGCAGCAGGGTACCCACAGAGGGACGGTGCATAGGCCCACCGCACCGACATGTGGACACGTCCTGGCGCCTACCACTCACTGCCCTGTTGCCTTGCGGATTAACCTCGGTAGATATAAAGCCCACGGGAGTAAACAACGAACGAAAAATGTGCGGTGGAGCCTCGCATCAGGCAGACATGCTTATAGAGATCCAACAAGACCCTAACGGCTGTATAGGCGTTAGAGGTAACCAAAATGGGACCCCAACTACTACACCGGAGGATGAAGGCAATGTATGATGGACAGGCTACTATAGCGAAACCCAACAAACTGGGCTATCGGCAGTCCATTGCAACTCTCCCTCTCCCCAGTCGTTGCAGCTACCCGCACCGCTGGATCAGGAAAGGGGAGAGCCAAGAAGTGTGGTTTCAGCCTCCACTCCTGCCTCAACACACACACATCAACTTGCCATCATTCAGCACATTATAATTTTCATCATCATCAAAACCCCTATACCCCCAAAAGTCCTATGGTGACGGGGACAGGCAGAGATTACTGCTGGGAGTCTCTAGTCACAACTCTGCACATGGGCGGCATAGATAAGATGGTCGTTTATGCACTGGGATATAGGCAACAGTGCGACTGAGCAGCCCTTACCAGGAGCCACTCTTCTCACGCCACATAGGGAGAGGGCTAGAAAAGGTGCCCTAAATATATTCGGTGGGTGGTAAACAGTACCGGATGAAGGGTCTTTTCAACAAAAGACGACTCCAGGCAGGAACACAGGTGTCGGCCGCTCCCATTACTGAACTTCAGTATGTAGACGACCTCACTCTTATCGCGCACACTGAACGCGAACCTACAGGGGATCCTGAACACCTAAGCTGATGAGTATACACACTTCGGTCTTCAGGTGAATGCACGTAAGACTCAGATTCTCTTTCAGCCTGCCCCTGGTTCAGCCACACCTCCACCATCCATCCAGCTTAACAGTACTGCCCTCTCTAATGTTGACCACTTTCAGTATCTCGGCTCCTACCTGTCCACCACTGCGGACATCGATGAAGAGACTCAACATTGGATCAGATGTGCATCTCACGCCTTTGGAGGACTCTATGCCCATGTCCTCAGTCGTAGGGAGCTGAAATTATCTACAAAGCTGCTCGTATATCGATCATTGGCGCTCCCCACCCTGGTGTACGGCAGCGAAACATGAGTCACATACAGGAGGCACCTCAAACACCTGAAAACTTTAATCAACGTGGTCTACGTTCCATCCTCCGAGTTTGCTGGGAAGACAAGAGAACAAATGCCAGTATTTTCGATGACACCAATTGTAGGAGCATCGAGGTTACTATCCATGAGCAACTGCGTCGGAATGGTCATGTTACCCGCATGGACGACAGTGGACTGCCAAAGCAATTAGCATCTTTACAGTCACCTAAAGAATGGTAAACGTAACGTTGGCGGGCAACTGAAAAGGTATAGGGATAGTCGGACAAACCTGAAATTGTGCCCAATCGACCCCCTCAACTGGGAGACGATTACTCCACACCGTAAAGCTTGGAGGATCACCACACAGGGTGTCAATACTTTCGACTTAGCCCGACTGCAAACCGAGGCAGACAATCACCAACGCCGGAAAGACGCTGCCGCCGCCCCTCCTGCACTCGATGTAGCCCCCCACATGTGCAACACACTGTAAGTGGACGGCCCTGCCGGTCTCGTATCGATCTCTCGAGTCACGTCAGAGTTCACCAACGAAGGTGACATCCTTAATAACTCAATGCATTGTATCATAGTTGGATGATTGTCATACTCGACTCCAAGGAACAGCAAAGTGGTCGTGGTGTGTGTGTGTGTGTGTGTGTGTGTGTGTGTGTGTGTGTGTGTGTGTGTGTGTGTGTGTGTGTGTGTGTAAAATGTTTCGCTATTATAGAGTGTTCTCCGAAACTAATTAATTTTAGTTTCACACATCATGAACACTACTTCGTCAGCAAAAGGTGCTTACGGCCATCACACACACCATCAGATCAGCTCTAGCCACGTGAGCTTGGGAGGCACCAGGATCATCACCAACCAAGCCTTAACCCATTAACCCACTTCACCAGCAGCGCCACCGTCATGAGACCCTAACGTGGTATCTGACACATAGACAGCAGTAAAGTCCTAATTACGCTGGCGGGGCATCGATCGCTTGATAAGAGTTGCTAATTCCTAAGAGCTGGGAAGAGCGGTGCTTATGTGTGCCATGTGAGGAGGACACACACACACACACACACACACACACACACACACACACACACACACACACACACACACACACACACACTGCCGCCCTCGTAACCTACTTCTGACAGTTTGTATTCTCGTTAACTCCATCGTGGCGGAGTAATTAAGTCTTCTTTGGTCATCTCCGCGTGATAATATTGACGAGTAACACATGCAGGCCCCTAACGTGTCCTATAATACACGGGAGGCCCCTAACGTGTCCTATACTCTTGCCTGTAAATTAAAAATGACAATGACATTTATATATCAGAGTCTCTTAGCATAGTAACGGTGACTAAACACTTAAAGCGAACTCTGAAAAATACGCCTGAATATGTTAAGTTGTCCTGGTGTGTTGCAGTCCACGGTCCCCATCACCCACATTTCAGTTGGTGACCCCCCACACCCACCCCCCAAGCCACTTTCACTTACCAAGACATATGCCTACCACATAAACATTGTATATAGGTTAGGTTAGGTGTCTCGACTACCAGATTTTTTGGGGGGCATAGAGTAGGTCCGCCAACATACTTTTTATTATTATTATTATTATTAATATATATATATTTTTTAATTTGTCTCGTTTTAAAAGTGTCCCAACTTCTTTATATATCAAGGAGTTAAATATCCCTAAACAAACCCATATAGTAAATGATGGATCACTTAATACACTCATACTGATCCATCGCTTCTTCCTTGTTTTATTGAACACACGCACACACACTCCCCACACCCACACACCCACACACCCCCCCCCACACCCCCCCCCCCCCCCCACACACCCACACCCACACACGTAACCCAACTATTCACACTACCATTCCAACTTAAAAACAAAACAAAAACTTGTACATCAGAGTAGTAACAAAAGAAAAAATAGTCTCAGACAAATTCAGTTACTTGGACGTTTATGGCATCAAAGTGGGGAGATAAGGAGGGAGTTGTGGGGATGGGGAGGAAAATAGGGAGGATAGGGGGGTGGGGTGTGGAGCAGGATGGGAGGGGCGTGAGGGTGTGAGGAAAAGAAGAGGGCGGGAGGAAAGGTGAGGCGGGGGGAGGTGAGGAAGGGGTGTCGCCGACAGAGGCTAATAAATTAGCTGCAACGTGTGGGTCAATTTGTCCAGCACTCGTGAGCTAGAGTGGCACCTCCCCGAGGGTCGCCCCTTGATGCATTTATTATATAGCTTCAGTCATTCCTGGAAGGCGAATAATGGTGCCCAAATTCTACATACGATCATCCATTGGGTGAGTGCTTTCAATTTTAATGAGACAACTGCAAACTCAATCCTTTACACAGTCAACTCTAGGCACAGTTAACTAGTCAACAATTAGATACCGGTACGGCCAACTCCCAAACAGTCAACAATTACACAATCATCTTTAGGTACAGTCAATAACAATTACACGCTACTGAATTGATCCTGTCTCACAGCAAAATCTTCGTCGTTTTCATTCTGAAGTTGTTACTGTGTGACACAAACGACGTATTGTGAAAATGTACGATAATTCTGTGGTGATAAGACTTGATAAGGAAACTTATTGACTCAGCAGCGATCAATACCGTTGTGTACCTGAGTGTTTCACCTGGAGGCCCCGGGGACGACAGCCACCGTCGTCAAGAACACTGTTTGATAATGGCAGGGAGAAACTCAAGGATATTGCCAATCTAATGTCAAATACAAATATAAAAATCTTCACTTGGTAATATTCAGTTAAAAATTATTTGTAATGCTTCCAGATAAAGTAAACAAGCAGACAAATTATTAACTAGAACTTACTTAACACCCTAAACACATAACTATTATTTCTATGGCCAGATTGGCTATAATGTTTACCATTTGTTACATAACTTAGTTTAATAGAAGGCCAGGGTAAGGGGTCCGTGGCTCACAGTACTTACTGAAGACCCCTTAGTTATAGCGTGCTTCATAGCCTGTAGGCCTACTGAAGTCCTCCTGTAGCGACAACCCAGATACTGCATCAATACCTCACCCGACACCATCGTGGAGAAAGCAACAATACTTACGGCAACATAATGTACACTATATACCAACTTGTCCAAGATAATTACAACTACATCGTTATATAAGAGAAAACTGCCTGGCCATTGGAAGTAATTCAAATAATTTAATCAAAGGCATTATAGCATAGCCATTAATTTTATTCAACGATGTGTCCTAGAGAATGTGGAACGTGCCACTCACACTGGCACAGGTCACGGCATACAGTCGTCCAGCATGCAACACACTGGTGCAGTACTGTACCTGCATTCAACAGGACACACTGCAGTCCCAGCTCTTACATAACGTAGGTCATCACTTACACTAACAATTAGGTCTTCTCACTTATACACGTTACAGTGCACTTATATCTCCTCCGGTTCACTTTGATCACCATTCGACGACACTTTATACCTTCAGTCAACAGCCACGAACACATACACACATTAATACATTATTCGTATCTTAATCACGTCTAATTATGCTGTGTACAACATAACTCAGACATGTATGAACAACTACAAGAAACTAACCATCATTAAGATTGGAGCCATGTCCTAATGTGCCCCAATCCTAACGGTGAGGATGGCTTGGAGCACAAGAACTAGGGCCGATCTAGATGGTCACCGGCCTTGTAAATGATGTTTTTTTTTACTCTCCGACTTCAAAAGCAACAAGCAATGTCACATTTAATAATTATTTCTGCTTGCACTCTTCACCCTCACACATATTGCAGTTGGGACGTGATCATGAGGTGCAATACGAGGGTAATTTTTTATCAACAAACAAGATGACAGAAACCATCTATTATATCATAATAGTTGTGTCAGCTGGGGGGGGGGGCGGGGCGAGGTAGCGAATGGCTCAGTTGTAGTATTTTGTGTTGGTCATTTTACAGTAACACTAGAGGAGAAACTGTAATATAACGGTACAGTGGAGAACAATTGTGGTACAGTATAGGGTACTACAACGACAGTGTTAAAGATTCTTAAATGGTATTACAAAACGTTACAGTGGAATGCAATACAGCAGTAGTGGTACAGTAGAGGAAAGCACCACGTTACACGGTAAGCATACAACGGTACAATAGAGGGCAACACAATGGTACACTAGAGAAACACGTGTCAATGGTACACTGGAGGAACACGTCAACGGTACACTAGATGAACACTTGTCAACGGTACACTAGATGAACACTTGTCAACGGTACACTAGAGAAACACATGTCAACGGTACACTAGAGAAACACATGTCAACGTTACACTAAAGAAACACATGTCAACGGTACACTAGAGAAACACTTGTCAACGGTACACTAGAGAAACACTTGTCAACGGTACACTAGATGAACACTTGTCAACGGTACACTAGAGAAACACATGTCAACGGTACACTAGAGAAACACTTGTCAACGGTACACTAGATGAACACTTGTCAACGGTACACTAGAGAAACACTTGTCAACGGTACACTAGAGAAACACATGTCAACGGTACACTAAAGAAACACATGTCAACGGTACACTAAAGAAACACATGTCAACGGTACACTAGAGAAACACATGTGCAGTGAGTGAAGAAACGCGCATCAACGGCACAGAATCGGCGTGTACCGTCAATAAGTACCGGTACCACATCCGGGCGTGCTCGGCGTGTACCGTCAACAAGTACCGGTACCACATCCGGGCGTGCATCTTCCTTGGCTGCAGCACACAAACTGGTGGACCCCTATCACAGAACTGCTATTATTAAACCGATGCTGTTTCCACTGTCCGAATCCCTTGGGTTAATCCTCAACCCCGTGCACCAGCGACTACCAAACAGCAATCCATTTAGATACCCTCAGTAGTTCAAAATAAAAGAGCAAGATAGTTATCCTCTCGTCCAATTAGGTGTTAAAATTAGAAAACTACTTGAAATTGGTTCGCTTTAGCCTTTATAAGTTCTTAATATCGCAGGCAGTAATTAAAAGGTTGGTGAGGATGTTTTTTTTTTCTCGGTGAACGGGTCTGACCCTCCTCCAAGCCCTCGCCCCTGATTCATATATTGATCGATGACTTCCCCCGTTTATGGGAGTCAGGCACGACTGAAAACCTCGAGGGAAATCAGTAAGTGGCCCACCTTTATAGCCACCCCCAGGAACCGTGTTATCACCCCGTCGCCGAGTCAGTCATCACCTTGTTGTCGCCTCTTCTTGTGAGTCACCATGGAAGAATCATAACTAAGTGGCCCTATCGTCACTGGAACAAGTAGCTGCCATCCGTTTATCGCCGAGTAACAACTTGAGTGAAGGTAACTCCATCATCAAGTAACCAACGAGGAACAAGTACAACCCTCTACTGTATATTTCCTGTTTATCTTGAACCAGGTCGGGCTTTTTAAAATAGCAAGTCCAAAAATGAGACACTTCGAAAGTCCGATATTACGTAGACTGAAGCTAGTGAGAGTCAGAAGCCTTGCGACCATAACAGACCATAGAGAAGGTAACGCGATCTAATCTCATTTAATTATCCTTTCCTCTGACACTATCCCACCACAGCCTAATGGATACACCGAGGAGAATTAATGTGCAGCCCTGAAAAAAAAGTTCAAGAGTTCCAAGTGTCAGTGGCGGGAATGACTTCACTTTACCATACTGGAGTCGGGAAAATGACGAGTGGAGTCTCGTTGAAACACCAAGTAGTGGGTGGAGGAGGCTATGTGATGGATATAGGGTGGGTGTGAGACGGAGTGGCCCGGGAGCCTACAACACATCAAGGTGCTCATATTAAGTTTTGTAAGGTCGATCCTCACGACTCAAGCCTCTCCGGGGAATGAGCGACAACAACCGTAAATTAGGATTTGTGTTATATTACATAAATTAGATTTTTTCCTTGTTCCTAAAAACCCGAAAACAGAACCAAATTACACGTCGGGCGTCTCTAACTGGTCCGGTTGAGAGTCATCACTGTGTTGCAAGTAAAACGTTTTATTCAACATAAAATACACACATCATTACGATTGGAGTTTTTAGGAACAAGATAAAACTACTATCTGGGTCGCTTTATATCGCCCAGTGTTGTGCAATCTGATGAACTATGAAACAAAAACTGTAGCCAACATAAGACAGACACCTTCCCTCTTCCACCCAGCCTCCCTCACCGTGCCTGTCCTACCACCCCACAGTCCCCAACACCCCTTCCTCCTCCTCCAGACAGACCTGGCACTTGACGCATTAGGGACTTGTCACGCCTCGCCATAAACAGATGTGTTATATCGGGAATTCTCCCCCACACTCATCCTGTCACTATATGTAATTTGCCGATAAAACCCATGAACCTTCAGGCACCTACGACTGAAATGCATGAGTCGAGAAGGCAAGCATGAACTCCCATGCTTCCCTGTCAGGCGCTTTAAACGCTTTTGTGCTTCGCCTTGCACAGGACGCAAGGGTGCCCAATAAACTAGCTTCCTGGAGGGACAAATCGGAATCTGAAATCTGAGGGACATCTACTCTGATGTGGACCGTAAAGGTCATGTATCTAAATGTTGTACCTTAATATATCTATAATTGTTCCTCCTGGTCATCATCAATAACAAGTCACGATGGTCTACGATTGACCAGCTTTAAATCTCTACCTGGTGAGTCTGCTCTACAAGCTGGACTACAGTAATTGGAACTCACTCTTCTCAAAATATTGATTAGTCGAAATATAGTGGCGAGACTAAGTTAAGGGGCGTCCCTCGGGTCTTAATGTAAATATAAACTTCTCCAAAACATACAGTATTCTGTTATGCTAAAGTCTTCCCTCCAGTCGTGCTATAAATAATATAGCTGCCATTCTATTCCTGAATAAATTACCGGTAGTTAATAATTTAAGTAGTTACCGGCCTCTGATTATTTACAAAGTTTTCATCAGTCAATAAAGTTTTTTTGGATAACAATAAACAATATGAATATATAATGTAAAAAAAATCAGTCTTAGTTTAAAGTATAGTCAACATGTGTTGTGTTCGCCGACTGTGAGTGGACAGGTGTCTAGGGACTGTACAGGCTTCATGATACCATCTACGTTAATTTGTCTAACTTGTTCCTACATTATTATCACTACAAGCCGTGACTCACCTGCACTAGGTCAGGACGTTTGACTTTAACTTAAAACATACTTTATTTACGCGTGTGCAGGCACTGTAACCAGATATACCGTGGGGGGGGGGGGGGGGGCACTATACACCAGTACTAGTAAAAATATTCACTCAACCTTACAGAGTCCAGTACTGTCGTCGCCGGCCCACACGCAGATGCCCGCCCACACTACAACACACCTAACGCTAAACTGACTGTACTGAACAGCTAACATTATCTATTAGCTCTATTAGCTGTAAGGAGCATATTCTGAGTGTCCAATCAGAGTCTGTTTTTCAGAGATTCATTAGGCACTTATTTCCCACTGATTGGCAAGTTCACAATATGGGCGTAGTCAAGGCAGTTCTATGGGCGGAGCTATCTTCATGGCACTTAGTATAGGCAGGTATCTGGTCACCCTTGAGGGGATAACAAATGGTGAGGAATTGGGGTAATTGTTGCTTAACAGTAAATACACAGAGCCCAACAAGTCAGTTTTCAAGTTCCCCTTGTAACGGTTGGCTCTCGTGGGCGTCCGTCTACGTCTATCAACACCATGACTTAATGATGAATACGAACAAGAACAAACATAATATGTTAAAGTGGTATGAACTGTTGTGAATAATTCAGTGAGTGGGTAATGTGTTTCTTCCTTACTCCATCCCTTTTCTATTCCATCTCCACTCCTTTCCTCCTTTTTCGTGAGAGCCTCCTTCAGACAGCTCCCTGCACCAGCAGTAGACAATCGATTGTTCTATTTCTGACGTCTCCTATCGACAGAAACTCCGTGAATCCCACCAGACACATCAACGTACTTCTCTACCTGACTAGATCCTGTTCACTAGTATTTACCCGATAAAAAAAAATGTGGAAGCCATCCAAAGTATTTGAGTGAACCTGAGTATTTCACACCTCATTTGTCTACTTGAGTTACTATGAGTTTTGTGTCACCTGGTAACATTGTCAGTGATTGATCAAGTATGACTCATCCCAAATAATCCTATATAGGCTCCAACCTAACTCAAACCACTAGGATTGGGGTCCCGTCCTAAGGGTTCCCAGCTTTAACTGACCTCAGTCGTATTGGGACCTAATCCATTTGACCTGCACCACATTTACAACACCGGTACCTGAGTCAGACTACTCCCCTGATTATAATTCCTGTTATGAGGTGTCCGGGTAAACGTGGTACAGTTATATAAATACCTGAAAACTTGATAATGTACACAACACGCCCTCCACCAGTGACTACCTCCTGGGCTTCCTCCATCGTCTCACCACTCACATCACTCAGAGAAAGTCTACAGAAATATACGACTTATATCAGCAAAAAATGTCTACTGAAAGTTACAAATTTACAGTAGCAGAGGAAAGTCTACAGTAAACAAGTTAGAGCTCCCCTCAGCAGGAGAAAGTGTCCACAATACTAAGGGTGTGTAGAGCGTGTCCAGTGATGCCTTTAGCTGAAGTGTTTTATTTTTCTCAAACTTCTAATTTTAGCTCCGGGATTGACATACTGTATATCATGCCTCAACCTAAAGCCATGATAAGTTCAAAGCTAAGGTGCATTAATCTGAGCAAAGTTCATGGGCGTAACCACTCTCTAAGAACTCTGGAACTTGGTGTGTCATATGTAAAGTATAGTAATTATGCACCAAACAACAAGACCAACTTACAATTCAGTAAAAAGTTTAACCAATTGTGTTGTTTGAGGATTCTAGACTTAGTTTACATAACACGACCAGCGCATCTCAACACTTATTAAAAGGATAAGTAAATTTAAATTGTTATAAAGTTTGCCACTACTGATAAAAGAACGTCCATCGTCAAACTTAGGGTAAGAGGATTTATGAGCACTGAAATAGTGAAGATAAACCCTAGCAGCCTGTCATCTGTCACTCACTTCACTAATGTCTTCGAAAATTTGACTAAAAAGAAGAAAAATCGACACAAAAGTAGAAAAAGTAAAATGTTCATGAAAATTATTGTCGTCATAACATTTTTAGCCACGCCAGTAACTTAAAGCTATTGAACTCGTCCCTGACTTACATTACGTAGGTAAGTAAAAAAAATTTAAAATAACAAGATGAAAAATACAAACTAATAAGTGTACAGTCCCCTTCACTAGTGTGTTTACATGGGGTCGTCGGGTTTTGAGCAGTGTGGTAGCCCTGTGTTTGTTTACATTCGACAGAAGGAAACTCGCAATAGTAAACATATCTTGGAATCTAAGTAAAACATTATTAAAACATATCCCAATGTAATGATTTTTTGGATTGTTATATGACGAGCCCCTATAAACGCACTAGTGAAAGGGACTGTGCATTATTCTGTAATCCTTTTACTGATGACGATAAAATAAATCTTAATAGTCGTGTTAATCAACAGATAATAGTGTAACGATAACACTTACACAACTATTTCTACTGTTCTTTAACTATTACGCATAATTTATATTCCCCCCATTTTTTTTCACGAGAAATTTTAATTCTCCATTAACCATTAGGCGTGTAATGCCCACACCCCATCACTACAGCCTGTGCAACTTTCCACTACCAAGTCATTTCTGCACGTGTAATTTCCACTGAACGTGTAATTTCCAATGTTCCCTGGTGCTATTTTTACTCACCCGGGAGAACGTTTGCACGCCCCATAATCAACGTGGCAGAAAGAGGGTGAACACAGTGTTCTTGAGCAGATACGTTAAGGTGTTAGCATAGCACTTTGATAACGTAAAGAGACTGTATGATCTTAATAACAAGTGTGTTACATGGTGTGTGTGGCCACAGTGCAATTTATTGAACTTAACCTCTTGAGTACGATGACACCCTTAAGTCATCAAGTCATCATGCTCAAGGGGCTGTCATCGTACTCAAGGGGTTGCCATCGGACTCAAGGGGTTAACTCATCGTACTCAAGGGGTTAATTTATCTTACCCAAAAGGTTAGCTCATCTAACTTAAGAGGTTAACTAATCGTACTCAAGAGGTTAACTATTTTACTCAAGGGGTTAAATCGTACTCAAGTGTTAACCCCTTACTTTAGGGGTTAACTCATCTTACGTCATCGTACTCAAGGGGTTAACTCATCTTCCTTAAGGGTTTAACACATGGTACCCAAGGGCTTAACTGATCTTCCTCAGGAGGTTCTCATCGTACTCTGGGGTTAACTCATCGTACTCAAGAGATTAAGGTGAAAAACATAATCCCGTCACCAACCAGGCCACCAGAGCTGATATAAAAGGGAACAAGACGACTGCATTTCCCGTTACCCAAATATAAACAAAACTAGCGCTTTCATCTCTCGTCGTAAATGTCACACATACTGTATACAGAACAGACTAATTCGCCTACCAAGTTTTTGTTTAAATAACTGCAATGGTTTCTAACTTACTCTCAAATTCGTTAAGCAAGAAATAATTAGACTAGGGAGTGGAAATTACACATTTAATTATATTTGGGGCGTGACAATTACCCGGTGGAATAGAATCTGCACACGATATCAGGCTACTGTGTTCCCCGATACCAAAACAAGATGTGTACTAGCTTAATACTACGCTTTAAGACCATCTACAGTACAGTATAAACATGCAGTAGCTGGATACGAAAAAATAAATGACATTCTATGATATTTGCCCAACTATACTGAATATGTTTTGAATCGTTACACCGAATATATATCTCTTGCCGACATATAACGAACCGAAATTATCTTAACACGTGTAGAGGTGTCGGTGAGTCTATTGTGAAGTAAAGCAGGATATCTCAACTATAAATATAATTCCCTTTAATGTTGTCCAATATATCAAACATACGCTATATCAAAACCTTCACCTGAATCGTTAAATTATTTCGAAATTTTCACCTATTTATTTGTGGGAATGTGCCAAAAGTTCACGTGAGATCACCGACCATCACTCACTCGGGAAACATGATATACCGAACATCCGCTTTTTCCTTTGGTAACAGTGCATCAAACTGGACTGAAATATTTACGTGTTTATTCCAAGGCCATCAAATAGAAATATACTAAAATATTCCTAGTTCTTGTATGTAAGAAATCTATATAACCCCTCCTCCAAGGAAATAAAATAAAATGCAATATATTGTAATAATCGGCTACCGCGCTTCAACAGCTAAGGTGTGTATGCGGGTCACTAGGTTACTAATTACACTAATCCATCAACAATTTAAAACCATGAGAGGTAGAACGAGCTCTCGCCTTGCAGCGGCTCTATCACCTTTATGGTTGAACACTGAGGATCTGGATACCGCCACATGCTCACCACACCCTCATACGATGATACTGTCAACACTGTGACCCTCAAAGTTCGCCCCACCAGCCACACTGTTGCTACACTGACACACCGCCCCACCAGCCACACTGTTGCTACACTGACACACCGCCCCACCAGCCACACTGTTGCTACACTGACACACCGCCCCACCAGCCACACTGTTGCTACACTGACACACCGCCCCACCAGCCACACTGTTGCTACACTGACACACCGCCCCACCAGCCACACTGTTGCTACACTGACACACCGCCCCACCAGCCACACTGTTGCTACACTGACACACCGCCCCACCAGCCACACTGTTGCTACACTGACACACCGCCCCACCAGCCACACTGTTGCTACACTGACACACCGCCCCACCAGCCACACTGTTGCTACACTGACACACCGCCCCACCAGCCACACTGTTGCTACACTGACACACCGCCCCACCAGCCACACTGTTGCTACACTGACACACCGCCCCACCAGCCACACTGTTGCTACACTGACACACCGCCCCACCAGCCACACTGTTGCTACACTGACACACCGCCCCACCAGCCACACTGTTGCTACACTGACACACCGCCCCACCAGCCACACTGTTGCTACACTGACACACCGCCCCACCAGCCACACTGTTGCTACACTGACACACCGCCCCACCAGCCACACTGTTGCTACACTGACACACCGCCCCACCAGCCACACTGTTGCTACACTGACACACCGCCCCACCAGCCACACTGTTGCTACACTGACACACCGCCCCACCAGCCACACTGACACATTACTAGTACAAGAGACTACACAAGGGCATACCCAGGAGGTTTCCCGCAGTGAAGCCGGTGCAGCTCTTGACGACCCTGCTGGCAACTCCATGTCTTTAAGCATAAATATTTTTTTTTATCAAATCTGAACATATCTGAAATTGTGTAGCAACAACTGAACTAAGTTAAGATCGTCATGCGTTTAGATTTCCTGTAAGGACCACCTGCTCGTTCTTGTGAGTTAAAACAAAATATAGAGGAAACGCTTCCCATGCCTCTCCAAGTTTAAATACAATATCAAGTTTTGTTTAAGTTCCAGTGGTTTATACCTTTAATGGCACAGTCATTTTCCTGAACGACAAAACTGTAAACTGCTTTATCACCGGGATGCTGGCGAGGGTCCAGATTGAATTTACTGGGATTTGTTTTCGTAGCGTTAAAGGTTGATCCACACCAACGCAACAATGTTCGTTTCGTTAACATGTAAGATAAAAGATGCCAAATAATCACTAGTCCCCACCAGTCAGTTACTTGATATATTTGTTGGCATAATGTTCCCCATACTAATAAGCAGACAGTTTAGCGTAATTTTCACATTATTGATAACACAGTTGCCAAAACACGTTACCTGACAATGTTGCGTTAGTGTTGATCCATCTTTATATTGTGGGAGCCAAACTAAATTCAGGACCCCAACATAGAAATTCTACTGAAACCGCGGAATGTGTTAGCCTAGATTATGTTCCGAGTCCGAAGATTAGGTTCAATTATGTTGCATTCCGGGTCCGAGTACAGTATTAGGAAACCATCCTACCCGCTCATTCGTATTGTTGTGGTTATAATGTACTAACAACAGAAGGTAAGCTTTACACTCGAGTGCTGGTGCAACTTAAAAATCAAGACGTGTACATTTAAATCATCTGATGTTTCATATATTTCTTTTCGCTTTGAGACGGGGGGGGGGGGGGTACAGAAAATCGAATTTATTTACTGTAAAAAGTAATTTCCTCCAAAACAAATGATCCTCTGAACATTTCGTCGTATGGGGCAGTTATGGAAAGTTATGGAATTCCGCCTAATAATTATCAGGATTTGTTAAAGTAAATAAACTGCCAAAGGTTTAAGTCTACCAGTAATGTCTAAAATTATATTGCTGCAGCACCAGACTCCACAATTTGCAAATGCAGCTGAGTCACTCCCTGAAGCCGCGACTCACTCCAAGCAATCGTTATTTACTTCGATATCTGGAGACTCGTCGTGTGGCAAGATTCTCACGCAACTCAAGGCCTGGATACTGAAGCTCGTATAAGGCTTATTATGGAGGCGTAATGGTCTGGAGAGACAAATGGAGCACGTGTAACTAACGAGGTCAAGTGACTATACATTGAAGAAAAAAAATTGCCATGGTTGGGTTCACTCGTTTGGTTTAAAATCCCTAATAAAATTGTATCGTCAAAATAGATAAGATGATAAATAAGAAGACCAAGGGAAAAACGCACAAGAAAGGTGATTATAATTCACTTTGATCTGGCCTCAGCCTTGGTAAAACTTTGTCATAAAGTTTAAGAAAATAAATTAAATTATTTCAACATAATGCCTATAACGTTTCTTCGACAAGTTATTTAAAATTCCACTTTCAGTTGTTGATCTTCAAGGTCTCGGAGTTAACTGACTTTGCCTAATTCTCTTTAATAAGACAGGTTCGCTACACCACTTGGCCAACACCAGTAAACAAGACAGCCTTCACGTGTTGTCTGAGGAATGTTGACACGCTTCCATTTCCGACAACGTGTCCTTGGGCCAGTGGTGTTAGTGCCTTATACTGTCTCCCTCCTACATGTAGAAGAATTACACTCCTCACCGCCAACCTAGAAGCCGAGAAAGAGGTGTGCATAGTGGTGGAATGTTCCCTCAGTCCCTTTCATCAATAAATGGACACAAGACCTTGAAAAGTAGGTCAAGGACAGTCACCTTCCAACGCTTGACATTGATTGAACGAAGCCAATATAGAAATTTAAATCTACTTCAAATAGTTTATGATAGTCCTGTACACTTGGAGGCAGCATGTCCGGCACTGCACTCGACCGCATTCACTTAGGTACCCATTTACAACTGGGTGAACTGTGAGTGCCCGGGGATCGTACCAACGACCCCCTGGAACAGAAGGCGAGCGCTATATACACTGGACCGCCACACTCGTGCAAAAGTAATAGAGTACAAAGAAAAGGATCCACATTCTCCTGTTTCATGTACTTACAAAAAATCAGATTTCAGTTATAGTTATGCTTGGCCGTAGCTCTGCTGAAATGGCTCGTTAACGTTTCTTAAATCCCGTCAGCAATACTTTAGGACTGTTTCTGGGTACCGTCCTCTGCAGAACTTAAATTTTCCTTGATGACATACAGGTACATATTTGGTTCTGACAAATTTTCTCAGAACTGTGAACTGACCCACACACACACACATTAGCAATAAATGAGAGCGCATCAGGAAAAAATTAATGTTCGGATCCCAGCCAGGAAGAGGACTCAAAATTTTGAATTACAACGGGGATGTTTAGGTTAAGTGTACGTTAGATATACCTGTACTTTAGGTTATAGGGAGGTGAAACTCAATTACGTTAGGTTAGGTGAAATTGTTAAGCTTGGTTAGGTTCCGTATTCAGGTCCAGATAATCATAATAGCGAGTTCCACGAGGTGATGTGTATAATGCCTCCCGCACGTCGTGAGGGCAAATCAATAAACTAGATTCCTGTGTGACGGTCTTGACTTTAACCCAAATTCCTCCTACTTCCTTAAATTACTATTTCTCTTTAATGACTTTTCTGTTATTCACACGTTTATAAGTTAAGGTAATGTACATACCAACGCGCCCCTCCTGACACATTCTCACAGCTGCTGCTTTTCAGTCTCCGCTCCAGTAGATAATTATAAACATGAAGTATCCATCAACACCCCACATAATTACTGTACCTCCCTCAGTCTCCTCTCCCTTCATTCCCCTAACCTAAGCCATCACACGTGCGGGTCTCCACCTGGCAGCTCCCACCCCCCCTCTACTGAACCATCAATCCACCACCCGCTTCCTCTACCACACTACTCGTAACCTGCCATTACATCCGGCTTCTGCATCTGGCTACCTATGGTTTTTGTGTTTGTTTTTCTGGAGGGTAAATGCCTGCAACTGGATCCAAAATTTTAGTTTAGTTCGGCAAGGCAAGGTCAAGTAAGGTAATATTTGAGGTAGAGTATAGATTGTAAAGTTAAATTCGGTTAAGATACGTTACCATCCAGGTCCGAATTTGAATTCAGGGATTAATGAACCCTTGTTTTTTAGGGAATTATTGAACCAAACTTGTGATCAACAACCGTACTACTTCTGCTGTGTATGACGTTCACTTGCATAAAATATAATAAATAAATAAATGAATGAATGAATGAATGAATAAATAAATAAAATAATCTTGTATTATTTAATCTCCGCTTTCCCAAACTTTAAACCAGTTATAAAAACAAATATATACTGAACTGTATACAGGGTATTGTGTGTTTACGTGACCATGGGAAACCTGACATAATACGATTACAAATAAACAATACTACACTTCACTTATTTTTTGTTAATCAAAGTAGTAAAACATTCAGTATATGCAACCTGCTGTTGATGGTATTACTATTGTTTTGGTTATCCAGCGATTTTTAGGATGTCAAGTTTTGGAATCAGTAGTTTAGACAATTCTAAGCCTCGTTTCTTCTATAGCATTTCTTCCGCAAATGATTACTTCCGAGAAAATCACAATAAATTGTTGAAAAATCGTGGTATTTTGTTTTTAAGTTCTTGTTTATGTTACCGCCATCCCAGAGAGCTCCTGTGTGTTCGTTTGTTGGTTTGCAATGCTGCATTATGGTAATGATCTGCGGTAGAAATGAAGGTCAGAATTGTTTGATGTGACATGTTTCTATTTCTCCGTCACTTTATAACTTCTTTAGTGTTATTAAATCATTATTCAGGTTCTTTGACAAGCCAGCCACATTTGTATACAAACTTCACGATGGCTTCCCCAGCACCCGAACGTAAACTTTTTTCGTCGCCAACAAAACATGCCAGTGACGAAAACGTCTCTGTTTTGCTGGCCGAACCGTGTTGGCCCAATATGGTTGGGAGAAAAAGTGCCCAGTGCCTCTTTTAGCGCTTCCGTTACATACACACACACAAAATTACCGACAACAGCTTACATTATTTATATAATAATATACCCAAAATAATTTTTCTTATTATAAAATCGGCGATTTTGATTTAGCTGTTTCTTACCTAAAAAGCGTCGTTTTCTTTCTAACATGAATTAACTTCCTAAGATTGAACTTTTTCTGGCTTACCTGTTAACGTTAAGTTACGTTGGTTAGTACGTTTTTCCCCCCATACATTATCAACACAAGGATAAAGGCGAACATAGTGGTCAAAGCTGCACACACCGTATTCACTGATACACAAAATAAAGGAAATCCACAAGTTGCTATTCCTTCATTCATTTATTCCTATCCATGAAGTAGGTTTTCTTTTATATAAAATTTACTGAAGTGGCTCCTTTTCATGAGCCTAAGTATTACCAAAGGGTCACAGCTGACGGTGATTTTAGTTCATGGACCACTTAGTCCAAACAGGCTCGAAGTCGAATGACCCTGAAGCCAAGGCTTAAGATCCCAACCTTCCAGATGTACTGCACACATAATAATAATTACATGCACGTTATCATAATTATGAAACTACGTTGCATGTGGGTGACTCATACGAGGGATGAGGGAAGGTGACAACCTGCACAGCTGCTAATATTAATGAGTCATGGTATACGGGCCGCCATCGCATCCCCTACCATGCTCCCTCTTATTGTGCTGCTTCCTCCACTTTTACTTTCCTTGCTGTTAATTACCACTTTTATTATGTCACCACAGCCCACACTACTAACACCATCGCCTCCTCCACCTCCACCACCCAAACACAGCATCTTCACCAACCAATTACCTGGTACAGTAATTATAAACACAGCCTGAGACCCCCCCCCCTCCTCTACCACCATCACCCGCTACTCCTACATCGGCACACCACCCTATATATTGTTCAAGTATCTGGTAATGAACATGAATTACTTCCAAAATTACTCTCAATTACTATAATAAGAGATTTCGCTAATTTTCAAGCAAGTTCAACCGTGACATTTTTTCAACGTCACGTGTATTTATGCTGCTTGGTGAACATGTGCAGTGGGGTGGGGGTTTGGAAACGTGTGTGTAGAGGGCTAGGTAGGAGGGGTTGCTGGTGAGTCTGTAGCCAACAGTACAAGGTCATGAAGGAGGCTCCACTGTTTCCCCACACAATTCACAAAAAATACCATTAACATGCCTTTTACTCACCGGCCTCTGCATGTACAGTACAAAGTAATGTGACAAGATAATCCGAAACATTGTTCCTGTACTTCTATTATTAAGAAATGTCTGCACTTATACTTGATTTTGTGTCTGGACAACTGTACATGTTAGACAATGCTTATATAGTGTTTATGAAGTTATTTTGAAAATCAGTCTAAACACTTACTGTATAATCGAGTCCTACATGGTAATAGGACACGTAGGAGTGCACACCTGAGTTGACTTAAAGCACAAATACATCAAAATTACACTGAGGCAGTTTCCTAATGCGATACATTAGTGGACAAAATTAAGGTACGGACAAAACTAAGGTAAATTTAGGTAGAGAACCTTAGCCAATATGTATGTTTTGTTTCTCTTTACGTCAATTACTTTGAAAGTTTCTCACTTCTTCAGGTACCAGGAATATTCATCGCGCATTTTCACATCAGAATCTGGACCCGCAATCTTTACGACTCGACCTAAGGCAATCGTGCTTCACCAAACGGTGGCCCATATTTTTATAACAAAACTTTTTTCTGAGAAGCTTACCTTGTAAAATCACTTCAATATACGTAATGGCAATCCAGGTATTTAAACTGCCAAATTCTTGAAAATTAAGTAATTAGAGTGCCGTCGTGCTGGACTTTATATAAAAGCGACAAGTTCTTGATGGTGTGGCGGCATGCAAGAACCTAAGTCAGAGCTTCGGGAATGTTCATGTTTCTGTAGTCACAAGAGCCCCGGGCAGACGTATGTGCTGTAGGAAAGTGTGGGAGAGATAAACGAGGGCACCAGAAGTTAGCGTTGGCGAGATATATGAAGATGTGGGAAATTATATACAGTTTGGTGAGGAATATAGAGGTGTGAAAAATTCTGTACACGCGAGAGAAGTTATGTATAGGTGATGGTAAATGTTATGGTACGGGCAAATGTGGGTAAGTTTTGCATTAGGGTGGGCCAGGGGCTAGATGTGCAGCACAGGTGTGAGGATGTATGGATCGGTGTAGGAAGATAAGTGCAGTTGTAACCACGTGAGAATGTGTGTTCAGGTGTGACAAGTATATAGAGGTGCTGAAATGTATTTACAAACACGTATGGTGAACGATGGTACATGTAAGCATTGGCAGCCGAGTAGGTAGTACAGTACGTGCAAAGCAGCAGTAGGAGCGAGGCGGTCTTGCCCGTGACCTTGCTAATTCAGCATTTAGGTGATCAATAACATGCCTCTGAGGACAACTCCAAGAACTGGATTTTCAAAGATCCCCAGCGACACATTGCTCACTTTTACTTTTTATCCTCTTCACCACGGCTTTAATGACGTCTAAATTACAATGAGACTGTACCGAAACTATAGATACATTATCTTATCCCCAGTTAGGGAGGGAAGATTGGCCTACAAACCTCTCAGAATCCGGGACAGGGGATGACCGGTGGCACCTTCGCCTCATCTGTAGACTACTGTAATGGTGTCGTGGGGAGAAGCTGGGGTAAAATATTATTCCGGTCTCCACTTAAGTGGGTTGGGTGAATGAAAATGTAGGTGTGCTTCAGCATGACTCATAAGCTTGGGTAGAAAGGTTAAGACTGAAATAATTATAAAATATATAAAACATTACGCAAATGTACTGTGTGTGTGTTAAGACCAGGTTAATGAACTAGAAACTGTCCAGGAAACATGGATGCCCTACTTTGCACACTGACAAAAGTCATTCACCTAGTATGAACTAAACGTGAAGGTTAACTAAAAGCCTAAACTAAATCAGAAAGTGAAAAATAAGGTCAATGAGGTTGTATAACCCATCAAGACGCATCTGGCTAATGAGGGTTGAAAGTCAGATCTTACATGCAGACAGAGAGGTAAAGATATCATATATATATATATATATATATATATATATATATATATATATATATATATATATATATATATATATATATATATATATATATATATACACCCCCTTCACACTCGTCTCGTTTTTCATCTATTACTGAGATCAACTTTGGAAATGATACTTTCAGTATGGGTGTTACATGATTACACCCTTGCGGCAAAGTTTGTGCATTTGTACGTTTTACATATACAGTACATGTACGTAACTTTAAACAAAGCGCAGATGTAAATATGTTCCAAAAATTTGAAGTCTGATAATTTTATAATTATATTTCATAATGACCCGAAGCTGAATTGAAGAAAAAATTTGAACCCTCGTACAAAGGACATAATCACTATTTTAACTACCAGACGATCCGTGACGCGAAGCTACTTAATGATAGAGGCGGGAGAAAGTGTGGTGTGCTCCGTGCAATCAATGTGGTACAGCACACGTGTTGTCGTGTTAGGTGAGTGTGTGTGTGTGATCACCATCACGCTGCCTGCAGACTGCAGTGGTATAATATACCTTGGACTATACAAATTGCAATCACACCGATTTTCCTCTAAACGACACTGCCAAATTCTTCATGGCTATTATGTCAAGTGAATATAACAAATTGCAAATAATAAAACATGGTCATTCATATTCCCCGCCATATAGTTTTGTTTTGTATTTTTAGCGAAAGGGCGTCTCTTTACCTCTAGGCTTTACAATAACTTATATACGAACTTATAAAGAAATTTTAAAGTTGTTGAATCCTGTGTTGGAAACGATATTCAAATAGACAGATGGAGCTGCTGAAAGATGGATAAAATAAATTGGAAATGTGTTGAAACATTCTCTTTCAAGACAGATTTTTTCATCGGTAAACAAATGTTAATTTTTTTTTTTTATTATTATTATAAACAAATGTTAACTTGTGTCAAGCAACAGAAGGCAATATCGATCGCTGGTGGGATGAGGGCACGTGGGTGTTGAGAAGCGTCCCCCCAGTTCACTAACACTATCCACCCCTTGCTCAGGGGCACACCAAATTATTTACTCACGATTTATACCGTCAAATGAAAGGGACTTTCTTTTTTAACTTGTACTAACGGATGTAAAATGTAACTGATACAACCAAATTTATTAAAAACTACGAGTTGCATCAAGTTTTTCTTATTTATGCGAAATAAGAGCTGTAGCAGTTGTATGGTTCCTCTTTTTACACACACACACACATGACCAGGTGGAAGTAAAATAAATATGATGCAAGAAAATCCGCTAGAAAATGAAAATGGAGGAAGTAAGGACAACTGGCCGCTGTTCCACAAAAATGCTGTTGAGTATTTTATTTTTGTCTTCATTACTTCAATTTGTTACCCAAGAAACGAACGGTTCCTTAATGCTTAGATACGTGCACTGCATTCATTATTAGCCAAAACGTGTTTTTTTTTTTTAGTACGGCACCTTTTTACCACTCCCCTCAAAACAGCGGGTTAGCAAAATCGGATAAAATCTCAGTAGAGGCATCAATTGTCCGCCTTAATTTAATCGTCCTGAGCACCGTTAAACTGAAAGAAGTTATTGTCTGCATGTACTTCATCACATGCCAAAAGATACGCGGTATCTTTACAAAATATCTATCAGTCATGACATATCTACAAACGTGATATTTTCATTAGTTGTGTCATAATATAAGTTAAAACTACCGACTATACTTCAGGAATATACTGCAAGGCTGTAACCTATCTATTCTGCCCCATCACAATTTTTGTCGTAGGCGCTTCAGCAGCCTGGGTTGTTAAACAACGTTCACCAGGTCACTGTTTCTACAGAAGACAACTGGCGTTATTTTAGTTTTAGTTTTCTCCCCACCAAAGAACAGGTGCCTGGCATTTTTACGCTCCGGCATACAATTTGTAAACCCTTTTAGCTCAGTGAACTCTAGAAAACCTATTTCAGCTTAATGTGTTCCTGAAACCACACGTTAACTTATGCATTCCAGATATCCCTTTCCAGGAGAGTATATTCCTGAGCCCAACTTCAACCTAACAAATTGCAGAAACCTACTTCAGCCTCGTGAATTCAAGGGACGCCATTCATTGAGCTTTTTTATTGGAAATTACTTATCAATTAAACTTGGGGTATTGACAAACGCGTATATATATATATATATATATATATATATATATATATATATATAATATATATATATATATATGAGGAAGTAAGAGATATATGCAACTATCCACCTTGGGTTCACAATTCAGATGGAGGTAATTTAAATATAAAAACGTACCCAGAGAGATTAAACACTTGCAGGTGTCTACCTTATACTATGTTCATAGATTATTTCAGTCTTATATAAATAGTATGATGCAGTGAACTGAGAAGAATTGTGGGCATTACTGTGAGCAGGGTGGCTACTATTCCAGCACCGGAATCTAGTTTCTGAATTACAAGTGACTTTTTTTCCTATTAACCTAAGTTCCTTGATCACATTCATCCATACTCGCATCTATAGAAACAATATATTTTGGTCTTGTTCGTTAGACTATAGGATTTCAAATAATTGTCATTCTTTAAAAATATAAACTTACTATTTTATTTTGGACGGGTGTAAGGATGGAATCTGATTCCTAAGTTCACAAAATCAAACTGGTATGAACTGTCAGGAGCAGAAGCAGCAAAACACCAGTGGAAGGAAATGTGCGAGGATGAAGCGATGACCAGTACTGCCCAGGACGCCGGCTCCCACGCGACTGGCGGGAACGAGATGGCTCGCCGCCCACCTAGCAAGAGCTGCTCAGCTGTACGATTTTTCGCTGCATTTAAGAGCTCAAATAAATGCTTATTTTAACTGACTGATCAATTAATAGTACATATACAGTATGTACTTTTCGCTTTATAACGCCAGTGTTATACAGTGCGCATTTCAATGAAATGAAAAGCAATGTAAGTGATTCATATAATCATTCAATTGTTTTTCATTCAAAGAAGTGTAAGTGTAAATGAATGCAAAGTACACAATAGAAATTATACAACAAGAGCAGAAAAGTCACAGTAATAACAAGTATAACTAAATCAATTCGTGTTCCCTTATCTGTACAGTTACTATATAACATGAAAAAATAAAAAATGGTAGATTTTCTGGGAAGGCAAATTCATAAATTATGAATATTTCAAACTTATCAATCCCTTTCCTATTAGGCAACTTCATAACAAAACCTTCTTCAGTGTTTGTACCTTCACTGCTTACTCAGAATCACTGTCCTTATAGCTATACGTATCTAAAGTCGTCACTAGCATATTGTTATGCCGAGGCATAATTCGTATTATCATTTTGTAAACTCGGTGTTTTGATTGTTTTCTGTCCCATGCAGCAATTATTTTGGCAAATTTCGTGAAATTTTCGTGTATACAGCGATGTATTAATTGTGTAAGAATATTCTAGATTGTATTGCATTATTTTTATTCTGATTTCCTTATTATAGTAAGCCTCGATCAGAGTAGAACGTTCTAGAATCTCCCAGGCATCTCTGGGTGATTCTAGAATGTTGAAGAAGCGGGCACGGGGTGCCTAGCAAAACAAAGATACAAAAAAAGACATTAGATAAGATGAAGCCAGCTGGTTGAGCCCAGATTCATTCTACTCCTACTGTATTTCAGTTTCACCACTTTTCTTCAATTCCTAATAACCTTCTTTTACCTCTTAACTCACGACTCCAATGCCAACTAGGGGGTTAGTCGATCGCCTCTGTTCATAGTGTAAAGACTAAGCCTAGCAGAACAACCGAAGAAAATTGTTGTGAAAGTACTGTGGAATTGTTGTGATTAATATAAAGTGAAAAGAATAAGGAGTTGTACACTAGTAGTGTGCTGACTATATATTGGAAGTGTTGAGTTAAGCTGTGAAGATATTACCCTGTTAACAGTGAAGAATTAGGGTTTATTAAAGAAGACTACAGTGCACAAGTGTGTTTCTGTGACCTGGTGGAAATCTTCCTGCCTATTGTTTGTCTATACACTGATAGCGATCATCGGGGAATTACCGGAGACTGGCGGGACAACCAGTGGTAAATTGGCAACACCTTTCACTTTTATCCTCTTTACCACTGATCGGCTCGTTAGCCGCTTGGACGATCGGTCACGTCTCTGTCACGCACTGTTGGCAAGTACTGGGCATGCACCGGCTCCTGAATGTACCTGAACCCGCTCCAGTGATGGTCAAGTCTTGTCTTGAAAGAGCTCACACTCGGTGCCGTCACAACACTCTCTGGTAGATTGTTCCAAGAGTTTACAACCCTCACTCCGAAAAAGTTTGCCCTCACAGTTTTCTGGCCTTGCGGCTTCTTCAATCTTGAGCTGTGACCCCTTGTGGGGCGAGCGTCCGCCAGCTCCAAGTAAGGACACTCAACTGAGTAGTGCCCCCTGAGATGCTTATACACCTCAACTAGGTCCCCCCTTGCCCGTCTGTAGTATAAGCTAGGCAAGTTCAGGCGCTCCAATCTCTCAGGGTAGCTGAGGTGCCGAAGTGCAGACACCAGTCTGGTGGCCCTCCTTTGAACATTTCCATTCAACTGACAGTCCCTAGCATATCTCGGTGACCAGACTGGGTGACAGTACTCCAGATGGGGAAGCACTTCACTCTCGAAGATCGTTACGAGGGACGGACCGTCTAGATATCTGAACGACCTTCTTATAAGACCCAATTATTTATTTGCCTGATTTACCTTCTTCTCGCACTGGCCCGAGAACTTCAGCTCATTGTCAACATACACACCTAGGTCCTTCTCACACACAGTCTCAACTAGTGCAGTTTCATCATCCCGTTGGGACATATGATACGCCTCCTTACCGTTGGTACGCCCCAGGTGCATCCTCTTACACTTCGTGACATTGAATCTCAGCAGCCATTTCTTCGACCATTCTTGTAGCTCACAGAGGTCCTTCTGCAGCTCTCCACAGTCCGCTTGGTTCTTGATTTCCCGAAATAACTTGGCGTCATCGGCAAACATTTGTATGGAGGAGTGTACAACGTCAGGCATGTCATTTATGAAACAAACAAACAACAGCGGGCCCAATACACTGTCCTGTGGTACCCCACTTGTTACAGGTACAGATGATGATTTCGTGCCATTAATCACCACACACTGCTTGCGGTCAGGTAGAAAATCTTTTATCTACGCTAGGACATTTCTCCGCATTCCGTGCCCTTTCAGTTTGATTTTCAGCTTTTCGTGGGGTACACTGTCGAAAGCCTTGGCAAAATCTAAGTAAATATTGTCAATATTACCAAACCCGTTCCAGAATATGGGTCCAAATATCCAATACCTTGAGCAATTGTGTTAGCAGGAGCGCCCCGGCATAAAACCGTGTTGGCAACCTGGGACTTGGTCACAATTTTCGTGATGCCACATTAAGCTTCCAATATCTTCCCAGGCGGTAGTACCTCCCTGTTTGGTAGCTGCCTACTACCTTATGTTGAGGGAAGGGTGCCCCCTCCCGCGGCTGATCAAATTTTTGCAGTACTAAAAAGTTTTAGTGACATCTGGAGCATGAGTAAGTATCTGAAAGTACTCAAAGATTATATCTTCATGGTGAAAGCAAAGTTGTCAGTTTGGAAGAAATGCAGGAGTTTAATATGTGAAGTTATTCTTTTGCAAATTATTTCATTGATGAAGTGTGTGTGTGTGTGGGTGGGGGTCATGAGATATTGAACATTTGTATAATATCCCTAATTACAACAGACACTCCGTCAACACGTCACACACAGTGGTGGTGTCGCCCTATATCAAGTATAACACTTCTGTAAGAGATGATTTAAAGGTCCAGGAGGAGTACATGGAGAGTGTTTTCACTGAACTACGCAACGACACTCGAAATGCCCTAATAGGAGTAATCTACAGAAGACTCCACACTAGTGTAAGGAATTTTCTTGATAAATTTTCGAAGGTTATCCCTACCATAAGTTGAGAGAGAAAACTTTGCTACATCACAGGAGATTTCAACCTTGATCTATTAAAATCAGAAACCGACACCTCAGTATTAGACCTTCTAGCTACCTGTCATTCTAAACTCTTCTTTAACACTATAACCAAACCCACTAGAGTAACTGCCACCTCTGCCACTGTGATAGATCATATATGGACTAACAACACTCCTAACAATCTTGCAAATGGAATTATCTACAACAAATCTCAGATCACTTCCCAGTTTTTGCCATGTATAAAACAGCCACAAGACGTTAAAGGTCTAGTAGAGTCTCAACACAATATAGAGACTACTGCACAGACATACTCCTTTTATAAAACAACCTAATGAATGCTAACTGGGATCTTGTCTATGCCTCTAACAACCCTAACGTGAACAGCTGTAACTTGCCTCTTCAATCCTTAGTTTAATAAATGGCTCAACTATATTAATGTTATTATTATTAACGACTCTATCTAGGTTCTTCTGGTTAAATAAACTGTTTTATTATCAATATTACACAATCCTTTGGTTAATGTGAACCAAAAAGTTACCATAATGTTTATTTGATTAAAACTTTGGTGAAAATATATATAGCACAATTGTTATGTTCGTCTTAACCATTGCTTAGTTAATGTCATATTTTATTCATAGTTACACTAGGTTAAATAAATAGAATGAACCTGTGTGTTGTATTATTGTTCTTGGTGATGTTAAGCTTCTTGCTGCTCAGCTTTTTGTTGCCTGATGACACTGACTTAGGCTTAAGCTTAAACAATATTTCCAAAAAACTTCTATATAAACTTAAAAATATAATTAACAATATCATAATATAGTTTCAATGATTAGCTTTCTATATAGCTTTATGTGTATTAAAGTATGTTAGTATTTAGTTTAATATAATAGTTATGTCACCTGAACAGATGTGGTCCAGCTGTTAACACCTGGAGAGAGAAGAGAGGAAGGATCATGAGCAAGTTGTCTTACCATGAAGATCTTGAGTTTCCATTCTGTGATGATGTTATTAAATACGAGAAACTGGCTAAAATCGGCCAAGGTACTTTTGGGTATGTATATATTAACATAGTTGATTATATATAAATGATTTCCATATATAAACCTTTAGAAGTCCATGCGCACTACTAAGGTACTCAAGACTGTACTGATGAACACTAATACTGTGTAATATAATAGTCGTTTCTTGAAGGGTTGCTTGGAAGAACTGCTAATAGATCATATACAGTGAATTTATATTTCCTAATAATTAAATAATATTCTAAACCTTCAGTATCCAGGAAAACTACTGTATACTGATGACTCATGTCTTATTAACAACTCTGGGTCTTGGATAAGTAAATTAAACATGAAGGAGAGAGGGGTATTTTATTTTTTAATATATCAACTTGAGTATACTTAAATACCTTGAATTATAGATAGTTATTCAATTAATAATAATATGCTTAAAGTATTCGGTCATCCTTGTATTGTATTAAGATATCCAAACCTACTTAATCCTAACCTAACCTAACCTAACCTTATCTAACCTAATGTAACTTTTACTTTACTTTTCTTTTATCCTCTTCACTGATCGGCTCGTTAGCCGCTTGGGCGATCGTTCACATCTCTGTTACACGGTCCGACTAATTACACAAATGTAGCTAAATATAGCCGCAATGAAGTCAAATAATGGTCCTACATGAATAAATCGGACTGCTAATCACTTCTCGACTAGTATTTGGTGTCAGAAAGTCACAAAAAATTGGAAAATTTACTTTAATCTGAGTTAATAGATCGCGTGCATGTAGTTTGGCAACCAGCAAGGATCCAGCTTCATCTATTTTCGACCCTAAGGAACTCATTTCCTATGGCTTGCAATTGCATCTTTCACCTTGACTATGCAATCTGGGCAATACCAGCAGCAGCCTTCATGCTTTACGGCAACTTGTATCGTCCTAAACTCTGTATTGATCAGGTCTGTACCATCCACATCCGTCGTCACCCTGCAGTAATCACATGTCAAACCCCTCATGGTTGTTGCTGTTGGGGGGGGGGGGGGGGGTGCAGACTGTGTACAGATCTACACCTACCCGGTATTTAAAAAAAAACAAAAAAACACAGTACTTAGCTGCCCTCTGCTGGTTTTAATCTCCCCTCATTTGTCCAATGTTGCCCTCCAAGACAGTTTGAGTTATCTATTTCCCTTTTTTTTTTTTTGCTAGTTCTCCTCGACCAGTTGTTGGCATCTATGCGCTAACCCGATGTACACTTTATCTTGCTATGACTGACTGATCATATGGCCACTCAGTCCTTTAGAAACACTTCTAATTGTTGGTTTAATAATAATAATAATAATAATATTGATCCTTATTATTACTTTTATAATTTCCTTTAATCTGTGTCCTGGCAGCAGGGCCTTAGCGTTAAGGTCCCTTTAAAAAGCCTCATTCCGCTGCCCGGATATAGGCCGTTATGGCAAGTGTCATCCACCTGGCAAGCGCAATTTATTTCGTCTGATCAAGAGATATACCTCTCAGTGGGATGACTTCCTTAATAATCACAACTACTAAATTAAAATGTGCGGGGTTAGGTTCTCAAAATGGCCGTGAATATCCAAATCCGCGAATGACATTTGCTAATTGGGGGGGGGGGGGGGGGGGGGGTCTGTACTTTTTTTAGTCGTGTGCAAAGAAATGTATGTTCCCTTTATGTGTTTGCCCTTAGGACAATTATTTTTTTTCCTGTATTCTATCGTAATATCTCCGTTAGCTGGAATCCCTCAAACCCGGAACTCTCCGATAGCTGGAATTGAAATTTTCTCGTAAAATCGTTCCCAAAGCCAAAATTTTCTGGAAAATTTCGGGGATGTTGAAGTTTTTTCAATGTGTGAGAGATGAAAATCAGGCGCATTTTCCGGAAATTCTGAGAAAATTTTTTCCGTTACCCAGAAAATTCAAGGGATGAGGGATATTTTTCCGGGTTCGAGAGAATCGTCTCGTTACCTGGAAATCTCTCATTCCTGGAAGTGCTCTGCACCAATTGTTCCAGCTAACAGGGATATCACGGTATGTGTGTGTTTGTAGAGAGACACACAAACACTCACAAAACACATTCAGTCCAGTAATCCCGTGTTTTTTGCGGGAATTACATTCCTGAAACCCCCGCGAAAAGCCAAAACCGCGAATACACTTTTTAGGAATCACTGTACCTGTGGCCACCAAACAGCTCAGGCAGGTCATGCACTTAACCACGCCATGCTCTCCACTCACGGCCCAGTGGTCACTGATGCACTGTACCGGCATTTACTCACATCATTATTTGAAACTAATCATATTGTAGTATAATAATGGAAAAACTTAAACACAGTTATGTACAAAAAAAAATTATTTACAAGTAAATAAAAAATGTTATATTTCGCTGAGGTAGTTGGCAGCTACCAAACAGGTAGGTACTACCGCCTGTGAAGATATTGGAAGCATAATGTGTTGTCTAATGGTAGACCCTGCTGCCATATGTGACCAAGTCCCAGGTTACTGATCTGTCTTTCTGCCTCATTTACACACAATTGTCGGGTCTCAATTGTTTCTCTTACATGACGAAACAACATACATAAAGCATTTCTCACTTTTGATTTTTTCACTCTTGTATTTCTTTATATTTATTATTATTATCATCACAGTGTTGTTATTATTATTATTATTACCATTAATATTTTATTTTACTTTTAATTATAAATTTTATTTACTATGAATTATTATTATTATTATTATTATTATTATTATTATTATTATTATTATTATTATTATTATTATAATATTTTCGCCCCCCAGGCCCCAATGTGGGTCAGTGACCTGTGCCCGGGTGGGCTAATCCCCGAAAAAAAAAAAAAACGCATTGCCAGCCTCTCCCTGCTGTCCTGGCGTCTGCCCGCCCTCACGCAGTCATGCCAGCCAGCCAGTCCTCTTCCACCCACATTCCTCCACTTGAAGACTTGTATTCTGACATAGCTCATACCAACTCTGAGCTTTTCCAATAAACCTTTTTTTCCATTAAGGTCATCACTATTCTTGATCTCTTGGTCACTTTAGAGTCTTTGCTAGTAATATTTTCCTTTGATGGTGCTGGCATACGTTTCGGAGCCATGTGGAGTGCACATGGGAGGACAAACAGAAGAGGTAATCACAGTAGCGTTCACAGTACGGTAGGCACGTGTGGACTGAGGCTCCTCGGAGCAGCGGGTGTCTGAGGCGGGAAAGGGTGGTGGCTGTTTGCCACACCACACGGGAATATTGAAAATGGCGCGAAATTAAATTTGTTATTTTTAAAGGATATTTTATATATACAGTATATAATTTTTTAGAAAAACAAAGCACGAATGGTCAAAACCGCGATAAAAACCCCAGCAAAAAACACAGGATTACTGTACAAATAAATAATAATGGGAAAATCCTCTCATAAATAATAAAAAACAAGACAACAAATTTAGAAAAAAATGTGAGTCTACCCTCATGTCAACTCCGTACTTTGTTATTAGATTAAACTTTAATAACAAAGCACAGAGTTGACTTGAGGGTAGACTCTCACATATACAATACAAGTAAAAGAATTTACTGTCTCTAGAATGAATGACTTCCTGTCCCGGCCGCAAAAATGCCGGCAACTTTAAAACTACCCTTAGACATTCTTGGGTACATCTCGGGTGTCATCAACGAATAATTGAGGTCTGCGAATTGTCAGGGCATGCTGCATTTATATTTTGACAAATTTTCATAAACAGCATTAGTATTGTACAGTATAGAGCTTTGCAAATTTAAGAGGATGTGGTATTGACTAATGAGAGTGTGTGTGGTGATGTATATCTTGTCAAGTGCTTGCATACCTGCAGTGTTCAATTAAACATAAAAAATTTCAAACATAATACTGTATGTATAGTACAGTATATAGTATAACACAGGGGTATTTGATTTTTTTTTTTGTCTTTATGATGCATAGATCACAGTACAGTACAGTACATCCTTTAATCTGTTTCAGTGAAGTGTTCAAAGCCCGTGATAGACGAACAGGCAAAGTTGTGGCACTCAAGAAGATTCTCATGGAAAACGAGAAAGAAGGGGTGAGTCATTTCCTAAGAATTTTTGTAAATAAGAATTATTTAGGAATAGTTATTGCTGTGCTTGTTAATAACGAGTCTTGAAACTTATTTATCCTGTACTGTATGTGAAAATTGTGATAACCAGGTTATATTGGAATAAAACAAGAATATATAGTAACTTAAAATGATTCAGGAGTTGTTATGTAGCACATATTTTACCTGCTGTAATAAGTGTTTGAGTGAAACTAGTATAGTGAAAACATAGAGTTACTGGTTTATATCTGGTACAGTAAAAGGTAATTCTCTGGAATGTGTGTACAGGTTAACCTGGAAGTTCAAATTTTTTTTGTGGAGAATGTAATTACTTTCCTACCTCATGAAATTCTCAGCAAATCAGGTGGATTTGCAATTTTTGTAATGTTGGTGACTTTTTTGTACTAATGTGTCCTGCAGAAAACATTTTCATTGATGACATGAGTACCGTTTCATATACAATAATACTTCCTAGCATCTGTTCCACACAAAGGAACACTAGACATCAACTGCCATAAAGTATGATTTATCAGAGATAAGATGAATCAACCTGACCTACCTAGCTACACTGAGGAATGTTCCTATATTTACCTAATGGACACCCACTAGGTGGTGGATACACAAACCTTTAGATTAGTGTTCAGGATGAGAAAGTCACCCAAATAATACAGTACAGTAGTAAAAAACTTGCAAATGTTTTACACTTTGGGGGATTTCCTTGAGTTAAGAAAAAAGTCATCTTGTACTATACAAAAATTTTCTAAAGTTCCTGGTTAACTTGTTCCAGAATACAGTAGTACCCAATAAAAGCCCACCGGGTCTAAACAGAAGTGATGTGTAAAGACTTGTTTGTAACCTTGAATTGAATTTAGAAACTGACTTATGGAAGGTTTGTTGTTTATATAAAAAAAGAGATACAGTACAGTATGCCTGTTTTTACATTTACCGCCCTTCTTTCAGTTCCCCATCACAGCACTACGAGAGATCAGAATCTTGAAGTTACTCAGACATGACAATGTTGTAAACCTTCTGGAAATAGCTCGTACAAAAGGTTAGTTCCAGAATCTGTCATACGAGTGAAATTCACATACAGTACAGTGTCTATTTAGTGATTTTCAGAATAATCTGTTGTTATGGTGTTTATTGAGAGCTGTGCATTGTTTTTGTTGTGAGTGGAGTATGAATCTTAGCATTTGTCTGTTGTAAAGAAACACAGGAGGCACTAAAAAAGAGCTAAGACAGCATTTTGAAATATCCATAAATATTTGTTCTTCTTACATTACAATATACAGGTAACTCACGTTTGATTTAAGCATTTTTGGAACAACGCGATTGTTCAATTAATACCAAAAGCTAATTTACGCACACCTATTTTCTAAATAACGTGATCAAGACAGTTTAAATTTGTCGTTAGTATTTGCCAGGTCGCCTGGCAGTGGAGTCATGTGTGATGCCTGGTGAGGTGCTTGTATGTTATTACTATAAAGTTGCAGTTATATCAACATCAACGATTTTAATATTATTATAAATAATAATAATTATTATAATGAAATAATAGAGATTATTACTACTAATGATGAAGATAATGATGATAATAATGAAGTATTCTGTACAACAACTGTGACCACGTCCAGCAAGCTTCCCGCATATTGCTTTTTCAGTTCACACCAGCACTACTTTTTCTCTGCTTTCATTTTTTTTTCATTGTGTGTTTATCACGTACCTTTTTAGTGTTAAACACCGTTTTCCCCATTGAGCATGTCTGGAAAATGTCCAACTGCCTACTCTGGGGCGCCTAAAGTTAAAAAGGCACAAAAACAATCGCATTGGACGTGAAATTAGATGTAAACACCCGCCTTCATCGAGGAGAGCGTGTGTTGACCGCGTGCTTGGTTTAAGTGAGAGCACTGTTCGTACCATTTGAGACAATGCTGAGAAGATAAAGAACAGTGCTCAATCAGGGATATCTGCAAGTGCAACGAAAACCACTTATGGTGGGAGTTCTACAATGGAGCACATGGAAAGGATGCTGAGTACGTGGATTGAAGATCAAAATCAGCGCAACGTACCAGTCAGCATGTTCCTAGCCAGGGCAAAAGCACATGCAATCCATGAAGAGCTGCAGAAGGATGAAGAAGGACCAGTGAAATCATTCAGTGCTAGTTCTGGCTGGTTCTCTAACTTCAGGTGAAGATACTGGTGTCACAACATCAAGATGAGTGGGGAGGCTGCATCTGCCAATGCCGCGGCTGCCGAGCAATTTGTCAGAACTCTGAAGGGTATTGTTGAGGAGGGAGGCTACTTTCAATATGGATGAAACTATTTTGGAAGAGAATGCCATCACGAACGTATATCTCTCGCGAGGAAAAATCAAGCACCAGGCTTCAAGGCCGTTTAGGATCGTTATACCTTATTGTTTGGAGGTAATGCTGAAGGTGAATACAATTAAAACAAGTGATGATGGCGTACCACTCCATAAACCCACGTGCTCTCAAGGGTTATTCTAAACATCTCTTACTAGTTCACTACTTCTCAAATAACAAGGGGTGGATTACTGGTAGTCTTTTCTGTGACTATGTTGTGTCAAAGCTGGAGGATGAGTTACGTGAATATTGTGAACGTGAGAATCTTTCTTTTAAAATATTATTGCTAGTGGATAATGCCCCCGGACATCCACCTTCAATTTAAGATCTTTGTGAAAACATTCAAATTTGTCTATCTTCCACTGAATACGACATCCCTCATTCAGCTTGTGGATCAAGGAGTGATTAATAAGTTTAAGGCTTATATCTCAACAAAGCATTTGATGCTGTAGTGAAGGCTACTGATGATGGTAAAATGACTGTGAAAGAATTCTGGATATCCTTTAACTTTAGAGACTATAATGTTTGTTGGTGAGGCATGGGACAAAGTTAGTCTTTCGTGTGTGAATGGCGTTTGGAAAAAACTATGTCCGCATCTTGTGTATGACTTTAGAGGTTTTAGTGTTGAAAGTGATCTGTGTAAAACCAGAGAAAACATTGTGAGTTTGGCTAAGAAAGTAGGTCTTGAAGAGGTGGAGTTAGATGACGTGCAGGAGTTATTAGACTCGCATAAAGAAGAACTTTCGCCACAAGATTTGCTTGACTTAGAAAAAAAGCAGGAAGAAGAGGAAGCAGACAAGAAAGAGGAGCCTGAGGTCGTTCAAACTCTTAACAGCAAAGCGGTTGACAGAGGCAATCACTTTAATTAACGTGGTTTGGCTATTATAGACGAAGACGATATAAATAGTGATCGTAGCTCAAAAGTGAGTAGAAATGTGCATTCGCCTAGGCTGTGCTACAAAGAAATCCTGCGAGAAAACTAAATGAAAGCCACCCAAAAGTCATTACTCTCATATTTCAAGAATTCTGACAGAAACACACCTCAGCCATTGACATGAGGCATCACCAGACCATAACCTACCTCAACCACCGACTCACTCATACCCTCTCCCCCGCCTCAGTTGCCTCCCTCCTCAACCCTCCACTACGCCACCTTTGTCAAGTAGAAGTCACCAGTCGTCAGTGTAAGTGTTCTTTAAGATGTGTTTACTATTGTTTTTCCATTATTAACTGTTTTTTCTTTATGAATGAGTAAGGTAAAAGAATATTTATTGTGAGTTACCCTGTATGGTGTAAGATGGTTCCCCTAACCTGTACCATTTACATGTATTCTTATGGGAAAATTATGTTTAATTTACGCATTTTTTAATTGAGCGGTGGTTTTCAAGAATGTAACCCCCGCGTAAAACAAGAGGTGGGTGTACTGTACAATATTCATGTTAAGGGTATGTGGACTTAGCCCTTTCCTACCTCATTATACACCTGTCTTGTAACACTCCCTCTATCATATTGGTCTGCTGAGCTTTTTTCTGGTATTCCCTAATATTTCTGCAGGTAAAAGGCTTCCAGATGGGTAGTAAAAGAGCTGTATCCAAATCCTAGGCTTGAAAGAGGAAAATGCATGCAGAAGATAAAATGGACAGCCAGTTCAAGATGACACAGCAATACAAGTCAATTCTAGGTGAAGAATATTCTAGATATGGCTCATTTCCTTGTTGAGAAGTTGTTTTACCTTTAGAAAGCATTTGTTTGCTCTAAAACAGGGGTTCCCAAGCATTTTACATCTAGTGCTGTTGTCCATCCAGAGAGAGAGAGAGAGTCCCTTGCCAACAACCACAGGGTTTAGGTTCCTGAAGAAACCCTTTGTTGGCAAGATTAAAGGCTTATGGGAAATAAGGGGTTAGGTTCCATGGCAGCAGATAACACTCGTCAAAGCCTAACTAATTTTTGTTTTACTGTTGCATGCACACGCAATTGTTCAAGTAAAATAAGAGGAATGATTATTATATGGTCAAAAAAGTGAAGAGAATAAACTTATCTTACATCTGCAGGAGTTGCCTACGATCTTGGGCGAGGGAGCGTGATTCTGTCTTCTGTGTCCTTAGTGAAATGATTGCCATTGGCAATGGAGTATTTTTATTTGATTTATTAATATTATTTTTATTCATGCCTCATCATTTACATTAGACTGTGGAGGGATAAAGACGTCACTCTAATCCATGAATACTCAAAATTCAATGCTGTGGTTGGTGAGATGGTATACAGAGTAAAAACCGTGGAAACCTGGAATCTGCGGTTGGCGAGGGTTTATTGTGTGTGTGTGACGTAATGGTCAGCACGTTCGCCGCGCAAGAGAGTGGACCCGGGTTCGATCCCCGGGCAGGGTGAAACTTTGGGCAAGTTTCTTTATGCCATTTGACTTTGTCTACCCAGCAGTAATTGGGAACCTGGATGTTAATCGATTTGCAGATTGTATTCCAGGGTAATGGTTAGCCAGTGTAGCTGGCGAGCTGTCCGGTCTTCTCGGACTATTCCTTGACACCGGGTCATGCAACTTGTTTTTTCTGGAAAAGCTAGATAATGATCTCTAAAATTCAGGTTGGCTGTTTCATATATCGTGAATTTCGCGATATCCGGCCAGCTGAATGCTGGCCACTATCTTGAATGACGTTGCAGCCCTCATACCACTTACAGTCATTTCTGCTGCAATGCGTGTTTTGTCAACCCGAATTGGTTGTAACGCGATTGATGAATAGGGGAACGCTGTTTGTAAAATGTGAACTTTTGCATACGAATGTTGGCTATAACACGATTCCATCCTCAATGTTTTAAGCGTGGCGCGGGGTTATGCAATGTTTACAGTTCATGTTCGACACCACAGGTTCAATTGATTTGTGTCTTTTGTTTGTGAAGTGTTTTTTGAGAGGTACTCTGTAAATTTCCTTTTTTTTTTGCAAATTTAGCTGTTACCCATAAACACTCTATGAAAAGAATACGTAAAAAGAATGTTTCACAGTGAGGACTAATTACGGTTTACACCAGCGCTCTCTGTTTACATCTCGTGATCAGTTGAATCGTGCGGTTTTTGTTGATTGCTCCATGATTTTCGCTGTTTTCTCCAATTTTGTTGTGTTAGTGATGAATATGGAAAGACAAGGTAAGAAGAATGTTTTCAAGAAGTGTTCTGGTGATCGAATTGCCGGTGGTGAACATAAAAGAGGTTTACAAGAACGCAACTATCGCGTTGTGGCCCGCGCTATCCTAGCGACCGCCCGGGCTGCTAGTGTGTGCTTTTTTGGGTGGTGCTGCCACCTGTCGAGTCAAGATAATGGTCTCTACCTCTACTGGGGGTCCTACTGGTGCTGGTGGGACAGACTCATCTAAGCAGCCAAATAAGGAAAGGAGAAGCGTCCCGGTTCTCCTTTTCCTTACCGTAAGGGAGTTAAGTTTGCCAAGTACTCGGTGCAGGATAACCAGCGTGTGATTAAGTTACTTGAGGAAGGCTTAAAAACTAGTTTCCGGAAAGCACCATCAGGTCAATAAAGGCAAAATTTGTATAATTTTGAGGTTATTTTTCCCCTTAGTTTATGTATTTGCATTTGGCGAATTGGAATTTGGCAAAAGTTTTCCAGTCTATTATTACTCACAAAATACAAGATGTTACTGTACAACATGGCAACGATCTCTGAGTGGGCCGGGATACATACAGTATCACACTTGGTATTTATTTTACACCTCATAATTTTGTTATTTCCATCTTATATTAATATTAGACTCATAATATATAATGCTAGATAGGAAAATGGAATTCAAACACATTTTTTTATTGACTTGCATGTGGCAATTCTAAATGGAATGCGGTGAGTTTCAGACATCACTTACATAAAATAACTTACATTTACATAATTATACACTTATTTTACTATTTATTGTATTCAAATATGTAGATATTATTCACCGAGGCAATTTTTAGGAGTCGGCACTTGGCATATGCTATCGGGTACGGCGGTGAAGGTGGGAGAGGCAGACAGGTTCCCTCTCTCTCGTGCTTTGCCGCTACCATCCGCCCACCCAATCCACCCCTGCCTTTCCGTCACACTCTCACACCTGCTCATATACACCCACAATGCCTGCCCAGTAGAGATGCCCACTTGGAGCACAGAATCCCCATTTTTTGGACTTCCCTCCTGAATTTTTCCCAGTGAGTTGAAGATCACTAAACCGGACAATTGCAGATTGTTAAATGACCAATGGTATTTATTCTTAAAGTGAATACCAACATACAGTGTATTTTTTGTATGTATTTAACTGTAAAAAGATATATGGAATATGTATTACATAATTGAGAAGTCTTTAAACACTGGCGGAAACATGTTTATATCGTCACTTAATGTTCTATGACTGGGGGTATAATTACGTAGTCAACCCTTTGAGTGTGATAAGTGGATATATCCGCCTGAATATTTATTACCACTGGGTGCGAAAAGCGGATTTACCATACCCCATGGAGTCAGAGAAACTTTTCGCTTCGGTCTGAAGAGTGGGAATATCCTCTGGTTTTCAAAATCGGCGCCTCAGATGGATGTGTGAGAAACACCGCTACAACTCAGCGTTTACATGCTCATCAGCTGACTCCGCACACGGGAAGTTGCGCTGCGATTCTAGTATACATGTAATTATATAAATGTATTGATGTTTTAACTTAAAATATATGTGAAGTATAATGACTTAAAACTTTTAAGTCATTATACTTCACACATATGTATTCATTAGTTTAGTATTTTTCACTTGATATACTAATACTGGGTATAAGCTAAATACGTACAGTGTTTACTAATGAGATGGCAAGAATAATTAAAATTCTGGTGTTTGCTTTGTTTATCACATATCTTTTGTTTACCATTCTTGTTTATGATGTTTGCACTTGATTTCTTTTACTTACAAATAATATACAACCACTCCTCGACTTACGACGGGGTTAGGGACCCAAATCCAGGTCGTAAGTTGAATTGGTCGTAAGTTGAATTGGTCATAAGTCGAAAATGCGAAAATAATACATAGAAAATCTAAAATGGGTGTCTCTTTTTCTTCTCAGCACCACGAGAACTTTCACTTTTAAGCTTGCCAGCCATTTTAAAGGGAATTACAAATGAAAATTTTGTCAGTACACAGTGCGATCACCAATGTCGGTACTAGAAAATACGTAATTTGAAAAAATTTTGGTACAACTGGGGCGGTCGTATGTCCGGGTGGTCGTAAGTCAAGGAGTGGCTGTACTGTGTTGTCCTCCGATACTCATAGCCAAATTGTTATTAATCTATAAATCTGTTAAGAATGAAGTAGCAATAGAAAAGTGGGGAGAAGTGAGTAGTGACCTTGAGATCAGCTGCTGTGTGGCACTGGTGATCCCTTTAAACCCTGACACTGCCTTTTAACTCTCGTGTCTTTTGCATCATTTTTTTGATTTATGGCTCAACTCTTCATGTATGTCATAGGTTCTTATTTTTTTCATTTACTGATATTATGGTATTGCCACTTTCCTAACAGGAGGATAAATCACATCGATCAAATTGTGTAGTGTATAGCATTCTGCCTGAGAAGTGTGCAAAAGAAGGAAAAGAACAGTGCAGGTGAAAACATACAACTTAGTACCACTGTGGACAATGTGTTGATAAACCTCCCTTGTGAGCTGTTCCTTGCTTTGAGAAATATCACACCAATGTCAGATGTAGCTGCTGTATATACATATTAGTAATTACTATAAGAGAATAATTTTCAGTACATACTGTATTAAATTTTTTCTCTTCCATGCCATACTGTAATTGCAAATAAAATAAATAGTTAGAGGGAATTTGGAAAAAAATGTAAGAAATAGCAATTTAGTTTTCAATATTTTGTATAAAGAATTTTTTTTGTTTATAATGAAAAGAATGCAATTTCTTATTGTTCATATGATGTTTTATAATAAACAAGTACATTAGCTGTTTATTGACTTATTTTGATCCTATTAAGTACATTTTACGGGATGACAAATTTACTAATACGTGTACGGTATTTTAATTTTTTTACGGAAATTGTAAAATTTCTGAAAGCTTAACAACTCTCGGAGAAATTTTGTGCCAGAGGCAAAAAATGTTCCCTCATTTAATATTAAAAAAGTGACAAATGTTGAAATGCGAGTTTCATTTTTATGGATAATTGATACGCCGAAGGGAACTAGCTCAAAATTTAAATATGCACTCAAAGAATTAAGTAACATAACATATAATTTTCTTAGTTACAGCTGTTATATTTTGTGTCTGACATAAGGGCATCATCATTTAATTAATTTTCAATACAAGTTACATAATTCATATGTGACATGTACATTATCATTGAATAATTTTTCTGTTAACTGGGGTACAATTATATGATTAACAACATAACATATAATTTTTTAAGTTACAACTCTGTCATGTGTCGTATACTGCAACTGTATCTGACACATGTATGCCATCATCTGATTAATTTTCTATACCTGGGGGTATATGAGGTTAAGTAACATAGCATATAATTTTCTAAGTTGAAGTTTGATACAGTACAGTATAGGGTTACAGTAATAAATTTTCATAAACACCATTCACGAGAAAGCTTCTTCACAGACATAGGTGCTTCAAAATTGTACCAGAACTTTGATAGCTTCATTTTTAACCGCTGAATGTCTCTGATAAAGTACAGTAATCCAAAAGTTTGATGTGTCATCATAGTTATTAAAATTCACCCTTGCCTCATTGTCAGCCTGTAATTCTACCATTTTCAGTGTAAAACATCCACACTGTTTTACATCTGTCTTGAACGGAAACTGAACAAAATCAAAAGACTCAGAAAACAACTCGGGGAATCTAATCATTGAAATCTTCTGTCTGCATCCATGGGAAGTAGAGTGAACTGAGCTAAGAATAGTTCAAAGGTTGGAATGGGGAACTTATGTTGTGAAACATGTTACCAGAGCAAGCCTGACTTGACCTGACCTGACTCTGACCTGACGCTGACCTGCTGGCCACGTCCTTCAGTCCTTGACACCTGGACTAAAAAAGGAAAAATCTCATGTGACAGTTGCAAAACCTAGGTGACTCCAGCAACCCCATGACCTCCATGGGACCCCAGTGACCCTATGAGCTCTATTCGACCCCCTTATGATGCATCTAGCGACCCCATGTTTAGGAACCGTTGCTCTCGAAGTTAGCAATTTATCAAAATTTTACCTTTTTTTCCTAAGTACCAAATAGGCATTGGATGGAAATTTTTAATGTTTAATATTTTATTCCTTGGTGCCTAAAAAATACAATACCTTCAGAGGATGAATGACAATTAATTTTCTTATCAATACAGGTATCCCTCGTTTAACAAAGGGGTTGCGTTCCTGAAAACCTAATGTTTAGTGAAACTATCAGTCAATGAGGGATAAGTGGCGATGCGGCTTAGTGTCAGATACAAATTTTAACAAAGCCTAAAAAATACCCGTATGTATTACTTGTGCTTTCTAGTACCACCTCTAACCAGTCCCCAATTACCATTACTGCTTCACCCTAAGTCAAAATTACCATCATTGCCACTATTATTATCATCACTTGTGAGTTGGTTTACAAGAAATGAAGGTCAGTGAACGATACCTACAGTGTCCGAAGTCGTTAACCCGTCACAGGTCAAACTCATTGATCTACCTATGCGAGTGGTCTTCTCTCGAGTGGTCTGTTACGTAGATCAACGAATTTAACTTAATAAAATTCCCGTGGCATCTGAAATGGCCCACAAGGATTAATATATTTAAAATATGACAAGTGGCAACCTCTTAAGACACATTAGCCTGTGCCCCTCCAAGACCCTCTTCTACGCCAGATGATGATGCTCTTAGGCAAGGTGTGATAGGGAGACGGAGAGTGAAGTGAGGGGAAGCATAGACCCTGCCACCTACACACACTCTCTCCTTACTACTTCCCAAGTTTGCTGCCCTCAACACAGGCAAATAAATATGCCCAGAGACCTTGTCCCTTCTGCAAGAACACAGTGTTTTGTGAAAAAGTCCACTGTGCTAGATGCCCTGCTTTGAGCAATATCATACCACCATAAACTATTAAACAGAAAAAAAGAAACATTGTAAATATGTCAATACTTACATAATTATTGTAAAATTTAGAAACTTTGGTGAAAAAATATATTTATGTTTATGAGGTCGCGCCGTGTGCTTGTGTGAATAGTTATACAGTGGTCCCTCGGTTAACAAACACAATTCGTTCCACAGAGTCATTCGTTAACCGAAAATTTTGTTAACCGAATCTATTATTACAATGGGATATTGGGTAATTGGTTCCAACTCACAGAAAAAGTGCAGACAAAGGACTGTATGCCGGTCATAGAATTAACTAAACATTAAATATAAACTAAATACAGTACTGTACTGTACAGTATACTGTACAATAATAAATAAAAAACAATAGAATATTGTATTTTAACTTACTTTGAGGTGTGTATATCGGCAGCTTTGTTTACATATTAAACAGCTGCTTGTAGAGGCAGTCGATGTTGACATGCCATATTCTTTACAGACTGCATTGGTTCTAATGCCTTCTTCGTGTTTCATAATAATTTCTGCACTGTATGTTATCAATATGTTAAATAAATTTCAGAATGACCAATAATTTTAATGTAAAAATGCAAAAATATTCAAGAGAACAACAAACTCGATGTTCACTCCACTGTAAACAAAGTTAAACTGAGAAGCGTTGTTCGGTGACTCAATCAGCTGATGGGCGCACAAACTCTGTTCCCTGTACTGTATATATTATCAATATGTTAACTAAATTTTAAAATGACCAATAATTTTAATGTAAAAAATGCACAAACATTAAAGAGCACAACTTTTTTTATATTTACTCCACTGGAAACAAATGTAAACATAGAACAGATTATTGAATTGGCAGACTAGCCCTTCAGCTGATGTTGACAACAAAACGTGTTTGTCATAAGGATTTCGTTAATCCAAGTTTTGTTCGTTAACCGAATTGAAGTTCCTTATGGGAGGTAATTCGTTAACCGAAATTTTGTTAATCGAACCATTCTTTAACCGAGGGACCACTGTATTAGTGTAACAGACGTAAACACCCGGTCACGTCTTAGACAAGCTGGTAAGGTTCTAGCATAGGTTAATGATATGCAGTAGAAGGGTCGCGGCTGATATGGTGGCATGTTATTTCAAGGTGAACACTTTTTGGGTGCACAAAACGAGGTTGATATCCATGGCAGATGGAAGATGAGGTATATATTACAACCATAGTGTATAAACACAGGAATTGCATTCATTGATTCTCACATCATAAATGTTCAAATACCCTAACCTTATGTAACCTGTGATAGGTAAACACGTGTAATTTGTGACTGTAATTTTATTTCTATCAATATTTTAGTGTAGGCATCCCCTATGTCAATGACAATTTAGCCTGTTAGGCATGGACGCACACAAGTTCTGGATCAAGGCCTGGCCGATGCCTTCCATATCCTCCCACACCATCTTTGCATCAGCAATTAACAGTTTTCGGCTATGGCTGGGGATGTTGTTTAGCCGACCTGTCTTGACCATTTCTGCCCAGACGTTTTCTATGGGGTTGAGGTCTGGCGATTTTGGAGGATATGGCAGAAGCCTAACATGTGGGTGGTTCTGAAACCAACTCTTGACAACATTACTCGTGTGTATGGGAGAGTTGTCTTGCAAGAGTCCAGCCGAATACACCAGCACTGACTCTGCCACTTCTATGGGTTCCAACCACATGTCCTGCTTCATAACTGGGAAAATGCATAAAAGGGACTGATGACAAAACATAATTATGTTGCCATCCTGGTATTAACTATGTGGTAGACGATTCCACATGCGTGACATTACCTTTGATTTCCTAAATATTGGCGACTACAGATGTGTGACATGTGTAACATAAAGGTTCCATTCAGTATCTCTTTCATATCTCCAATTAACTACCTGAACCTATAACTAAGCTGTAGATATTTCTAATACAGTGAGAAAGAGTGAGTGAGAGAGAGGGGTGAGAGTGTTACCGTCCGTTGCGTCTGCGCCAAACTCTGGTAGTCGTCGTCTCATCCGTGCTGAACGTCTTCTTGTTGCAGTATACAACGTCTTCCCAGAAACAAGTTGGCTTTTCTGCATACTCTAACATACTCCAGGCGCCTTTCCATGTCTACCTCAGTCAGGTGTGGCTTCTTTTTGGGTATATGGGCATGGAGGTCATTGCTGTGTTGTCTGTTTCTGATTGTCTGTGGTGTGCAGGCTCCAAGCTGATGCAGGGTCTGTCTTTACGGTCGTGGCGCTTTATTCATGAGGCTACGGTGTGCTTGCAAACACCGAGCCGCCTAGCAATCGCACAGTTGCTCAGGCCCTCTCCATGAAGTGCTATGATTGTTGCGTGTGTTCTCTCTGAGGTCTTCATAATGACTAACATAAATATGACTGGAGTCCGGCCTATTAAAATTCCTGCTGTTTGCCCTGATGGTCTGCCCCTTGCAGATAGAAACTGCTCCGTTTCTAACGGATTCATTACATTCTTTTAAACGAGCACACATCCTCCGGCGAAATTCTTTGCTACACTGTTAAATAGCACTGACAATGTTTTTGCTTTGTGAATTTTACTACCAGTTACCCCCGGTCAACCCCCGATTCTTATCATATATTGTGACATATTAAAGAGATATAGCATGTTTCTTAACTCACATCTTTCCAGTAGCTCAGTTACCTATGCGTAATATTGTATAACTTTCTTACGTTACTTATGTTTCGTATTGTTTTTTCTGGTTGAGGTCTTGTATTATGCCACTTCTCATCACTTTCTCAGATAGTGGTTATAATCATGAGTATTTACACCATTTCGTTGTATCTCATAGTATGTGAAATTCCTATACAGCACCTCAGTTTCTAGAGTGCCTGCCACTTCTACCGTATGTGGGTGACTAAACACAGTACTACGGTATACTATATAATGCTGTGACATTATCTGGTTTTAGTGCTATGGGTTCTATATGTATTCCTGATAATTTCTCTGTGGTTACTACACATGATAAAAGGAATAACAGCACATTAGTTTTACAATGAATCACACAATCAGAGGTACCAACCCTACCAATACATGGCGTCAGTCTCGCAGTGTTCGTTGCGAGAGCCATCGTATCCAGGGGTGCAGAATGATTTTATGCTGACTGTACCTCTCCTAGTCCATCACCCTAAAACAAAAATCCCTGTATGGCAAGGGAACACCTTATTGAATTGATTTGAGTGACACTTGTCTGCTCTCTTCTTCTGCAAAAAATGGTTTGTTTGCCCTGTGTGCACATAATATTGATATGTTTTGGCGGCAAATGCATTTGTTCTCTTGGAGTATTTATTCTTATGTATTAGATATATAAAAGCCTATTGCTGATTCATGTATTCTCATAGGTCCACCACCCCCAGGACTTCAAAAGCCAGCAAAAGGTAAGTTTTTGCCTCATTATATAAATTATTCTGGGCCTGGTAACTAAAAATCTCTTTACTGTACTTTAACCATTTTTGTTTTGTTTTTACTAAATTTCATTAATAAATCGACCCTTCCATGACAGCACACAGGTGAAGTGTAAGGATATATCTTCTCAGAGTTATGGGAATTATTAACCTCTTGCCTTATGCATTTATCCCCAAAAGTCATAATTTTTTTTTATTACTACGGTACAGTACAGTATGCTATAATGAATCTAATTGGTTCTTGTACTTGTATTTTGAAATCTCTACATATGGACAAAGTGACATAAAATATCTCATTGTATAGTTTATTATTTATGAAATAATTACACAGTCAATTATACTGTAAATATTATCCCGAGATATCTCAGGAATTACTGTACAGTATACAAAAAAGTAAATAAAAAGATGCACATTTTTATAACTTGTAGTACAGTACAGTACTGTACTTAGTAAAAACAAAAATACATTAGATGCACAATTCCATAAAACATGAAATAAAGTATTGTGATGTGTCACAAATGAGTAATTCTTCCAAGAACATGTGATATACTGTACAGTAAAGCCTCAAAGATCCTGACCTGGGAAATCTGGATTTCGGAAGATCCGGACAAAAAATTTGGGGGTTCTGGGCTAAGAAGCCTCCTAGAAGTTTCCCTAAGAAGCATTCCTAAACCAGAGCAAAGAACATTTTAGGCCCGTGGGCGCTGCTTGACCCGTCAGTTGCTTGGACACAGGTGCCCGAGGCGGTGGGAAACATGCACAGAGTTGACAATTGTTGTTTGTGGGAATATTATTTCATTGACTCTAGTAATGACACAATGTTTCTTATTATGTTATCATGGGTAAATGCCTGGTTTATATACAGTAATTTGTTTATCACAACATTAGTGCTGTATATTTGGTGTTTCTTACAGTAAGATCTCACATTTCGCGTTATTTCATTTCGTGTTTTTGAATTTCGTGAGCACTACCTAATGTAACCAAGTATTATATTTGGCGTAAAATATTGTGAGTTTCACGAGATCCAGCGAGCTGAACGCTGGCCACCGTCTTGAATGACATCATACCGGTTATTCCAGTTATTCCCGCGCCTTCCTATCGACCGCCCGGGCTGCTGTTGTGTGCTTTTTTTGGTGGCGTTACTACCTGTCGTGTCAAGATAATGGCCTTTACCTCTACTGGGTGTCCCACTGGTGCTGGTGGGGGTGGGACAGACCCACTTAAGCGGCCAAATAAGGAAAAGGAGAAGCGGGTCTATCGTAAGGGAGTTAAGTTTGCCAAGTACTCGATGCAGGATAAACAGCGTGTGATTAAGTTACTTGAGGAAGGCCTAAAAATTAGTGAGATAAGAGATATTACTTGTTTTCCGGAAAGCACAATCAGGTCAATAAAGGCAAAGAAAGGGGAAATAGAGAATTCTTTAGGAGTGGCAAAGAAGTTCTTTGGTGGAAATGTTGGTGCGTCAAATAGAGTTGTGTATGAATCCTCTGAGAAAACCAGGCTGATGGCTATGACAGAACATTTATTGAGCGAGTGGCTTGCCCGCCGTGTGACAGAAAATGCAAGTGTTGATGGATCACAAATTCGAGACCAAGCCCTCTATCTTTTATGCTGTAATATGTCGCAAGAAAAACATAAATAATCCCCTTCAATTTGGTGCTTCTGTTGGCTGGCTGGCAAACTTAAAGAGACGTTGTGGTGTGAAATATGCACGATACCGTGGAGAAGTTTCGTCTGCAGAAGAGGTGGCCGCAAGTTCATTTCCAGAGATAGCAAAGCAACTTGTAGAAGAAGGTAGATACTCGTTGGATCAAATTTATAATTGTGATGAAACAGGCACTTGGGTAAAGATGGCTAAAGACCGATTCACTGCTTTACTAACCACAAATGCATCAGGTCAGCATAAGATGAAGCCCTTAGTTATCTACCGATCAAAGAAGCCTCGTGCCTACCGCAATTTTGACATGATTAACTTGAATGTGTATTGGAAACAAAATCACAAGGGCTACATGACGCGAAATATTTCCCACGTGTGGTTTGATGAGTGATTTGTGCCCGACTCATGGCGTAACTGCCGGAACTTGAAATTAGGTTTTAAAGTGCTTCTATTTATGGACAATGCTCCTGGCCATGCCCGGTATCTGGTTGGTAGACATCCTAATGTTCAGGTGGTGTTCCTGCCCACTAATACAACCTCCATACTGCAACCACTTGATCAAGAAATAATTGCCAACGTGAAGTTGCTTTACTATGAGGCAGTTCACGACAGAATGAGGAAAGCCACAGAGTTTCAAGATGAAGTGAACGAAATCAACAACGCTAATGATAGCGATGTGGGAGACCCTGCTTCAGTCGGCACCTCTGGCATCTCCCCCACCTTGCCGCAAGACCCTGCTAGCAACTCTCGTAGTGACATCACTCAACAGAATGTGCTCTCTGTCAAGCAATTCTGGAAGCAATTTCACATCCGACATGCTGTGGACCACATGGTAGCCGTATGGAACAAAATCACATTGGCAACCATTAAACATGCTTGGAAACCCATCTTCACACACCTGAGTAATGCAAGGTCGGTTGTGCAGCATCAGGCAGATTTCTTAGAAGCTGCAATAGAAAGTGCAAGGAGTGTCCCAGCACCTGATTTCCGTGAGGTGGATGCACAACGGATCAACGAGATGCTTAAGGAGAATGATGAAGAAATGCTGGAAGATGTGGCTGACGAGTCATCTGACGAGGCAGGTGAAGGCGACGCTGAAGAGGAACGCAAGATCACAGCCAGCAAGATGTCCCTGATACTGAGCACTTGTTTGAACCTCCAAGAACTGGTTGAAGAATTGTCCGAGAATGGGCGTGCATCACTGGTGAGCAAAGTGGAGGCCATCAACACATTTATGCCAAGATACCAGCGAAAGATAAACGAACGTCAGCAGTCACTAATCACACGGTACCTCACACGACTCCGACGTGTTAGCGATGCACTCCAGAACATCAATGTTGGAGAAGAGGTGGAGGAGGGAACAGGATTTGCCAGATATTACCACCGAGGACTTCCTAGGATTTGAACCAGGAGAGCTGGGGAGGTGGCTCCAGCTAGCCTGCTCATCCCCAGCCTCGGATATCCAACACCACCCAAGCTCATCAAGTTTTGGCAAATCGGTAAATGCTACTGTATTTTTTAAGGGTTTATGCATTGTTTAAAATAATGATTTATCTTTATCTGCAAAATTTGTATCATTTGTTGGTTATAAACAGGAAAATCAGAGGTTGATGTAGAGTGGCCAGTCTATATTGTTATTTTTACCACTAGTTTATGTATTTGCATTTGGCGAATTTGAATTTGGCGCAATTTTTCCAGTCTATATTACTCGCGAAATGCAAGGTCTTACTTTACAGTATTTCATTTATTATTCACCTTAAAATCCGGACAATCGGCCTTCCGGTCAGTTAGTCCCCCCTTTTAGTCCGGGTCTTTGAAGGTTCACTGTATTTCTAATAAAGTATCGGTAATATAAGTGCTACTTTCTAATACTTAGTCTTGTTATTTTCGTAAAGTGACAACTTAACAGATGTGTCACATTTATGTACATGTACTGAATTTCTTACTGTGAATGAAATTTATTCTTCTAGCTGTCAACATAAAAATTTAAAAATTTTGAAAATTTGCTGACAAAATTATAAAATATGCAGCTTGCAAATACTGTACTGTTATGTACATCCCACTGAGGAATTTAATCTTTGTTTATTATATAACACCATCCAAGCACAAAACAAACATGACTATAAATGTTTGAAAATTTAAAGAAACAGCTTATGTATGAAGAAGAAAAAACATAAATACAGTGGCAGACAACGTAGCTTTACAACTAGACTATTAGTTATATGGTACAGTCGCTGTCAAAGGTATTCACCGACTCCACCACCTTACTCTTGCACCTGGCCGACTCCTTTCTGCATGGTAGGTCGCGTGGGGTGGAGAGGGAGAATGGTCAATGTGGGGGAGGGCCGTGTGTTGGGGGGTGTGGGAGGGCGGTATGTAATGCAAATTGTTCATCAGAGAGGGAGGGGGTTGAAGAAAACATGGAAATTCATGAAACCAGGAAGGGAAGGATGGATGTAAATTTTTCCCCACTCTACAGTATTATCTTAGGTTTACATGCTTGAAAGAGAAATAGATACCGAGGTAAGGATCCTTATTTTATGGTTACTATTATGTTTCATCCATTTCTTTATTCATAATTTTTTCAGGTTGTGGTTCAGGATTTAGACAACGGTAATTAGATATTTATAATAATATGAGGAGAAATATTGAATACGAGGGAGGAAATTACATTTATTTTTAATATTTACCAACACAGGTCATACAGAATCCTAATAGCCCGTCCAGTGTTCTCTTCACCTGTCAATCACGGTCTCCCCAGCCTAAAATTATATAATTTATAGGAATTAAGAGTTCAAATATGTTTTGTTAATATTACACACCCAAAATTAGTCAGTTCCCAAGTTACCAGACTCCTCCCAGCAGGTTAACCAATGTCTCACAGTGACCCCCAACCTCCTTTGCAATTTCTGTCACATTGTAGCCAGACGCACTCAAACTGATAATTTGCCAGCGACTTGCCTATCGACATTCTTTAGCATCCGTGTAGGGCTGGGTGTGGAGCAGTGGCCAAACATCATTGCCATTACCACCCTGTCACCTTGCATTGGTTTTTGCAATTCTATTAAACATATTACATGGTGGACAAGACACATTCTATCCAATAAATCATTCTTATTTTTTTTATTGATTAATATTGTTGGTGTTGGTGGTACAGCGGTAACGAGCATAACTCTCACCAATGCGTCAAGGGTTCGAGCCTCGGCCCGGACACACGTGAGAAGGGTGTTATACAGTGTGACCCTCACTACCAAACACCACAGGTTTCCCGGTCCCCAGTTTCCCCTTGTACAAACACTGGATTAACCGCCCAAACAGAAAGGCCATGTGACACCTCCCCTTCACCCTCCCAGACACCTTCTTGTTTGAGCTTTAGGCCAATCATCTGCCAGGGTCAGCAAGGTAATGAACATCTAGCTACATCCACCAACTTTGACTCCTTCTTCAGGTGTTAAAGATAATTGTAAGACCACATACACTCGCTACATATGAGTATGTGGCTCTTGACTTGTGCCCTCCTACTTTACCTAGTCTGCCCCCTCTAATCCTCCCCTATAAATACCACCCCCACCTTCTTGTGACCCGTCCTTGAGGGTATGGTAGTAGGAGGGGTGGGCGATTACCTTTGACTGTGACTGAACATGCAGAAAGCTTGTTATAAATGTATAAACCTTGAAAGATTTTCTGTCATACAATATGCTGTATATATAGAACATCACATCAATCACATGCATAAAAAGTATTCTCATGCAGTTACATAATATTGTAGTACATAAAACACCTCATGAAGAAACAAGCATAAAAGCAAGCAGGATGCATATCGTTTATCCCTTTCAAATGTAATAATATAAATGCACAAAAAATGCGTATAAATCTAATATAAGATAACAGTCTACTAGAAAAATTATAGAGCATACAAAATAGTATTTTATTTACGGGTTTTACTGTGTACAGCACTGTATGAAAGCAAGGTGCTACACAGTGTCACTTCACAATCAGGGCAAAAATACTTGCTTTCTCGTCTAGTTCTCCTTCCAGATGCATCTCGCTTTCAACTACCTGTACACACAAAATACACCTTTGTCGGATTGTTTTTCTTTATGGAGGAGTAATAATATCTGGAAAGTGTCTGCCTGATAGCCGAAGGCGTACATGTACAGGGCGTCCTCGCTTAATGTCGGGGTTACATTCCTGAAAACGCGGTGTTATGTGAAACAACGTTAAGCGGATCAATTTTACCCATAAAAAATAGATAAAATACGGGAGTTACATTCCTGAGCCTCCCTTTGCCCCATGGAAAAAGATACTTATACAGAAAATCATTGTCATTTCTGTAGAAAATAGTATATAGAACTACAGTACTAAGTTTTTATTGGTATTCACTGATGGGCGGAGGTGGTAGAGCCTAGTGTGTGGTGGGCAGTGGAGCGAAGGAGGAGGATGGTGGGAGCGAAGGAGGAGGATGGTGGAGCAGAGGTGGGTGGGAGCTGAGGAGGGCAGGAGGAGGGTGGGAGCGGAGGATAGCGGGAGAGGAGGAGGAGGAGGAGGGCGGGAGAGGAGGAGGAGGGTGGGAGCAGAGGAGAAGGGTGTCGAGTCACTGAAACTCTGCGGCTGCCTCCTCCTCCTCCATACAATATCCACAGACCTCTCACCTTTTTCATATTGTAACACATCTAGTTTCTCGGCTAAGCTTTCCACTTTCTTTTAGCTTTTTAAACAACACTACCATCGCTTGTTTTTTTTGCTCATGTTGAATAGGGACGCAAAAATGCCGTAAGAAACCTGAGAAAGTTTTTCTCCTTTTCCTGTTAGGATGTGTGAAAACAAAGGGCCCGCCAGCTGCGACTGTTGATACTAGTGATGCTGATGTCACCACTCACAAGCCCAGCAGCCTCCGTGCGCAAGGCGTGTTTTTGTTTTTTTATTTGTATAATAATGGTACATATCGGGATTTAGTTATTATTTATATGAAAATGTAATTTTATTTTATTTTTTATTCTATTTTTGTCGTAAATACAAAGAATATAATGGTGTAAATTAAAATGGGGCCTAAATTAACCAGGGTCTTAAATATGAATCGTCGTTAGTAGAACCGTCATTATCGGAGGCTTTCCTGTAGTCCTTACCAGTTTTGGTTTAGATTTTACTACACCTCTTTTTTCCACATCTACCATTTCTGCATTGTAAACTGTTGAGAGCAAGCTTATGTCCCTGTTATCTTTCCAATGCATTGCAATCGCCTTCCCTCTTTGCTAAGCAAAAATTTCGCCTTCTGTTTTACTTTTCTCATGTCCATTGGCATTTCTTTTCTAGTTGCCTTGACAGTGCTATATATGTCAGTGTGATTTTGTATAAATAGATCAGTAAGTTGTGGTACTGTATCATAAAAGTTGTCAACAGTAAGACATCGATTATTCATCTAGGGTCTCATGAGTGTCAAAATTTCACAAGAGGAAACTGGTAGATTTTATAATCCTCATCAAACTCTGTGTGCTCTCCTGTGTACAGGTACAGCTCCTCCCCGACTTACGACGGGGTTAGGGACCCAAATCCAGGTCGTAAGTCGAAAATGCTTAAATAATACATAGAAAATCTAAAGTGGGTGTCTCTTTTTCTTCTCAGCTCCACAAAACTCCCACTTTTAAGCTTGCCAGCCATTTTAAAGTGGATTACAAACAAAAATTTTGACTGTACTGACGTTGGGATTCGAAAATACGTAATTTGACAAAATTTTGGTACGACTGAGGCAGGTCGTAAGTCGGGGAGGAGCTGTATATGATAAAATTCTAAACATACACATTTTATGACTCACAAAATATATAGGTCTTGATACTGAAAATGCACATTCTAAGGAATATATTGTACCCAACCTAGTCTCCCTTTGTACAAGAGACTTTCATCAATGCTTATTTCTCTCTCGGGTATAAAGATCCATAAATTTTCACCAGGTTATTATAAATCGGCCATATTTTATTCAGCTTTGGATTTGGGAGACTCAGGATCATAATCTTCATTGTTTGCAAAGGACAAGTACAGTATTGTTTAATGGTACAAAACCTTCTGTATGGCATGACTTGTTGGACAAATGGTGAAGATAAAGTATTCCTATACCAATACAGCTGTAATCAGGTTTCCTTAAAGTAATCTGTAAGATAATATAGTAATACCAAGGAAAACATGAATTTCATCACTATGGGTAGAGTACCACTTGTTTTTACCATTATTCCTAGATGCTGGCAGTTACTGCAAACACTGATCAGCATATCTGTTCATCTCTGTTACAATAACAGTAACAAGATCATCATAAAAAAATTATGTTGAAATATTGCAACTGTGCTGTATTATCTGGATTTGAAGTATAATTTACAGTAGCATCGCCTGTGAAAGTTCAGTATGTAAATGTGGGGGGGGGGGACTGAACTAGGAGAAGAGATAAGTTTGATCTTTTCCACCTAGAATGTCAGGTGGACTTTAGTGTCAGTAAATGAGTCTGAACTTTCACTGTCAGTATCCATATCATTGTCACTGCACTCACTCCCAGATTCATCTATATCAATACACTCATCACTACTATCAACAGAATTGTTATCACTGGACATACCAGGGGTGAAAACATGCTTCTTTTGATGCCCTGGCAATGTGGTACTCATTGGTTGATTGGCTCTAGCAAGTCTTTAGCTGCCACCCATTGATAGAAAATGGAACAAATCAAATAGCACAAGTATACTCAGGCCTGGAGACGCCTGTATGTGGAAACTGGGAGCACCACGAGTTAACTCGTGAAAAAAAATGCGTAATTTTTTTTGGAGTTAACTTGGGTTAATAAGGCAAGAGGTTAATGTAGAAACTCACTTCTATTTTGTTTGTCAGTCTTTGTAGTATTACCAGAAACTGATTTTGAACTAAAATCTTTATATGTTCATTATACTGTGTCATAAGCAAATAGAAACACTTTCTTATTTAAATAATATCTATAGCAGGATTAGGTGACATCAATTTTTGTGTTGTGATTCAGCCAGTTTAAATAATAAATACTGTACCTGTATTGTAATGTGCCTTTTGAATGTTTAGGTTAAAGGTTTAAAGAGGCTGGGAATTTAGTGTCTGCCTTAAATAATGCAAATCTTTAAACAAAGGAGATCATCCACAGATCTGTTTAAATATAATTTAAAGTTAAAATGTTTTCTTCTATCAAATAGATAACAAATTTGATCCAGGAACTGGTTCAAAATAGACCCAGATATTGAATAGATTTATTGATAACAGTTGTTTTATTTCCCATCAGCAACCCCTCACATGTCCAGTCTTTCAACATTCTTCCTGGTGTTTGAATTTTGTGAACACGACTTGGCTGGCTTGCTCTCCAATGTCAACGTAAAATTTAATTTAGGTGAAATTAAAAAGGTAAGTAATAAACCTCTAAACCTGTTATTACTGTATTACTTATAATTATGCCCCAAGACTGAAATATTTTCTTGTTATTGCCATCGGCCAGGTCACTCTGCACAACAGGCCAAATTTATGTGGAGTACATACAGTAAAATAATCCCTCACCAACCTAGGGGTTATGTTCTAGAATGCTTCTGCAGTTGGCAAGAGCTGAGTCTAATGGGAATAAATGGGTTTGGGGAAGTGACCCTTGAGAGTTCTATAATGTACAGGTCAAGGTTAGAAATAATTACAGTGGGCATGTTATTCCTAAAAAAAGTTTAATAACCACTTGTGTATGGGATTCTCTGTGCTGAATAAAATTGTTTGACATTAGCCAAAGATAATATTAAAAGTGACATCCCTGTAGTGAAGGTGTTAAACTCTATGAAAATACTGTGCATATACTGTACTCAGCTGTGTACTCTCACTACAAAATGTATCTCCAAAATTTTTTGCAAGACAATATGACACCACGGACAATAGAACCTGACAAATGGTCGAGGGCCTTGCCATGAAATCGGTAGCCCTGCCTACCTTATAATGGTTGCATTGAATTAGGAGAGACATTTGCTGTTGTATGTCATAATACATTTTTCATATAAAATATTCAGTGGTGCCCAGACAACAGGGGTTATATTTTTTATTTTGACATCCATTGGTCCCCACCTTGCAGATAATTTCTTTAGCGAATGTTCATAATATAAAAGCTTATAATGAAGTTAAATTTGCCTGGTCTCAGCACTGTTTCTAACATTGAAAATATGTATATGAGTTTTTTAAACCCTGTAAGGTTTTCATATGTAAATGTGTGCATGAATAATATATTACCAAGATTTATTTTTTTATTTTTTGACGTGACATCATATGCATAAAAGCAGAGAACACACCAGTAAAAGTTGGGCCTATCAGATTACAGTAAAAACCTCTTAATCTGGACTATCTTTATCCGGATTTCTGCATTATCTGGACTGGCAAACCTCCGGACTAATTTCTGTTAATCCAGATTGAGTCCGGAATAACATGAAATAGTCTGGATCTGCTCGCATGGTGGCAAAAGAAATAACAACTTTTGGATCACTTGAATTACTAACCATCGGAATTCTGCACAAGCGATGCCCTGTAATATGCATTAAAATTGCTATATTGTACTGTGCTCGCCAGACATTTACTCTCGAGCGACTTTGGGTAACCAACTTAACCCTCCAAACTAACACAATGTCACTTTTTCAGGATTAAATAAGCCCCCTCTGGAAATTGCTTTATCTGGAAATTTACTTAATGGTGACTGGATTTCCCCCCAATTAGTCCAGATTAAGAGGGTTCTACTTTTTGTATGTGCGTCTTGTCTAGTAAGTGCACTTGTTGATGTAGCGTGTTTATTGCTGCCACCTTCCTGGTTTTTTTAAAGACTTTATTTCTTTTGATACCTTTATTTATGCCAGTATTAAAATGAAAATATTTGGTGGTAGGTAAACAATTTAGAATCTTTAAAATATTGAATATGTTATTCAGCTAAGTTTTTTCAGATAAATATATATTAAAAAAAAAATGAATACAGGTACCTTGCTATTCGCAACCCTGATAAATGCAACCCCGCTTATCCGCAATTAATACATTAACACCCCTATTCGACATTCGCAAAGGATACCTCGCTTATTCGCAAATGAAAAATTACGTTACCTTACTGTAATATCTCAAACTGGGCGGGCTAGCTGCAGCTTTCATATTCCGACATAAGGCTTGTTTCACACACACGAGTGTTTTTTTCTGCATGTATGGACCAGCACAATTTAGAAGTTAATGAAGTTCAATGGGACAGAGAACGTGCATGGAAATTCACTTGCAGGAAAATTTACTCGTAGGAGATGCTCATCCCATGCCTGTGCCTGTACTTCCAAACCGCAGCTTGGAAAAATATGCCGAGTGTTGTAGAATTCTTCATATGAAGAGCATATTTCTCCTGTGTGTACAGTAAGAGGCTGGAAGTGCCTGTGATAATTTTTGTCAGATGCAGGTAAACTGAAGCGTGAAAATTGTGCTCGTGTGAACATCCGTCATGTGGCAATTAATTAACTTAGCTTAACTAGTTAACTTTTGAAATGATAGTTTAACTTAACTTAATCAAAATTTGGGCAAATTAATTTAATAACTTCGATTAATTATCAAGTAACTCCTAAGAAAAATGAACAAATAATATATAACACACCAGCCCTTGCAGCCCAGTGAGTATCCATACTGTTGACTTTCCTGCACAGTTCAAGAAACGTTTGTAGCCAGACTGAAGAGGGTGAAGCTGTCCTGCCTGCTGCCTCTCAGTTACTCAGTTGTCGTTGCAATGTCCATATGATAAACAGTGCTGAATAAGTGATGACAGTTTTAAAAACCTTATATTTAGCATTATAAAGTGTAATAGATATGTGATGAAAAAGTTTAAGTTTAAACTTTCAGTGATTATTATTTATTTGATATGCAGAATTCTTGTCTTATCATGATGTAATTTTTCAAGTAAGAAAGTCTAACTTGGCTTTGCATACTGAAATAATAAAATTATTTACATGTAAAGAACTGTTGAGTAAAAAATAAAAAAGTCAAGAATTTATAATTATTTTATCTTAAGACTTAAGACTTATTCATACCAAGGAAGTAGTGTGCCAGACTGCCTCACTAGTCAGGTATTCAAACTACAGCACAGTGGTCCCTCGGTTCACGAACGGTCCAATTAACAAAATTTCGGTTAACGAATTAGCTCCCATAAGGATTATCAGTTCTATTAACGAACAAAACTTCGATTAACGAAAGCCTTACGGCAAACACGTTTTGTTGTGCGCATCAGCCAGTCCGCCAATACAGTAATCAGTTCTATGTTTACATTCTTTTCCAGTGAAGTAAATATCAAGAAAGAGGTCTCTGAATATTTCTGCATTTTTTATATTAAAATTATTGGTCATTCTGAAATTTAGTTAACATATTGATAATATATACAGTACAGGGAACAGAGTTTGTGCGTCCATCAGCTGATTGAGTCACCGAACAACGCTTCTCAGTTTAACTTTGTTTACAGTGGAGTGAACATCGAGTTTGTTGTTCTCTTGAATATTTTTGCATTTTTACATTAAAATTATTGGTCATTCTGAAATTTAGTTAACATATTGATAACATACAGTGCAGAAATTATTATGAAACACGAAGAAGGCATTAGAACCAATGCAGTCTGTAAAGAATATGGCATGTCAACATCGACTGCCTCTACAAGCAGCTGTTTAATATGTAAACAAAGCTGCCGATATACACACCTCAAAGTAAGTTAAAATACAATATTCTATTGTTTTTTATTTATTATTGTACAGTATACTGTACAGTACAGTACTGTATTTAGTTTATATTTAATGTTTAGTTAATTCTATGACCGGCATACAGTCCTTTGTCTGCACTTTTTCTGTGAGTTGGAACCAATTACACAATATCCCATTGAAATAATAGATTCAGTTAACATAATTTTCGGTTAACGAACGACTCTGCGGAACCAATTGTGTTCGTTACTTGAGGGACCACTGTATTCAGTGACTCGTCTGGAAAACATTTATAGGATATTACATTATTTAATCCACATGAAAATTCCCCTAAACAAATTTGACACAGATGGTTAACTTAACTTAACTTAATAAAAAAAATCTTAATTTAATTAGTTAATGTAAAAAAAAATCAGGTTAACTTAACTGAAAATAAAATAAATTTAACTTAACTTAACGAGTTAAATTTGAAAATTAGTCGTCCCATGCCTGGTGAACATCGCCTTCTCCCATGTGGGGCAAAAACGCATATGTAAGGTAGGCCTAAGTAAATCCCCGTATAATGAACATGTGTGTGGACTTGGGAGGTTGCCAACCACCTTCACTAAATCACCTGACCTCTCCCGCTACTGGGCCAACCTTTGAGTTGTGTTGTTGTTATTTTTCAACTTGTAATATCGAGCAGATATAGTACGTATTTTTATTAAATTTCTTTTAGTCTGTTATGTGCGCACACAATTGTTCATACAGAATGTGAAAAAAAAGCCATTTTTTTTTTCTAAAAAAGTTTTTGTGATAAAGTCCAGAATGCGACGTCCAGCTTTATACCTACGTATGTATATGCCTTGCATTTACTCGCCAGGCCAACATACAGGCAATTAAAACATCTAATAATTACTCAAATACGTAATAATAGGAGGACACGTCGCTACCTGGCATTTAATTGCAACTATCAAAAGATAAAAACTTAAAAATAAAAATTTATGTCCATGGTAGTTAGAGTGGGAGGGAGCGGGTGGGTGTGGGTGGTGTGAGGTGATTAACAATAATAACTAACAGTTTATTGACAAAGTTCAGCAGTCCGAAGGCTGAAAATATAAAGTTAACAGAAATGACTTATTACATGCATTAAGAGGGGGGAGGTGTTTAACAAATATGTTTATTACAGAAAGGAAGATGAACATAATTGATCATACATATTGATGTTTACAGTAGAGGTCACATAGGTTGCGTGCACTGAGGTGTTGTTGAACAGCAAACATGTAGTGTAATAATTCCCTCACAGATGGGTTATGAGGACCTGACTTGGTGTAGTAATTCCCTCACAGATGGGTTATGAGGACCTGACTTGGTGTAGTAATTCCCTCACAGATGGTGTTATGAGGACCTGACTTGGTGTAGTAATTCCCTCACAGATGGTGTTATGAGGACCTGACTTGGTGTAGTAATTCCCTCACAGATGGTGTTATGAGGACCTGACTTGGTGTAGTAATTCCCTCACAGATGGTGTTATGAAGACCTGACTTGGTGTAGTAATTCCCTCACAGATGGTGTTATGAGGACCTGACTTGGTGTAGTAATTCCCTCACAGATGGTGTTATGAGGACCTGACTTATGAGGACCTTAATTGTGTTGTATGTAGTTAACTTTCCCTTAGTTATCTATGCCTTTACTTGAGAGTCTGGGGAGATATGTGAGTGAACTTTTGGTGGGTTAGGTGTCATTAGGGTTGATAAGGTGTCCTGACTTCCATGAGGGAAAGCCCCTGATATGACAGCATAAGAGAGGAGGGGGCATTGCTTTGTGTTAGACCTTGTTCACCACCAGTAACACTAAACTAGGCTGTTACTTGATCACTTCCACCTTTCACTACTACTGTTCTTGAAAAAAATCACTATTAATTGATAAAAAAAAATTAATAATGAATTGTTTGATAGAATATGACTTGTCCGCTCTGGAATATATTTATTAGAGTTATGAAAATCAATGCGAAGTGGTGTTTGTCCACTGCTCCACACCCAGCCCTACACGGATGCTAAAGAATGTCGATAGGCGAGTCGCTGGCAAATTATCAGTTTGAGTGCGTCTGGCTACAACGTGACAGAAATTGCAAAGGAGGTTGGGGGTCACTGAGAGACATTGGTTAACCTGCTGGGAGGAGTCTGGCAACTTGGGAAACTGACTAATTTTGGGTGTGTAATATTAACAAAACATATTTGAACTCTTAATTCCTATAAATTATATAATTTTAGGCTGGGGAGACCGTGATTGACAGGTGAAGAGAACACTGGACGGGCTATTAGGATTCTGTATGACCTGTGTTGGTAAATATTAAAAATAAATGTAATTTCCTCCCTCGTATTCAATATTTCTCCTCATATTATTATAAATATCTAATTACTGTTGTCTAAATCCTGAACCACAACCTGAAAAAAAAAATATAAATAAGGAAATGGATGACATGTTATAATACTGGTAGTTAAATAGCAATGGTCATCATCTATTACTCTTTCAAGCACATAAACCTAAGATAATTTATTGAAGAAAAAAAATTACATCCATCCTTCCCTTCCTTCTTTCATCAATTTCCCTGCTTTCTTCAATCCCCTCCCTCTCTGATGAGCAGCTTGCATCACATAACACCCTCTTACACCCCCCCCCCCTCCCAAAAAACGGCTCTCCCTCCAAGTCGACTATTACCCCTCTCCACCCCATGTCACTTACTGTGCAGAAAGGACCCGGCCAAGCGCAGGGTTAGGTGGTGGGGTCGATGATTACTTTGACCGTGACTGTACCCTTGAAAATTTGATGAGACAAAAGGGGGCAGTTGTAATTAATCTTTATGGTAAACTGATTTATTCGGTGCTACCTGTACTGAGGGATTACAGATGTCCTCTACTAAGCATCTACTTTACAATTTGAATCTTCTCATAGATATATATATGTCTTACTGTGGATCTGTAACTACTACTGTTTATATCATGGCTGTGTTTCTAGATCACATTGTGTTGGTGAAACAAAATACATTGATATTTATTTTCCCATCAGCTTAATTTTATAAATGAAGGACGAGTTCCTGGGGAATATTTTGTGTTCATACTTATTAGAGACAAATGTTATATAAAAAACAAACATGAGGTATATATATTATTGTATCAAATGAGATCAAACATAAATAATACCAAATATATGCACAGAAAAAAACAACAATTATTGAAGATTTTATTGATTTACGTCCGAGTATAAGCACATTACAGTACAGTAATATCTCCGCTAGCCGGAATCCCTCAAACTCGGAACTCTCCGATAGCTGGAATTAAAAATTTTTCAGAAAATCGTTTCCAAAGCCGGAAATTTCTGAAAAATTCCAGCTTTGGGAATGATTTTCCGGAAAATTCCGAGAAATTTTTCCAGATACCCGGAAAATTCCAGGGATGGGGGAGTTTTCTTTTCGGGTTTGAGAGATGATGTAATGGTCATTTTCTGTAAATTCCCAAAAAAGTTTCCGTTACCCGGAAAATTCCGGGGATGAGGGATATATTTCTGGGTTCAAGAGATGATGTAATGGGCAGTTTCTGGAACTTCCGAGAACATTTCTTCGTTGCCCGGAAAATTTCTGAAAATTAAGGGATGATGGATTTTTTCCCGGCTTTGAGAGAGTCGTCTCGTTACTCGGAAATCTCTCAATCCGGAAGTGCTCTGCACCAATTGTTCCGGCTGACTGAGCTATCACTGTATTGTACTATGTGATGTTCTTGTTGTAATTGTGTGCACAGGAGTTAGGTCATGTGTCACACTCTCTCAACTGATGTGTTGTACTGTACTGGGTGTGTCAGGCAGTTGATTCATGAAAATAGACATAAGAGTCTCTTAGCCTTCTCATGAATCATGTTGTTGGTGATTCTCATGTTTTTCTGGTGCTGGTCCTAAATCCAAATGTTCAATGTTGTTTTTTGGTTTCACAATATTCTCATCACTAAGTCTGCTCCACTTTAACACTCACAGGAACACTCGGTTCAGCAGAGTCGTGAATCAATCGCCTGTTCATTCTTCTTAATGTACCACGCTGGATTCTTTCAAACCAAACAACCGGTCAACCGCGATGGCGCTCATTCTTTCTTTTAACTTATCTGATAATTGAACTTTCTTGTTGAGGGTCATCACTGACTTTTACCTTTTATGTTTCACTGCACTAGCATCACTAGCACTAGCAAGTCTTTTAGGGGTCATTTTCAACAAAAAACACCTATGTTTTGAGCACAACACGAGATGCTGCATCGTGGATAATTGATGAGCACAAACAATGGAGAGGAGACATTGTGGACATGTAGAGGTGACTTGCAGTGCTTCCACAGAGGCTCGTGATCTAGCTTCCATTTGCTAACTGTCAATGGTAAACCCTTTTAATAACAAGTGTTTACTGTACTCATTGTTTGTCACCCTGCCTTGCTTCACACACACAACCAAAAATGTTGCAAGTATAATTTGCATCCATTCTTAGGGTTCACAATACTGTCCATGTATGTTTCACACCTCTTTTATTATGGTCGCTTGGCTATCACCAGAATAGCAGCTTCATAAAATATGGATTTTGCAGTTAAGGTTCTTATTTAAAATCTTGGTACAGTGTACTGTATGCTTGTACAGCATGACCTCAAAAAAGGCAGGAAATAGATAATTATTTAGGTACAATAATTATATTAACACATATGTTTATCTTCTTTTAAACCTAGGTCATGCAGCAGTTGCTCAACGGGCTGTACTACATACACTCCAACAAGATCCTTCATCGAGATCTCAAAGCTTCAAATGTTCTTATCACAAAAAATGGAATTTTGAAATTAGCCGATTTTGGTCTGGCTCGAGCAATTAGTACGAGTAGACAAGGACCAAATAGGTTTGTACTACTAGTTCTAAAGTTTATGTTATTTTGAAAGGTTTTTGGTTGAATGAAAGGATGTTATATATTTGCCTGAATTTAATATTTATATTTGTGATATAATCAGATGTTTAATAGATTTAGAAGAGCAATAATTTCTCCGTAAAAAGGCTGCAGTGAGTTATGAAGGGTAGACATACAGTACATTGCTCAGCATAATGAGGATATCTTCATTGTAGAGAAGGTTTATGCTTCTTCTTAACAAGGTTTGAGGGTTTTAGAAGTGCATGGTCAAATTGCTGGAACATACATTAGGTTGTAAACTGTGATGCTACACAAGCTTATTTTGATGTTTTTCGTAATTGGTCTTCCTGCAAAATTAATGCCACATACAATTATCTTTTTAATATCTGGAGTTCTTGAGACTTGGGCCATGCTGCTGGGTCTCCAAAGTGCCAATTTGTTGAGAGTATTGTATTACCTAATTGACCAGTCAAGCTTCCTTCAGAGAATACAACTACAGAGTATCAGTCTTCTTGTACAGTATACTGAAGGCTTACTGTACAATGTGCTGTATCCACACTGTCTTAAATGGGCAGTCATGCTTATGGGACCTACAATTATCTTTTGTCTTGGTCTTGTGATCTTTAGATATGGATGACATTACTAATTTTATAACGGACACAGTGGATTGGGCAACTCATGTACAGTTTTTCTGTTGACAAGCTTATGGGTTTAACCCCAACGTTCCCAGGAATGTTATGTCAGGGAAGGGAAGTGCAGTCAGTATAAAAGACTATTCCTGACTGATGTTAGGGGGCTCTTTTTAGGAATTTTAATACCCCTTAGTAAGTCGCCTTACATCGTAAGAGCCATCAGGCTTTGGGTTCTGCTACGAAAAAAACAACAACAAAATATAAAAAAGTTTTATTCTTTTTCAGGCTTATGTTTAAATAAAAGAAATAGAGCTTTACTTCAGAATATTTTTATTTAATTTTTTTAAAGATTGTCAGTAAAATTATTGATATTGCTTCTCTCTTTCACTTACAGATATACAAATCGTGTTGTTACACTATGGTATCGCCCACCAGAGCTTCTTTTAGGAGAAAGAAACTATGGTCCCCCAGTTGATATGTGGGGTGCTGGTTGTATAATGGCTGAAATGTGGACCCGCACACCAATACTACAGGTGAAGACAGCTTTAATTTTTATGAAGAGGTTCTGTAGATGCTTCTTGATATATAGAACTTACTAATCCCCACACCTGATAATTTTTCCTGCTTTGGATACTGAATAGTGGTGGGTTACTTTTCCAGCCATACCTGAACCCATCCATTTCTTAAACAAGGGTCTTCATTTGATGTGGGTGTTGCCATAGAAAAGTCACTGAGCTATGGACAAAATTGGTTCCATAACCATCAGTCGCTTCTCACTTTTAGAAAATAATGTCTTGAGACTCACTCCCTGTGACCTCATTGTTCGTGTAGGAAATTCTAGATTATTATTTGCTCTAAGTGTTAGGAGTGTGACGAGTCAGGATGCTTCACAAATCATTATTTTTACATTGCAGATTGTATTACATTTGTCAATACCGGTATCCTAAACTGGTAAATTCTTTGAAAATTAAAAAAAAATAGCAGTTAGTCAAAATTACAATTCTTCAACATAGCAATATTTAAAATATATTTTGTGCAATACCTCTTTTAATTCCATAATAAGTTCACCACATACAACACTGGTCATATAATGTTCTTTTCATTATGATTCCAATAAGAGCAAAATATTGGAACAAATGTGCATGCAGAATAGCATCTGGAGCTTATTTCTACCTCCTTCCCTGTTGATAGCTGGCATGTGGTGTCATGTGTAAACACGGTTTGATCCTTGACTCTTTATGATTCAACTTCCTTAGCATTGCTGGCTGTACAGAGAAGCTCAATCCACCATTTTGTGATTTTAATACATATTTAAGTTTGATGTCATTTGCAAAACAAAATTCAGATTTTTTTCTTTTCATTTTAACAGGGGAGTACCGAACAGCATCAGTTAGCCCTCATCACTAAGCTTTGTGGCTCTATTACACCAGATGTTTGGCCTTCTGTAGAAAATTATGACCTGTACAACAAAATGGAATTGGTTAAAGGACAACAGCGACGGGTGTGTGAGAGACTCAAACACTACGTCAGAGATAATCAGGTATTTAGACTCCAAACTAAATCAAGTTTATTTGATGGAACTAAAATAATTGTCAGCTATGTGTGAATCTATATAGTCAAAAAATTAGTTTACATAATTTGTGAACTGGTTGGCAAGTTGGCAGGAATGCCATTGTTTGGCACTTTATCCTAACTTTACAGCATAGTAACTCACCCTTATTTACTTAAGGGAAGGAGGCCAGTGGCCCGTGTAGGATCCCTCCATTGTTCTTGGTAAGTTTATCAAGGGCTATTTTGAAACCAACTAGTATTGTTCTTGATTCCACAGACATTCCATTGGTCTACCAACTTCTGTGTGTAAAAATATTACCTTATATTCATTCTGCATTGTAACTTGCTGAGCTTGTACAGTCATTTCTGCTACAACGCGATAATTGTGTTCTTGTGAAGCCTTGCCAATATAAATTCGCACAATAGAAATAACAGGGCTTATGGAGAAAATAGGGTTAGGTGCAGATTACCCAAAATTGAGTCCAATATAATAGTTAGCCGGCATCTTCGTGGTGTAGATTAACACAGTATAACCTTTTTTTTTCTATATTTACAATTTCTTTCCGTTCTTTTTTTTTCGCCCCCCAGGCTCCGTTGTGGGTCGTTTGACCTGTGCCCGGGTGGGCTAATTCCCGTAAACAAAACAAAAACAAAACAAAACAAAGGATAGCACAGTCTAAGTAAATGTTAGATTAATTTGTAATAATGAAATAATACAATAAATGTAACACTTTACCTTGAAACAATATGAAGATAACTTGATGGAGGAGAAGGGTAATATTGAGGTTGATGAGTCATGCAGACGGGGGCTGAGAGTTGTCACCATCATCATCAGGTGTAGTTGTGGTTACAGGGTTTGGACGAAAAAACCTTTTAATTCCAGAAGTGGATGGCTGTGGTTCAGTGTCTTCAGACTGTTTCTTGGGGGCTGCCTTAAAAAAGACATCTAATGTTTGCTGCTTTGCCATTTTTCTTCTTTCATAAAGAAGCTGTTCATAAGGTGCCAAGTAAGATCTTACACCACGAACTGCAATCTTGCTCTGTTCTGCATTATAGTCGTTATCTTCCAAGAGCTGCAACTGCTTCTCAACTTCCCTCAGGATAGAAGACAGAAGAGAAGTGGTAAGCTCTTGTGGTTTTGCATCCTGGACTTCATCATCTTCTCCATCTTCTATTTCCCCAGCAGCAACAAGTTGTTGTAGATCAGCTGTAGAGAGGTCTTCACAGTGGGACTCAAGCATCTCAACATCATCACTCTCCACTTCTTCAAAGCCAACTTGCTTTGCAAGAGCAACACAATTTTCTTTTATTTTGGGAAGCTCCTATGATGAATCAAAGCCTTTAAAATCTTGAATGAAATCTTGGAGAAACCTCTGCCAAACTCCACTCAAGCAGTCCTTACTGACATCATCCCAGGCCTCCACAATGTCAATTGCATTCTTGATATTAAAACTCTTCCAAAATTGAAGAACACTGGCCTTATCATACCCCTCCTCAGTAGCTGCTGAAGAACACTGGCCTTATCACACCCCTCCTCAGTAGCTGCTGAAGAACACTGGCCTTATCACACCCCTCCTCAGTAGCTGCTGAAGAACACTGGCCTTATCATACCCCTCCTCAGTAGCTGCTGAAGAACACTGACCTTATCACACCCCTCCTCAGTAGCTGCAATCAGGTTCTTCAATGTGCTCCTTAAATAATAGGCTTTGAAAGATGCTATTACACCTTGGTCCATTGGTTGAAGGAGAGATGTTGTATTCAGAGGTAGAAAGAGCACTTTGATAATGTCAGAAAGCTCAGCAATGGTGGGAGGGCGGCTTGACGCGTTATCTAAAATAAGGAGAATCTTAAAATTTATATTCTTCTTGCAATAACTTTTAAAAATATTTTAAAAAACATCCACAAGAAGGTCAGAAAAGATTTTCTCCATCATCCAACCTTTTTTGCTTGACCTAAAGTAGACTTTGGGAAACCTTTTAATGCTCGCGGGTTGGCAGAGTGATACACCACGGCAGGCCTCAGTTTTAAGTCTCCACTAGCAGTGCCACCCAACAGCACTGTCATACAATCCTTCGCAGCCTTAAAGCCTGTAGTATTGGACTCACGCATTTATTTTAAAGTAAAAAGTAATTACTATTGACCTCAGAATATCTCTTAATATCAAATGCACATGGCTTCAAAATGGCTTCAAAATGCCTAAGATTTATGTCAGATTTAGAAAAACTTCGGGGGGGGGGAGGGCTATATGGCATCACTTAATTGATTACTTACATCCCCCACTGCGAACACTAGAAACTTTCTGTACCTGGGAGCAACAGACACGTGATAATAGACATCTTCGAGAACCACTTTTGAGATCCAAGCATTGGGCAGAAGTAGATGCTTCAGATGATCATAAGTGAGCACCTTGAATTTTTTATTATTTATTCATTTATTTTTTATTTTTTAATTAACTGCTGTTCAGGACGGAAAGATTTAAAATCCACCCTAATTTGTCACTGCCATTCTTGGGGACGGAACAGAAGAGACATGAAACACTTCTCTGACTGCAACAGTTCTACCACACCTCTGTTTACAGTTGAATTACATGTGAGTAAGGGGGTTGGTTCCTCCACCCACAACTTTTTGGACCCCCCTTTTTGAGATTCCTGGATCCGCCTCTGTTTTGGGTCTGGTAGGATATAAATTTCGCTGGGTTGGCCTGCAAAAAAATACCTGAATCGTAATGCGGCCCATGACTGAGGAAAGGTTGCCCTTACCTGTCATAAACTAAAAAAAACTATCGTACAATAATATCAATGGCATGTTAACTATACCATATGTTTGTCTTACATACTCACAAACTGAATAGAAGGACGAGTTAATTACCAAGCGAGAACATAGCTAAGCAAATTATACTAATTTCATGAAGTATGATAAGTGATACTGTAGGTGCATCTTTATCACTACTGGTATTTAATTATCCTTATCTGATTGACAAACTTACCCAGATCCTTTTCCAAAAACATTACCTACCACCTTCTGTTTACTTTCACTTCTCTCCCCTTTTCAGGCTTCTTATCATAATACCTTTTCATTTTTCGTCATCCTTCCCCTACCTCTCCCTCTGTCCCCCTACTACTGTACTCCCTCCCTGCCACCGCCTCCTCCTTTCATTGTGTCTTTCTTCCAAGGCTTCGTTTTTGTAAGTGACATAATATATCATATCACAGACTCCAAAGTATGTACACCACCAGTAGGAGATTAATTGAATATGAAAGATATTGGAAGCTAGATATTAAGTGAACTTTTTAACTAATTTGAATATGTACATATAAAATAGGCAAGTAGATTGACTCAAGTCTGTGTTGTTGAGTACATGTATGTGCCATTAACATTTGACCTTTCTTCTGGCAGGCTTTAGATTTGCTAGACAGACTCCTCACCTTAGATCCACTTAAGAGAACAGATTCCACTTCTGCTCTGGACCATGATTTCTTCTGGACAGACCCTATGCCTGGTGATCTGTCAAAGATGTTGTCACAACACACTCAGGTAATTATTACACATAATGCTACTTTTGTGTTTTTTAAATATGTATACAGTACAGGTATACTGTACAGTCCTTAAATCTTTGTGAACATAACAGATCTATAGTTTAAGAAAACTGATGAAGGTGACCATATGGATTATAAAATGTCACTGAGTTTAATTCAGCAATGTCTTTTGGAAATCATGGGTTGTGTTCCAAAACCCAAAATAGTACACAACGTTTTGCTGAATTCGAAAATAATCTCCCATCCCCTTGTGAGTCAAAAGAAGTACAACCTTAGGTGTCATGTTTGTGTATCTCACAGACCAGTTCACTACACTCTCCTTCTGAGGAGAGAAAAGGAAATAGAATGAAAGTCTTCCTTTCTTCCTTCCTTTGTGAAGCCAACACCCTTGGAGTGTCGCCTGTAAATAGCAAGTGATTTACCTACCGCTGGCACCCCATATCCCTATCAGTCAAACCTCTCTTGGCTACCAGACTTTCCCATCCATAGATATATTAAATACACCAGTTGTCTCATACATTACAGTGCAGTACTATCAAGTTTTCCTTGATCATAAATACCACAATTAATGTCTTCCATATCTTAGATAATATTGACTCATACTTCTTAACACAAACACGTGATCCATACACATATTCCATTTTTTTAATCCGTGTTGTTCTTCCCTTAAAACACTCTTTGTAAAGGCCAAATTTTTCTTCTTACAGAGTATGTTCGAATATTTAGCCCCGGCAAGAAGACCGGGTGCATCTAACCGACCAGTGATTCAGCCTCGGCAAGCAGACACTGTGTCCTCTTATCAAGAACGAGTATATTAAGGAGAGAGTGAGCTTTTAAATTAGGTTAAATAGAGTATTAATGTTATTTTCTTTATAATACATTTGTGGTTTATGGGCAGGTAGTAATGTTGATTTTAGATGAAGTGCATAATTATCCTTCTGGCAAAATCATATTTTTATTTTGATAAAAGGGTACATATAAATGCCAAATATATGTACAGTATATAAATTAATTGTTTTGTTTTGTTTTTAATTTGTTGGAAAAAATTTGTATGTAATTGAAACTTGTATTCTTTGGCTCTCAGGTTTTTATGTTTTTAAGGTGAATGATGTATAGCTGTATGATTAATACCCAGTTAGGTGGTTAAGATGGGTTAATAGTAACTTGAACTATCACCATTGGTCATTGGAGGCTGTTTTTTATCAAGCCTTTTTTCAACGTACTGTACATTTAAATGATATCCACTAGCCTTCATCAGTAATATGAATACTGCCTAGAAATCTCAATAAGAATGAAATATTCATATGGACTGGAATTAAAAAATTGACACTGTACAATCAAGGTCATGGTACTTGTGATGATATAGAATAGAAGTGGAAGAGCTAATGTATTTTTCTGATAGTATCTGTATAAAGTAATATTTCAGCTTGTGATGTTGGTAGAAGCATTAAGGAATGTTAATAGCATGATGCTTTTTTATGACAATTGTAATGTTCTTAATTATTGAAATATATTCTTCTTTGTCTCTACATAACTCATAGTGCACCAAATGATAGCATTTTGGTGTAAGGAGTTATTGCATCTGCTCGTAAATTTTCTTGTACAGGTATCCCTCGAAATATGAATGGGTTAGTTCTCCCTCAAAAAAAAAAAAAAATTTAAGTAATTTTCTTAAATTGAATAACAGAGGAAATGGGAAAAATAGAGTTCGGCTCCCCATTGACAAAAATATCCCAGTATCATATCCTAAAAACACAAAATTGGGTCACAAACAAGAAAAACTACCTAACTAATGGTAAATTGTACACAACTAATGTAATTTACTACCTAACACATTAAAACATCAATAAAATACTATCAAGATGAAAATATGCAGCTAAAATTATTAAAGAAAAGCTAAACGAAAGTTCAACACAGGCGCCATTTGCATTGGCGCGTGGCCACCCTCAAGCGACGCCATAGCAACACTTCTGCCGACCTTTAGCAATGCTGCCCCTCCTGCTCTCACACACAAAGAAATGTTTATTCCATTTATGTTTTTGATAACTATTTTTTTTATTTATTTTTGTATATTATATATGTAGGATTGTGTGTTCATGTAACTTAGTAAAAAAAAAGTGAAGAAAGTTAAGTTTGTCTATCCAAAACTACGAGTTGAAAAATATTCATAACATAACCCCCCCAGTTCATCCTGCTAACTCTCACTGGTGCATGAAGAAATGTTTATTCCATTAATGTTTTTGACCGTATAACTATTTTTTATTATTTTTTTTGCACATTCTGTATGTAGGATTGTGTGTGCATGTAACTGAATTAAAAGAATACGAAAGTTATGTTTATATACCTGAAATTACGAGTTGAAAAATAACCATAACATAACTAACTCCTACCTCAGCCTGGTAGGGATAGCACTAGGGGGATGTGGCCATCTCAGCTGACTCCCGGGGGCACATGATTTGATTTGTTGCCGGACCCAAATTTGTATAAGCAGGGGAAGTGCTTGAGCGAGGAAGTGCTTGTAACACTTAAAAGAAGTGGTAATTTAGGAAATTCATATAAGCGAATTTTAGTATCTTGAACGTTCTTATATCGAGGAATACCTGTATAACCTTACCAGCACATTTCTTTACAATATGTCTTGTAATTAATTATGCTTAACATGATGAGAAATAGCCCTCCAATTTTTATTATTAGTTTTTAAAATACTGTACCATGTATTTATGAAGGAAATTTTTTTATATTTGGACAATATATTGCAATTACAGTCCAGTGAAATGCAACCCAAGTGGAATTTTGATACATATATAAATATTTATCTCTGTTTAGACTTTCTCAGCTTGCTCTAGTGAAATGCTGAAGCAGTACTATTATTGATACAGTCCAATGTTGTAAATACAATGTGTTGCTTGCAATATACAGTATTGAAATTGTTCTTACCAAAGCTAAAAAGCTATGAAATGAGTGTTTCATATTGCAACAATGCAGTATTTATTTGATCATATTCATACTGCAAGAACCTCAAGATGAAATGCCATACATTCTCGGGCTCCCTTCATACTCTCTAATCTTCTGTTTTTTTTCCCTGTTTCAACCTTTGTATGCTCATACTTTTTAATTTCCTTGCTTTCTCATCTTTTTTTTTTACCAAATAATATTTGCGTAGCTTTTTTCATCGCTAGACTAGCTGGTAGAATTCTTCAACTGAAGCCTGTGACAGGATCGCCCATTGAAGTGAGCTATCTTTATATAGTAGTACAGTATAGAATCCTTGTTCAGACTCAAAATGACTGATGAAGCAATAGAACTTGGGTGTCGTGGATCATACGTGATCACTAGCTGGTGGTGCTCCTGCTTGTCCTACCATCTGTTGAGGATGGGGGAAATTGTTTATTTTCATCAGCTGATAGATTGTGTGTGTTAGATATTAAACTGTTAAAGATATAGTTAATGAAATATATTAAAAATAGTCAATGGTTCTCTAAGAAATTAAATAAAAAACAAATTTAATGGTGCTCTCATGCTAAAGGTCACAGCCTCAAGGTAAAGAAGCCACAATGACAGTGAATGCTGCAACACCACCGAATGTGAGCTCCTTTATGACCACACTTGACACAACTTTTGGTACATTCCAGAGCATTCCCTAAAAATCTTTTTACCCTGACTAACTAATAATGACAGAATGTGAAATTTGAGCACAAACTTAGAACAGTGAACAGGTATACAATAGGTCTATAAATGGAGATTTTTTAACTCTCTGCTGGTGCCGATTGGTTGATGATGTAAAGTTGTAAACAAATCCCACTAGAGTATGATCACAATACAAACAATAATTTAAATCTTTTGAAACACTTTTTTTTTTCGGACTTTGTTATTGTGAAGAATCATTCCCAGATGATTTATTAATAGAGGTATTATGGTTCTCTCTTGTGTGCTCCTACTTGTTTTCTTAGCTCCTTTCTTTGACTTGTAGAGCTCACTGTTGACCCCCCTTATAAGGCTTTAGTACTGTACAACTTGATCCACCCAACACAATAGTGAGAGAGGAGTAAGAGAAATATATTGTGGGCTAACTTTCTAAATTTAATGTGGAAATGGTGAAGACGACAAGTGTGTTGAGTTGATTGCTTCTTTTTTTTTAACGAACTTTATATATAACTGTATTTGTTATATATCTTTACATAGATAGCTGTGACATCTGTATTGAGAAGACCAATTCCTTTTATGCCCTCTTGTAAAATCAGCATGGGGCATTAGTGTTTCAGTACTGTATATCTGGCCCTCTGTTTGGTTGTTTTGTTTTTTTTACCAAGTTAGGCACATACAGTACTGCACTCTATTTTTACAGTATATTTAAAATTATTTTCTTGTTCTTTACATTTTCTCTTTTATACCCCTGTTGGTGTCAGCAAGGGATGTTTTTTTTTATTTTTTTTTACTTTGGTTAAAGTTGTTCCCATTTAGGTGGGCCAAATATTTAAAGAAAAGAAAAAAATCATTACAGTGGACTTTGGACTTATAGGAATGAAGTGCTCTTCATAAAGCTTTAAAATGCATGTTAAGATTAATATACATTATTATCATCGTCATGATCTCTCTGATGCTATATTGTATTTTTACCACTTGCCCTTCAGGACTGTGCAGGTGTTGTTGGCTGCCCTGTTGGTTGTTTACGTACTATGCTTTTTCATGCAACATCTCTGGAAATATGCAAGATAATCACTTTAATCCCCACTTCTTATAAATCTTCATGATTTCCAGTTGTGCACTGGCTAGTCATATAATGAAATTTTGTTCTTGCTTGCTTTTAGGTCCATCAGTTTTGCAGCATTTGGGTTGTCATTTACTTTTAGAAGCCCTGATTTGGTGAGGTATATAATGTTTGAGTTGTGCACACACATACAGTTATCCTTTTTCTAGCAGACTGTGATGTGGATTTTTATATATAATTTTAGCTGTTTGGTGGTGGTATGCATGTTCAGTTGATTTATTCACACGTATAGTTTGTTATTGGTAATTATCATCTCATAGAAACTGTTTCCTTAAATGATGACAACATCTTCAGTACGTTAGGTAGCAATGATTATAATTTTCTGAAAGTCTAACAGAAACATTAAAGAGCCAAAACAATCTGGATCTTGCAGCACTGTATAGCATGAACATACGGTACAGTAAACCCTTGCTATTCACGAGTGTTAGGCTTCAAGGAATGGCGTGAATTGGCAAAACCACGAATAGCAACTTATATTACCTTATTGCACAACTGTATACCTATACTGTACTGTGTATGAGAAACTTAAGTCACTAATACTATTTACACTGGTATGTGGAAGTTTGGAGCTTGATGAAGTAGTGCGCTGTACATAGGGAGTCATCTGGTTACTGAAGCACAGGTGGTATCATCAGGATCACTGTTGGAAGAGGGTGATGCAGTGGTGGTTGGTGGGGAGGTGGAGTGTGGCTGGGAGGCGGGTGGTGAGGAGGAGGGTGGAGCAGCAGCGGTAGCAGCTGACTTAGTGAGGGAGGGAGATGAATCAGCTGGGCGAGCGGCTGGTTCTTTCTTGAAAAACATTGTGATTGGTACAGTAGTTGTTTCCTCTTGGCTTTGAGGTCTTTAAACATTTCTTGGTAGGGAAACAATACCTGGTTAATTCCTCAGGTCATCTTTAGGCTCCATTCCCTGGAAGGGTCGTGGTCAACAATGAAATCAGTTACCACCTTCACATGTCGAAATAGTTCACCAAAGTTGTTCAAGCCCCAACCTTCTTGTTGCAATTCATTTCTTCCTCTTCCTCTTCCTCAACACTTATTACCAACTCTTCCAAATCCTCTTTTGTCAGTTCCTCTTCATGCCCATCAATCAGCTCTTCCACGTCTTCAGCAGCCATGTCCACAAACCCCTCACCACCAAATTGACGTGCAACACTCACAATGTCATTCACATCCTTTACTATGGACAGAAATTCCTGGAAGCTATTCACACACTCAGGCCATAAGGTTTGCCAACAAGCATTCACTCTCTGGTTTGAGTTTATTGAATGCTTCACTGATGTTGGTAATGCAGTCCTCAATGCCGTATTCCTTCCAATACTTGCTAACATCAAGGTCAGGGTCTGTGTTCATGTCATTATGGATATGACCAAAAGAGCGTCGGGTGTAATATGCCTTGGAGGTGCGTATTACACTCTGATTGCGAGGCTGAATAAGAGCAGTGGTTTTAGGAGGTAGGAACACCACCTCTACACCTGAATGTCTAAACTGCAAACTTTCTGGGTGGCCTGGTACATTATCTATCAATAATAACACCTTGAATTCCGTCTTCTTGGAAGCCAGGTACTTTTCCAGGAATGCTTGCACAGTTATCAATGCTTTTTTGTTGGACTGCCAAAAAACTGGCAAAGGGTTCTTGTTTTTTAACCTTTAAAGCCCTAGGGTTTGCTGAGCGGTAAAGCAAAGCAGGTTTGATCATGTGGCCAGCCGCGTTGCCACAAGATGATCGTTACTCTGTCCTTGGTTGCCTTGAATCCAGGGGCACGCCTCTCCTGCTTGTTTATGTACGTTTTACCAGGCATCTTTTTCCAATATAGACTGGATTTATTGGCATTAAACACTTGCTCTGGTCTATAGCCTTTCTCTTCTATTATTTTCTTTAACTTTGCAGGAAATGCACCTGCGGCTGTGTGGTCAGCTGACGCTGCCTCCCTAGTCAGTTTCACATAATGGAGAGAGAATATTTTCTTAAAATTCTAGAACCACCCTTGACTGGCACTAAAAGTTGGTTTGGTAGCCGCACTAGCTCCTTCACGAGGGCTCTGAGATGATACCACAGAACTAGAGAATGAAATTTGGCATGAAAATTCATAATATTCCGAGTCAAATGTTTTCTTAATAATTATCATGTTTACATTTAATATACTCTTTTAACCTTTTGAGGGCAGCGGTGGCAGCTCATGATGTTACTCACTGGACGAGTGAATATTGAAAAAAAAAAAAAATTAAAAAGTTTGAATCTTACCACAAACAATGATTCACTCCAGTCCCATGTCAAAACCACACGAGTGGAGACGTGGCTCATGGAAGCTACCCGAGTACATTCTTAATCCTTGTCACTCAAATTCCTTTAAAATTTACTAGACAGTTTGTCATCCTCTTTTATATTACTTTCACTATGCATGGGAAGGTCATTATTGTCTCACAAATCAAATACCTGTATATAATGGTGTCAATTTCCTCCTGCATTGAGCACTACATACGAGCAGGTGTGTTATGTCTCTTCTGATCAATGGTCCAGCCACTACTAGTGGGCAAGAGGCCTACACTGCTTCAGGACAGTTGTCAGAAGGCTCGGCAAAGAAATAAAAGTAAATAAAATAAATAAATGATAAATTGGGCCTGTGAAACATATAATGCATCAGTTGCATGAAATGTTTGGTTTATACTGAGTCTGTTACGGAATATGTTAGCGACAACAGATCCTTTATGTTTCCTTAATGGCACAATAATTTGGACCAATACATCTTCACTACCATCTCCTCTTGCTCACTGGTTGTTTATAGACTCAAACTAAACTTCATCATCATATTAATCTGCATCTTTACTCCATTAAAATATCATCCATCCTTCCCATTTCCATTTATGTCTACAAGATGCAAGAGTATGTGAGAGAATGTGAGGTAACGTAAGTTCTTGCACTTGGATTTATCTTTAAGTACAGTATATCTGTGTAGTTTTGCTTTACCCAGATTCAGAGCTCAGCATTACATCTTAAGCAGTTCATAAGCTTTTTGGTTTCCAACTATAGTATACAACCTTGGATGTTGAAAGTTCAAGAACCATTATAAAAATATTGTTGAAGAAGTCGGCCTGTTGGTTCACTGTGTTGGCAAAGATGTCACTTTTTGCACAACACATGTACTGTAAGCCAAGGATATGGGAATTCTGTGTGGAGTAAAGATAATAGAAACAAATATGTCCTAGCAAGTATACATGAGATCAAGGAACACCAAACATTGAAAGAAAAAAAAATGACTAAAGGAAAAAGTACCAAGTGGGAGGACCTAATAGAGATAAGTGAAGGGTATAAGAGGGGTTCAGGAGTTGGTGCAATATTACACTGTATTAATTGGAAATGTGAGCCAACTATTCCTGTAGAGCAGTGGTCCCCAACCTCTTGTGGGCTCTGGGCCACATTTATCATTGTAAATATTGTGGAGGGCACCAAAACTTTGGATCTACATTCAAGAAAACAAAAATCTCATTTGGTATATGTACAGTCATTTGCAGTTTCACACTGTTACCACTTTCATATTTTATACATTTACTTTTGGACAGGACGTGTGTATTTACTCCAGTGAGAAGGCTGACTCTCTCTCTGGGCCCGGTCTGGGGTGAATACACACACCTTGTACACGACAGTTGTATCAAGTTATTAAGTATTTTCTTTAATTTCACTCTTACAAAGAATCCAAAATAATTCACAATTTTCTAATAAACCCTTGTGGGCTCCATAATATGTCATGAACTACAGGTTAGGGACCGCTGCTCTAGAGGAATGAATGACCCTCTGTGGTATGGGTTAGCAAATTTGGGGATCACTTGTTATTGACACTGTCTTATAATTAATTTAGTATAATTTGTGATCATCTAGAATTTTGATCAGATATGTTGATTCAATTCATCATCACACATAAATCACATAGTTATCCATACTATTGTGTTGGATAAAGAAACTAAGACGGGGTAACTCCAAGCAGTATAATAGTTCAGTCTCCTCTACATGGGATGACAGAATTGACATAAAACTTTCAAAGAAACTAGTAGTGAAAGTATAAGGATAGTACAAACTAATAAAATTATTTTAATAAATATAACAGATCAGTAATGAAATTAAGTTCATTTATATCCTAAAATAATGGTGAATAGAATAACAGGCGTCAATTTCACATTTGCCTGTACTGTATCTTCATTTACATCACAAAGTTGATATGTCATTGAGTTTATATCTTTAATATCTCTTCTTTCTTACACTTTCCAATTTGCTGTTTCCAGTTGTCATCTTAAATTTATTTGACAAGCAATATTTTTAACCTCTTTTATTGTAATTAAAGATAAATTAAGTCATATTTGTCTCTGGTTTGCCTCTCCCTCTCTTAACTTTGGGTCTACTGTACAGTTCTACCACTTGTACATTCTTTCTTCCATTTGGCTTTCAAATTATTTCTTAACTCAACACATCTTTTCCTCACTTTTATTCTGTCTTATTATTGTATCAGATCTGAGTGATAAACTTCTTTTAAACTGTCTTTAAAAATTTTGTCAGTTAGCAACCCTGAGGCTAAAAGTTATTATTATTATGATAAGAATAACCAGTTCTATGCACATGAAAGCGTACAACACACCAGTAATCCGGCCTGTCTGAAGGCACATATTGTATGAAGATATCTGTACAGCTGTATTTCTCAAATTTGTTTCACATCATTACAAAAGAGTTAGATTAGATACTTTTTTATGTACAGTAGTCTTTTTACACGTTATACATCCAACTTATTCCTGTTCACCAAGGCATCCAGGACACATTGTTTTGGTCCTAACTTTTGTTTTAAATTATTATCATCACTGATCATTATTTTTAATACTGTATTCTAGATTCACTCAAGTCCAGCATCATCTTTGTTGACCATGATTACCAATTTATCTAAAATATTTCTCACAATAACAACTCAGGATATGATGCTGCTTCTGCTTGTACTAGTCTTAACATGTACTGTACTCTGCAAACGTCATCAAAATGTGAACCATTCTCCAAAATATTTTCTATTTGACTTTGCAACTGAAATGGCATTAGAGACATGAAACAGCAATATTTGCCCTTATTCTATATGACTGATTTAAATAAGTTCCATCTTATTCACTAATTCTCTCTTACAAATTATGGATACAGAATATTGATTTATCAAACAGGTGTTAATTTACATTGAATGATTCTCTAGTACTGTATGTGCACTCTAATTTTCAGACCTGTTATCCATACCACTGTTACCTCACACACGTGCCACAATGGGCATCTACAAGAGAGGGGAAGCAATTACTATACCCCATTTTGAATTGTCTGCCCCCCCCCCCCCCTCGAAAAAAAATATGGAAATTGTATTATTTGTAATACAGTAAGTATAATGAAAGAAAAATGAGAACGTCATATATTGCTTATTAAATTTAGCAGATTTTGCATTAAATCTCTAGATTTCTAGCATTTTGTTAACTTTACCCCTGTTTTCAATATGCTGTACAGTGTCCTGTAGATACCTATTATGTAAATACTGTACAGCATTGAAAAAAAACCCCTTGACTTAAGGCTTTTGTTCATAATTAAATCATGGGATTTTTTCTTCATAGCTTCAAATTAAGGACCGACTGTACTTGATGCAGGTGATGTGTATATGTCAAGATAGTGCCATTCAATTGAGCTCATTGGTCTATAAATTTGGATAATCAACTCAACCTCCAATTTTCAGTTTTTTTACACCAAATAGTGCAATTTGTACAGTAAACATTATAAGGTTGGATAAAGTGCATCAATCTAGATGGTTCTGTTCTGCCTATACATCCATTTGCCTGACATATAATGCTTGAGGGGTATGTCATCTTCAGATAGCTTGTGTTCTTTCTGTTATGCAATGGATCTGCTTTCATCCAGTCCTTTTGAAAAGGCCTTTTGATGTTGAAGAATCCTTTACTGTGAGATTACAAACAGTTCACTGAACATGGCTGTTACTGTGAGATTACAGACAGTTCACTGAACATGGCTGTTACTGTGAGATTACAGACAGTTCACTGAACATGGCTGTTACTGTGAGATTACAGACAGTTCACTGAACATGGCTGTTACTGTGTGATTACAGACAGTTCACTGAACATGGCTGTTACTGTGAGATTACAGACAGTTCACTGAACATGGCTGTTACTGTGAGATTACAGACAGTTCACTGAACATGGTTGTTACTGTGAGATTACAGACAGTTCACTGAACATGGTTGTTACTGTGAGATTACAGACAGTTCACTGAACATGGCTGTTACTGTGAGATTACAGACAGTTCACTGAACATGGCTGTTACTGTGAGATTACAGACAGTTCACTGAACATGGCTGTTACTGTGACATTACAGACAGTTCACTGAACATGGCTGTTACTGTGACATTACAGACAGTTCACTGAACATGGCTGTTACTGTGAGATTACAGACAGTTCACTGAACATGGTTGTTACTGTGAGATTACAGACAGTTCACTGAACATGGCTGTTACTGTGTGATTACAGACAGTTCACTGAACATGGCTGTTACTGTGTGATTACAGACAGTTCACTGAACATGGCTGTTACTGTGTGATTACAGACAGTTCACTGGACATGGCTGTTACTGTGTGATTACAGACAGTTCACTGGACATGGCTGTTACTGTGCGATTACAGACAGTTCACTGGATATGACTGACACAAACATCTTGTCTTTTCATTAATAGTCTCATGTGTATTGTATGTTAGTCATCACTTCTACCTAATTCTGCTTTTCTTAAATGAATACAGTACATCTTCAACATTCTGGAATGCCAGGAACTGAACTCTTTCTGGATTCCAAAATAAGAAAATAAACAATATTTTAAATATTACACATTCTGTACAATGCCAAAAATATATAAAATGACAAGTAATACCATTACTACTACTACTACTACTACTACTACTACTACTATAATAATAATAATAATAATAATAATAATAATAATAATAATACAGTACAGCTGTCAGCATTCAACCATTCCACACGAGAGTGAGCTGAGTACAGTAGTTATCTAAAAGAAGGAAAATTTGACTGTACTCTGGCAGCTTTGCATTATGGTATTGTGCATGAGCCTCAAGCACAAAGCTTATATATTATACAGTATATAGGTACATGTAACCTAGTCGCCTTGAATGCAATTCTCTTTTGTCGGATCACCAGTATGGCTTTCGCCAGGCGAGATCTAGTGGTGATCTGCTCTCCTACTGCACCCATCTTTGGTCATCCTCTCTTAGGGATTATGGGGAAACGTTCGTCGTGGCCCTCGACATCTTCAAAGCATTTGACAGGGTATGGCACAAGTCTTTGCTTTCTAAATTTCCCTCTTATGGTTTCTCTCCCCCACTTTGTTCTTTAATTTCTAGCTTCCTTGAGAACCGATCCATGGCATTTGTTGTTGAGGGATCAATCTCTCGCTCTTTCTCTACCAATAGTGGTGCCCCACTGGGTTCTGTTCTTTCACCTACTCTCTTCCTTCTTCTTATCAATGATTTACTTCACACTACAACTAATTCTATCCATTCTTACGCTGATGATTCTACTCTTCACTCTTCTTCACATTTTCCCCTTCCCCCTAATTCTCAACTCCGAATGGGAAGGTAGAAACTTCATTAAATTCAATAGTAATAAAACTCAGTATTTACCAATTACACTTTCCAAATTAGATGATCTCCCACCAATCACATTTCAGGACGCAATCATTCTGCCAAATTCTAAAATAGATATGCTAGGCCTCACCATTTCCTCAAATATGTCATGGAAGCCACACATCCTCAACATTGCTAAAGCTGCCTCCCGAAAGTTGGGAATGCTGTTCAGATGCTGTAGCTACTTCTCTCCTGAGCAGTTGTTTCAAGTATATAAGGGATTCATTCGTCCTAACTTGGAGTACTGCTCTCATATCTGGGGTGGCTCTTCTTCTGTCTAACTGTTAGATAGGGTGGAATCAAAGGCATTTCGTCTTATTAACTTTTCCTCCATTAGTTGATGATCTTTCTTCCCTTTCTCTTTGCTACAGTGTTGCTTCACTCTCTCTCTCTTTTACAGGTACTGTACTTTAATGGGCAATGTTCGGTGGATTTGGCATCCTGTGTACCACCGGCAAGGCCTTGGGCTCGTAACACACATCTTGCCTGCGGTGCCCACCATTTCTCTGGATGTCGGTCACACTAGAATAACCTGTTATAGTACATCCTTCTTCCCTCACACAATCAAACTGTGGAATGCTCTGCCTTCTTCTTTGTTTCCATACTCATACAACCTGTCTCACTTTAAAAAGCTGGTTTTCCAGCATCTTCATAGTGTAGATTAATAAAATCTTTTTCTTTTCTATTTTTAATTTCTTTTTACTCATTTCTTTCGCCCCCTAGGCCCTGTTGTGTGTTGATGACCTGTGCCCGGGTGGGCTATTCCCCGTAGATAAAAAGAAAAGTCATTATATCCTGGTTAATACATGCCTGTTTATTAGGCTTATAAAGCACAGACATAATGTAATTTTCTTGGTTTTTAGAACACAAAGCTTAGCACTCTCCTATCACACATAGTTTATGTAGTACCCTACACTGTACATGTACCCTTGTATATGCATGCCTGCAACATTTACATACATTAGAATATTAAGTCTCATCTTTGACTGTTTGATGCCATATACAGTACAGTACTGTACCACCTTTTCCTCTGAACGTACAAGCATATTAGAGTATAAGTCAAGCCCCTCCAAAGAACACTTGTTTAATTCACATTATAAATTTGTTTGAGGCTACTAAGCTATATCCTTCACTAACTTGGCGGTCATTTTTGTAGTTTTCAGTGGCCTCAAAGTTGGCAGATATGTTTTCACCACTAGTGTTTAAAATTTATGGTGTTACTAGGAATGATCTCTGTAGATGCCAAATTAGGGTAAAATAAATTTGAGACAAATATAAAATTCAAAGGGTGATATAATGCTCACTCCCTCTGAATGCTCACAAATGAGACTGCATCAAAACATCTGTGGTAACTGGTTTGCTGGGAGGTGGAAATCATGAGTTGCAAGTCTGTGAACTACTCCCAAGCCTGAATTTATGAAGATTTTCTAGGTGTCTGAAATACAGTAGCAGGAAATCTTCATTAAATTTTGTGAACAACTGAAGGAGTCAGATCTTTAAGTTTCACATTCATGAGGTTTTGTTGTACAATGTATTTATTTTTTTAGAAAATAAGAAAATATTTTATGTTTTTAGCTTAATAATTTAGAAGTGTGTACAATAATAACTTGTTTAGATGAATGTTGGCCAAATATTTATAGTATAAGCTGAAATATGAGGCACTCATTTTCTTAGTATACTGTGCTGTACTGTGTTGACAAATGGTACACATAGTCCACTTCTTGCATTTCTTTTTCTTTGAAAGGCTTAGTATGATAAGCAAAACAACATTAAGTTAACTTTGAAAGGGTGTATGAGCACATTTCAAGGCATATTGTGAACTCTAATTTCCGAATTTCATGTATGTACTGTATTGTACTTTATGTGCAACTGTTGATTAACTATGTAGAAGAGAGATTTTTCCATGCTATGAACTGTACATAATATTCTTGGAAACTAATGCAAAATATTGATTAAGTGATTCCTAACTACAAATGTATGTAGTTGACTGTGAATTAGGCTAGAGTTTGTTATGTAGAAGGCTTTAGCTGTTGGAATGATCACTAGTGGATAGGTAAATGTATGATGAAATTGGTGCATTGTATGAAGGTTATGGACATAATCAGTTGCTTATGCATACTTTATGTGAGGTAATAGTCATTATTCTGAGCCACACAACACAGAAGCCCACACACATGTTGGTGCAGCCAGTAACTGAAAGAAGTAATGGTTATCTGAAAACTTGTTTTTTAATATCCAAATAGTACTGTACAGTATTACAAACACACAGAATTTAGTAAGCAGTATATGTACAGACTTACTCTCTTACAAGATTAATACTGAATTTTGAAGTGACATAACAAGGGAATATATATATATATATATATATATATATATATATATATATATATATATATATATATATATATATATATATATATATATATATATATATATATATATATATATATATGAAGAAAAATTGAGTTTTTGAAAGTTATATTTATCACAACAAATTTACATTAAATCTTGCTCATTGTTCTCACACATTGCAGTTTTACTCTATATCAAACTTAACCTTTAAAAAATGCCATGCCTCAGAATTGAACGCAAGAATGAATGGTAAGCTTTAGTGATAGGCCATTTAAGACCCAGACCGTCTAATGAACATGCAGGATTAGATCCATTTGTGTTGTAACTGTATTGTTGAGTGCTGTTGTTAACAAGCTACATATGGCTTCAGATTTATAGACTTTGAGTATGAATACTGTTCTGTATACAGTAGTTGTCTTAATGTGGGTTCAAAAGTTACTGGCTTCCATGTTGGATTTTTTGTTTATTTGCTTAAAATATTACCTCTGTCAACTTGCTATTATAGAGGGGTTGCCCAAACACCACAAAATGCCTGTCTTTATGGTTGATGCACTGGACACCAGGGAACATAATGTATAAGCTTTATTTATAATTGTTTCATTTTGATGATGTTAAGCAGCTAGAATAAGATGCAAAGATTGTAACCAAGAGAAATTTACTTTGGGTCTACAGATCCATAACTTGTAGTAAAACACCAATGTACTGTATGATGTTAATGGCCAATAACCTCAGACTTGGATTACCTATGACACCTCGCACAAAGCAGATGTGCCTTTCCGGCTCTGACCTGGCACAGTACCTGTACAGTACTAGATTAACTCCCCATATGGTTCTCCTCTGAAAACCTAGTACCATATGTGGCTCAAGTTGAAGTTCTCAGCATTGTCCATCTACCTGTCATGTTTCCTTTTGATATTCTAGTCAAAAAGAATCCTTATAGACAAATTGATAGGTTGGACTAGTTTTGCCTAGGTAATAGAATTATTATAATAGAGAGGGATATCCTCTTGAGTCTCAAACCTGAGCTGCAGTGTCAAGCCTTCCTGGGATGAAGTCTAATGCCTGGAAGTCTTCATTGGCATTCTGGTCATTTTATGAGGGGTATGGAAAGGTTAAAGTCTCCCAGGATAGGGGACTTTTGTTAATGAAGCAGAGGTGAAATTGAAAGGAGTGAGCTTCAGCAGGTGTGACTTAGCCCATTCAATTTTTATATTACCTTCTTCAGGTATTGGAGAGTTCAGTTCTCCCCTAGGTGAGTGACAGGTGACATCTCCTCCTCCTGCTAGGCTTGAAAGAATTCAAGGTTATGTTTGAGAATTAATGTTAAGTTCGCCAAAAAGTATCATTACATTTTCCGTTGCTACATTTTGAAACGCAAGATGAAATGCTTTGATATGATCCCTAGTACATATATTGTCTTGAGTTGGTACCCCTGATAGTTATATCAGCTACATATAGGGGTAGGATTGAAGGAGGGAGTCGTCCTTGTATTGCATACTATATACTTCAATTTAGCAAGAAATCCATTAAGCTCTATTAATATATGTATTATTCGTGCTGGGTAGAAGCAAGGCATATGTAAACAAGCCACTGACTGATGATTACATTGACACTGAAATATACATTAAATAGAAGTGTTTTGGAACATCTTGACTGAGACAGAACTCAAAACCGACATTTCACTACGTTGTTGTAGTAACGGAGTTTCATTCGCACCGAGTTGCCCAATATGCTTACTCATGTTGTTCACGATGTGTCTGATTTATGAAGAGTACTTGATATTAGAGAGAACAGCTACATCAATATACAATATATTGGTCTACATGGGATTTGTCATATTACTGATATGTAAATTGTTTTGGTTTAATACCAAAATAAGATTATAAATCAGTGTGTCACCAGTTGTTTCATGGAGCCTAACCCATCGTGATACTGTGTGGGTTCGCTCACCCCAGTTTGCCGTGCTATCTCAGCGTTACATATACCCTCGTTGTGAAGGGCAATAATAGCACCTTTCACATCTCCCCGATAATTCCTCGCTCCATTCATTGTAAGATACCGTTGATGACTGGCATAGTGTTGGTGTTCATTTACAATATCCACTCTAATTCCTGTAATAAATGATCTGAAGCCTCAAAGGATTTACATCATTCAAAAACATATATATTGTGTATACCCATTCATGCTCAAAGGTTGCAGATGTAGAGCTACCAACTGTTCAGAAACAGGTCATGTAACATTGCTTGGAAAGACTCAAATCACATCGATCCCGTGGCTAACGATACTTCTTCGGCGACTACATGTACTGTATTAAACACCTGTAAGTTAGGATTTTGGTCAGTAATAGTTATTGAAGACCTGGCAGTACTTGTGCAAATCAACACTCACTGAAAATGAAAAGTTAATCAATTGCAAAAATTTTTGTTTAATATTTTTGTTTGGCTATGTCGACAATGTTTATACGTATGCCCCTGAAAATAATTTGGTTTTTCATTTTTCTAAGGCAATGAGTATTTAATGTATTATGTTAACCTACAATAAAGCGGGCTCATACATTCCTGTAAGTGCAGTTGAAGTCAAGTTTTCTTGGTTTGTTTCTGCTGTCCAATGCATTTTTTATTTGCTGAAAACATAAGAATGATTCCTCCTGGCCTTTTCCTTGTATATGTGTGTGCCCATAAGAACTTCATTTAAATACTTTGATCAGTGTATGATAAAAAGGCATCAAATTACTGTACAAGTGTTAAGTGATTTGACCTACTATACGTTAACAATCTTTTAGCTGATAAGTGAAGTCCTGTGCAACCTCTCTATACTTGAATGTCATCACAACTTATATCCAATGTATGCATTTATGCCAGCTAGCATAATGGTATCACATTATGCATGACTGAAATATTTTTATTATCTTACACTGCTTTTGTTTTGAAAGGTCTGCTTATTGTCCATGAATATACTGTACTGGGATATCATTGAGCATAATTTGTATAAAGCTACCGGTAATAAGTGAATTGCTTAAGTTAGTGTATTATATTATGTTTTCTGTACATGCTGAATAGGTTTTAGATACAGTATTTGCAGTCTTGACTTTTATAATAGAAGCAGTAATGGGAGTTTGATTCATGTCTAGATCAAAGTGTATCGTGCAGTATGAGTGGGATATGTTAAGCCGTGGAATACGAGTGTCAAAGTTTGGAATTGTTGACTCAAGAGATGGTTTATTAAGCAGTGAAGGAGAATGTACTGTACAGTATAAGGAATGATGAATTGATTGTGGCGATCCAATCTTGTTACCAAGTAGGGACCAAGAGACTGTACAGTAGGTTAACAGTTGAATATACAAGTTGGAAATCAAGTTTACCCTCAACATTGACAGTTGGAATTAACTAAACATGTACTTTCTTATTCTCCCTTGTCACAACCATCACTCTTAAAGATCAAAAGTGACAGTTGCTATTTAAAGCTGAGAGCTGATAAATTGTAGCCTGACAGTAAGTAGCCTTGTGCATCCTCACGCTATGTTGTTTACTGTTGGTCATATTGGATTTCTAGTACTGTATCAAGCATCAGTCTAGTTGAGTTAGTTAGCTTGGATGTTTTTCTTCATGCTGGTTATCAACTTAAGAACATGGGAAAGGTCTTTTGAGTGAGCATTTGATGTTATAGACTGTTAGAGTATGTAACTGATGGTTATGGCACTTGCATATCTAAAATAGTTAAACTAAGTCAGGATCTAACAAATATAAGCCTCATACTTATCAGAATGGCATTGTTATCTTTTAGTAATCCAACTTCATGCAACTGAACAATAAATCCCCTGAATGGTTTTATTATTTTCTTCACGGCAAAGCATAGAACAATTGCTGAATAGAAAACAAAAACATGCACTGTACATACCTGTATGCATTTCTTCAAAAGTGAAAATTCCAGTCAGCCTCACAAACAACTTCTGAAATAGGTATTTTTTATGCTACATGTATTCAACATCAGATTAAATGTTTACCCCGAGGCCTGACTTCAATTAGATTAACAAATACTGTATCTGTCTACTCAGATAAGCTGAGTTGCTTACATCATTAAAACAAGTCCTCCCCTAGATACAGTGTAGATAAGATTGTTACTACTAACCAGTGTCCCAGATGAATTGCCAGTTGGATTGTTAGCTTCATTGAAGAGCTCTTGAAATGAGAAAAAGGTATCGAACTTCTTACCATACAAATAATGTAAGAACTGTTAGGTAATGCTGCAATACTCCCCCAAGTACTAAAAATTATAGGGGTAATTCATTTGGCAAACATGTTACTTAATTGATACTGGAAATTCAATAATTCTGACAGTGTAAATGGAAGGTAAGATTATGCAGAGCTACTGCAGTGCCAGACTCATCAGCTCTTTGTATTTCATAACAGCTGTCACTGTTGATCTCTCTCTTTTTAACCCCTTTGTATCGGGGGGAGGGGGGGGGGGGTGTCTCTGTGCTGAATAAAATTGAAGGGGTTAAAGGTGGTGGTGGTGGTTTCAATGGGAGAAAATTACTCCAGTAATATCCCCAACAGTCGGAACAATTGGTGGAGAATGTGTATGTGTTCGAGAGATTTCCAGGTACTGTATTGAGATGAATCCTTATCCCAAGAAAAAATTGAATATTTATGGAATTTTGTGGGGCTTTGGTGGATGTTTCTGAGTATAAACTATACATCTGGCATGGAGCATCATTGCTAGGGAGGCTTAACTGCAGTTGGACGGACACAAAACTCTATTTATTTATGCAAACACTACTGTACAGGTACAGTATAGTAAATAAACAAAATATTCTACTTTATACACAACCTGTATACTGTAATCATCAGTAGATTATGTCATCTGGAGTGTGTGATTCAGGCAGGTCAAATGGTAATGTAATGATACAGGTTGGCCTGCCTTTGTCCTGTGCCATCTACTGTAGAAGGTGTTGCTGTACACGTGCTGTATCCTGTACATATTGTACACCTACACACTCACTTACAGTAGGCATACACTGTTTACTCTGCTATGTACTGTATGTATGGTACTTTCACATTTAATGAATGTACAGTATCACTTTTTGCGTCTTAATTGCTTTAATGGTACAGTATTCATGGCTGGTTGTATCCTGTACAATACAATGCAATGCAATGCAGATCATATGCGAAAACAGCAGCGAATGAACGAACAAGCTTGTACAGTATTAATGGCAGAAGACAGTAAGAGTGTGTCATGATGCTAGATTTTGAGGAGATAGGCTCTGAGATCCATCAGCCAATCATAGGCATCCCATGCAGTCACATGACAGTAGTAGCCAATCACGGTGCACAAGCACTCAGTTCTTCATGCCCAGAATGGAGAGGTATTTTTGGAATTTCTCAGAATTTTAATTTTATTTTCTGGGTTTTAGTAAGTTTCATGGATCAAAGATTACAACTATCAGGATATTACATTGTTCTATTTCTTGGGATCAAAATGACTATCAAATGCATGTCAAAGAAGTGACATAATACTGTATAAAAAATACACTTTACAACAGGGTGGTTTTGTTTGAAAATTAAATCAGAATGTGTCATGTATGTTAATAGATAATGTGGAGTTACTGAGATTTGTAAACATGTGCAAAATGTATTCAGTAAAACTGGCAGAGCTGAAGCAGAGAAAATCAGCACATGTCTGGAAAGACACGCAAATAACTTTAATTCAAAAGTTTATAGATAGGAGAATTTGGAGTCAGCTGGTTGGTGATGCATTCTTTAGGGATTAATTTGTGCAAGTGCAATCTAAGTCTACTTGAAGTTATTTATTAACCAATATTATTGTTTTTTTCCTTTGGGTGTTGGATTTGGAGATGGATGGAGAAAATAAAATTTGGTTATTTGTGTGAGAGATTTGACCATTGCTGGCATAAACCAGTCAAAGGAAATAGAAGAAAACCAAATGATGTACATTACTGTATAAGATGGTTGAACAAAGGACATAATGGAAGGGTACTGTACTGTATATGGTAGTAACACTAAAATTTTTAGATTATGTAATGACTATGTACTTTGAAATTTAGAAGGAAACTGCATTTTGGGTGTAAATAATAATGTAGGTACAGTACAGAATATTCTCTCAAGATCTTTGGAGTGAAAGTTTGAGTGTTGAGTCCATTAAAATAATTTGATCAAATGAAGTTTAACAACTTTGATAGTGTTACAGAATTGCATATGAATTAAAACATGGAGATTTTTTCTATGTTATTTTTTTCTTATTCCTCTATTAGTCATGTAGTACAGTATATTGAGAACATAGAGTGAGATGCCTGTAGGCTCCACATGTTATGCCATAGTTGTCTCTTACCGTATTAATAGACTATACTGGATCTTTCAGAATAAATTAATCTTTATAAAATTATGATACCTCACTATACTGCACTGTATTGCATGAACAGTATTGTAAATTATATTTTATAATTTTCTCAGTGTGTTTGTTTTTTATGCTAACTGCTTAGATTAAAATCGTTCATAGCTAGTGTACTTCTGCTCAAGTGGAGAGTTCCTCACGTAATAATTAATTTATGTGATTTGCTTGATGGTTGTGCCGACATGTACGGTACACACTTTTGTCAATTTCTTATCACTGTAAATTTGCTTACACACTTTGCTAAAAATTTTAATTATCATTTTAATTTGGGGATATATTTATCAATAGCATCACGTTGTACAGAGAGACTTTTGACTTAGTATCATTCATGTGAACTGTGTATGTTCTAGTACATTTTAGCTTAGAAGCTAAAAACTAGTTTAATTGTAAGGAAGGTGTGAATGGTAATACAGTATCTTTATGTAGCAAATTAAGCTGGTGTACGTTCCTTAAAGCTATTTATATTTTTATTATGTAAAAAAAAAATGTTATAAATACCACAAGTTTTTTGGTGACCATCTACATCTTTGTTCACCAATTGTTCCATTAATTTAATTGATCCCCATAATACAGGGTTTTCAGGCACAACCTGATTTGAAAAGACTGGAACAAAGAGGTCTGTGGAATAATTACCTGTACTGTAATTCAGTAAACAAACTGGACAAACTACACTGACTGAATGATAAAAACAATGCAAATATGTATGCAGTGGACTATAAAATTGTCCAGCTGAATATTTTAGTTTTCAGAAAATGAAGATTTGTTCCAGGAAAATGTTTTATTGGCCTATACAATACTGTATGTTAGGTGACTTGATCAAGTGAATCTGTGTCAGTTTGTTAAGAAAACCTTGCAATAAACCTTATCCTTATGGCAAAGATCATAGTGCATTTTTGTGAGGTTTATGTAGGACCTTTTTGTAGTGGCAACAGTAGCTAATTAACCCAAAAGTCTTGCCATGAATGCACCTGTCCAACACAACAGTTTTACCTCAATGCATGTAATATGAATTATCGTGTACAGTAGTTCTTTCATATTTTTACTATATCAATGACAATAATTTTATAACTTGACACCAGTTTACAAAGGTGCATTTGACCCAGGAATCTCCAAAACTTAGGTGGCCTTGGTAAATCTGAAGATTAGCCCTCTCTGCTGCAACCATCTCACTCAAAAGAAGAGTAACTGTATTAAGAACCAAGGTTGTCTGAAAGGTGGAGGTCTGATGTGTTGTGTCATGCAAATTATTATTCATTCTGTAACTCAACTTTCTTTGCCACAATGCAAGCTCTTATTGATACCAACCCCTTCACTTCATCTGCCACCTTCATCAGAGCAACATGTTCCTTCTCTTCCTGTCAACACTTCAATTGTGAGAAGATAAATGTGTTGTCTCAAATAAATTGTGCACTTTGTTAGTCTTACACAGTTCTTCATAAGGGAGTTTGTAGGGTTAGTTGAAAAGTCACATACTGTATGCCTTAAGTTTCCTAAGTTGTGTAAGTGGAGCAAATTTCCTGTAGGGGTGTGTGTCACAAAGCACTTTGAACTTAGTTCTGCTTCCTCCATTTTTGATAGTTCACTTCTGATACATGTATCATTCCGAATTAGTGGTATGTTTAAATGAGGGTCTACTCTTGAAAACCCATTTTATAACTGATACAGTAAGGAATACTACCGGTAACTGTAAAATGGGTTTTATAACTGATCTATTAAGGAACAACTCAAGTCACACTCACCTCCCTGGGTTGCCTTGGAGGATGGCTAGGGTGAAGGGCTGGGTACTGTGAACCTGCTATGTAACTGAGACAACTTAAGTAAAGGTGCATAGTAAGCTTGACTCATTAAACTTTCAACCTTACTTCCTAATCTCCTCCTTTTGAGAGTACTGTAATGTTGTTGCAAGGGAGTAGGTTAATCTATGGATTAACCCTAAGCAGCTTAGGTTTGGGTTTCCTGGACCAAATCCATCTGGCTTTGGTGGACTAATATATATGAGTTGTTCCACACTGGCCTGGTTATGAAAGTTTTTTCTGGGTCATACCGTAATTTTTTTTCTGTAAAGCTAATGATTAAATCCATAATACTTCAGTAAACTTAGCTGATCATATATTTATGGCATTCCATAAATTGATACACCTGTGCTGTAATTTTTTATTTTATAATCAGAGAAATAAAAATTAAGAGAGGTTGTTTTAAAGTTCTTTGTTGGTATTTCAAAAGAAAGTTATTTTCTGAAATGTTTTGTTGGCAGAAACATATAATCATGAATAAAAAGTTACAGTATAAAGTTTATTTCAGTGATTTAGAGATGAAGTGTAGTAAATGAGTTGCTTTGCTTCAGACTAATAAAGTTCTCTTCCTGCATTTGAATTAATATTTCCAAGTGTAGTATTTTCTTGAAAAGAATTTTATAATTTTTTTAAGCATCCTACACAATGTCTTTTTTTTCCGGATTTTCAAGGGTATTATCTAGCCATGGTATTGGATAGTGTAAGACAACATAACTTTGTTAGTGGAACTGTTTGTTACCTTTGAGATATTCATTTAGATTAATATAGTACAGTACTGTACATTGAAATTTGTGTGAGAAATTGACAAGAATACATTTTTATTAAGTTAATTGTATGAAACAGCATGTGCTACAAGGACTTTGTTTCGACAGTCTGCACAACCAAATTGTTTTTCTATTGTAGAAGTAATATTTAATGTTTATGATGGTAAAAATTAGTATACCATATATATATATATATATATATATATATATATATATATATATATATATATATATATATATATATATATATATATAAAATGGTAGAAATTGAGCTCTCAAACATGTATTTATATTTTGTTTTAACACGCGTTTTCAGGTGTTCCTGTTGAACTGAGGTAACCTGTAAATGCTCTAACAGCCACAATTTTGATTCTCCTCTTCTGTTGACGAGGTCTTTGTGTTTACAACCAGAGATTTAAAACAATTTTGTCATGAAGGACACCAAACTACAGTGCTTGACGGGGAGGTGTGGCGGTAAAATTAACTAATTCCAATATTATAAGCTAATTTGACCTCCACACCTGGCTGTCTTGTGCTGTGTCCTTCATGACTCAAACTGGTTGTAAACATGAAGACCCCGTCACAGAAGAGGGTTATTAAAGCTCGGGGCGTGAGGCTTGAGGGCTTTTGATGCCTGAGAATCATGATACAACAACTAGTCTTATAGAGACCTGGCTCCTAGGAAAAAAGTATTTACTTGGCCTTGGGTGTGTTGTCATTATTATTAGGATATATACTTTTTTATTCAGAATTTTAAACATTCATCTGTGATACCAAAAGCATGCTAAGACCTTTGTACTCTTGACTCATGTTGGGTCTTATTAAATCTGGCATTTTATTCCATTTTTTATTACTCCGGTCTAATATTATTTGCAGTTGAAGTATATAATATAAGCTACTGTTATTTCCTACATAAGTTGTGGTTATTATCACTCAGAGTGGCGAGGGCATTATAGAACTACAACCATGTACCGAGAAACTTAACCCATTGTGTAATTATTGTTAGGCAGAGAGATTGACTCTTGTTAAGTTTTTACTGAGCAAGATAGTGTAGGACAAACCCCTCCCAGGACAAACCCCCCTAGGACAAACCCCCCTAGGACAAACCCTCCTAGGACAAACCCTCCTAGGACAAACCCCCCTAGGACCAAAAAACCCTTGAACAAACTTTACCTAACCCAAGGGGATTTTGTCCTAGGATTTTTTTGTCCGGACCCGGTGCCACACAACCCTGACCACTCACATAGCTTTGGAAGGTCTAAGCTATATTAACTAAATTATACATGAAGTATCAGGTGCCACAGTAAACTAATATGTAGGGAAACACACCAACAGTACCTAGAGTCCTACACAAACATATTCCTGTACTTTATATGCAACTAAAAAAAAAAAAATTGGTATCGTAACAAGTCTTCAGGCAAACTGCTAATTCAGGTCCACAAGGGTTTAGTAACAGATCTACAGTACAATTATAATAATATCTGATTAAACAATTTTTTGGTCTTATTTTTTTATGTCTATTTTAACTAGGGAAGTTTATTTGACTCTTGTGGTAGTCTTAGTTTCCCGCCCATTCTGGTGACTGACTAATGGGCGGTCAAGAGGCTTCTGGTGGTCCCGTTTGATCTTTCTTCCTAGGATAGTTGTAAGGGTGAGGGATCTAAGTCTTTATTTTTCTCTTGTATAGGCAGGAATGTTCAATATTGTTCAATTTGTGACATGTATATATTTAGGCTATTATAATATGTTGTATTATCTCTTTCCACTCTCAACACATAACTGTTCTTTTGTTACGTTTATTCTCGTGGTACGTCTAATGTTTAAATAGTTTAACATGTGTGCAATCCTGAGGGGTCCTGTTGTGTATACCCAAGGTCAATATATTGAACTTGGGTATATCTGGCCGTGATAACTAGTGACCACTGAAAAGCCACTGTGTCTTATTAATGTCCGTAGAATTTTGTCTAACAATTTATACTGTGCTAATTCCCGAATTTTACGCTCTTCAGTATTTTATACTTTACTTACAATGCAATTATGACTTTACAGTGTCAGAAAAATATAAAAAAATCGATTGTTTTCATAATATATATTGCATGTTTCTTAAATTATATTGTACATTTTATAATATATATTATTGTATATATAATATTTATGCAAACAAGTCCAATTTATTACTTTTCTTCCCGTAAATTTGAATCAGAAAAACGATCTTATAATAATTCTTATGTATTCTGGAAACCAGAGGAACAGAGGGGCAGTGCCAAGTAAAAAATGTTGCTAACTAGGATTATGACAAAGACATCCCTCCCCCCCACCCCCGGCACACACAGGCTAGTATACAACATACATTATGAAGTAGAATCATATTTGTCTGATTTTATATTATATGGTTTGCTGTGGGGCAGAGGCAACTCACGTCAGTCAATCATAGAATATACAGTAGAGACAGCCAATTACCGCTAACCCTAGGTGATATGGTGGCCCCAAAGAGTTACTATTTAGAAGTTACCACCACCTAACTGAATATTGAGTCATATATGGGGAGATAAAGAAAACAAATATAAATAACTTATTCTCTGACATTTCCATCGGAAATTTATAGTTTTAGTTATTTTAAGTTATTTTATAATATCCGGCCAATCAGCACGAGTGTTAATGTGACGTCAGAGTCGAGTGCTCCAATGAGTGTAGTTGTGATGTAATACTCGGGTGCTAATCAGCATTCGCGGTCAGTTGAGGGAGGCGTCTGTGTGAAATGAATGTACATTGGCTGGCTGCCGAATTATTCAGCGCATTTTGATCAGTGAAGCAGCAGCCGTTGTCATTTTTATGGTTCAAGGTGTTTTTGTTTTATCTGTAAAGTGTCCAAGATGTAATTCAGTGTGAGTACCGTGTAGATGGCCAAGCATGGTACTGTGATAAGAGACGACACTGACAAGACACCACTTCCTCATTCTTTTTTTCTTTTATCCTCTTCACCAAATGATCGACTCGTTAGCCGCTTGGGCGATCTGTCACGTCTCTGTTATGCACTGTTGGCAACTCAAGGCCATTTGTTTACTATAGTAAAAATTATGAATGAATGTATAAGTGATTGGTTACTTAGTTCCTCATTGCTTAATTTAATGGTTGGGCTTTGTTGTTTCGTATTATATTAGATCTTTCTGCTGGTACATACTGTTAATTTGATTTTAAAATGGATAGAGCAATGGGCCAACCTATATGAATTTATGTTTAGACAATTGAACATAAGTAAAAAACGGTAAGTATGTTAGAGCATCATGCATCGGGCACAGCTGTTTATGAGGTTGTCTGTTTATCATTAATTTATACTAATATTATCTTCAAACTTTTAATTCCTTTCGGGTAATCAATCCAGTTGTATGTAACACTGCTAAACAGACTTCTTTCTAAAGACGCTGATTTCGTGCAACACAAACTGCTGTTTTAATTCTCTGTGGGATTAAACAGAATCATCAGTTCACTGCTACCTGTAGTGTGTGTGTGTGTGTGTGTGGAGTGTGTGTGTGTGTGTGGAATGTGTGTGTGTGTGTGTGTGTGTGTCAGCCTGTGTCTGTGTTTAATAATGACGTTCAATTGAAGGTGATGGTAATTAATCTTACAAACCATAATAATAATAATAAACGGTTTATTAATAGAGTTGCAGCCGGTGGCTGAAAATATATAAACTTACTGTACGTGTGATTTAGACATAATAATATACATTCAATGCATTTACAGGGCTGTACAGTCCATAAATCAAGAGCTGTTGATGGTGTGAATTAGTGCGGTATCATATGTCTAATTCTTTTACAAGCCTTTATCTAGCAATATCATTGTCTTTCCAAGAGTCTAAATATTGTAAACAGCAAATGGTATTTCTTTCATTGAGTGACTATCCCCCCCCCACCCCCCATAAATCGTTGTTTCTGACTTGTGTAGATTACGTCACCTTTAGTCTGGTGCCCTTAAAAAAATAAATTAAAATAAAGTTCAAAGTGGCTTAGAAGCCGAGATATTGGTAGATAAAGGTTTTACATGGCGGCAATCTTGAAAATCCAAAATGGCCACCAAAATATATCTAGAGGAAGTGGTTCCTATCAAAAATTAAAAGCTAAGGCAATGGGTGGCATGTGGAGAAAGTTTGGTGCTTTTGTCCTGGATGTCCACATACAACTCAAATCCTGCCCTAAGCTGCCCAACTATATTTCTTGTGGGAAGCTTAGCGTGAGCGTGGGGTGTCAGGTTCCAAAGTGGTACTCACTCATAATTTTCTTTTCTTTTCTTTGTGTATCAATAATTTCATCCTGGTGAATTTTGCAAGGGTTGCTTTTAAGGTTAAATAAACAACATCTTCACATTATCTTTTTTTTTTTATTTTGTGGAAGCACTGATCATACAAAACTACACAGCATATGCCACTGGTCTACCTGATGCCACATTCATGGTTATATTAATAATTATTTCAACATGTTATAGCAATACCCATTAATAGATACATTTGTGTTGATGTTGCAAGGTAACAGGACAACCAATATGCAATTGGCTGAGTAAGAAAATTGTGCATGTATCACATTTTCACAGTACAGTATTGAATACCTAATGCAGGTTGCTGAAGATAGACTATATATATATATATATATATATATATATATATATATATATATATATATATATATATATATATATATATATATATATATATAACAAGAAATTATTCTCCTTTATTTGCTCTAAGTTTGATGTGCATATTTTTATGGTATATGAGGCGGCAGTAGGAGATAAGTCTCATGTAGGATGGGCTATTGGAAGCCTGTTACCGACAAACACGGGCCGGGCTGTTGGGCTCTGCCGAAAGTTGTACGTTCACTAGTTTGTGCAGAAAAGAACGTAGAGTCTAGGTTGTATGCAGAGTGTATTTAAGATTTATTTGAACTTTAGGGTGAAATGATATGTCAAAACATATGCATTAAGCAATTTAGATGAAAATTCAGATATTTGCTAAAGCAGGGGAAACCTGGACTCCACGTAACGCCTTTCGACCGGTGTGAACCAGCACCTGGCCTCTTGTGAGATTCTGGCGCTGGCGGTAAACCCGTGACGGAGCGAGCCATTATTAACCCGGTTTTGTGTGGCTTGGGTCAATCTTTTACTAAATTGAGGTTCATCCACACATGGACTGTGAGCCTACGGCGGTATTTTCATACTGACCAGAGAGAGCCTAAGACCAACTCTTGATGGTAGCGATTGAGTGTTCTCTTGGTCGTCTCGTCTCATAGGCTCTTAGTTCCATTCACTCGAGGTTTGTAATAGCTGGATCTGTCACATTTCCTTAATGCTACACATCAGCTGATTGAACTACCTGAGGCACGACACGATGCACCGACGAGGAGCTGGAGTCGTCGCACACTAGAAAAATAAGTGCACAGGTGCGATAAATGATACAGCAAGCTGGGGGGGGGGGGAGGGGCGAGAGGTAGTCCCAGTGGGATGAGGTTCAGGTAATTTAAGGAGAATAGAGGGGCATAAGATGGAGTTATTGATGAGAGTTTGAGATGGAAGTACTTGAGTAGGGGTCGTGGGTGTTGCCACTTTAGAATTAGCATATCTGGGAAGGCGACTTAAATTGCCATGGGGAGTAGCCAGTAAAAAAGAATAGAACAAACTTACGGAAACTGAATGTAGAGAAGGTATATGACGGGTTGCTTGTTGTATGAGCCGCCGACACGTGACAGTGAAAGCAGTTTCGAACAATTATTATAACTGTAACAGAATGAAGTGAGGGAAAGTTTTTAAATTATTAAGAACACATAGAAAGTTTTTTGTTGTTTTTATTTCTTATGATTTAAATATCACCGGGTTAGTTGAGGAAAATAGTCTTTAGAATTAAGATATCAGACCTGGTAAAGGTGTACATGTTTAAGGAAGAGAAAGTATTGAAGTATTTGAAAATTAGTCCAGAATAATGAAAGGAAGTGTTTATTATCAATACATGTTACTGGGGGTGTTTGATGAGAGAGAGAGAGAGAGAGAGAGAGAGAGAGAGAGTATCAGCTTCAGGAACAAGTGAGAGGGAGCCTGAGGAGTGGGTGAGAGGGAGAGGGAGAGTATCAGCCTGAGGAGTGGGTGAGAGAGAGAGAGGGAGAGTATCAGCCTGAGGAGTGGGTGAGAGTGAGGGAGAGTATCAGCCTGAGGAGTGGGTGAGAGAGAGAGAGGGAGAGTATCAGCCTGAGGAGTGGGTGAGAGAGAGGGAGAGTATCAGCCTGAGGAGTGGGTGAGAGTGAGGGAGAGTATCAGCCTGAGGAGTGAGTGAGAGAGAGAGAGGGAGAGTATCAGCCTGAGGAGTGGGTGAGAGAGAGAGAGGGAGAGTATCAGCCTGAGGAGTGGGTGAGAGGGAGGGAGAGTATCAGCCTGAGGAGTGGGTGAGAGAGAGAGAGGGAGAGTATCAGCCTGAGGAGTGGGTGAGAGAGAGGGAGAGTATCAGCCTGAGGAGTGGGTGAGAGGGAGAGGGAGAATATCAGCCTGAGGAGTGGGTGAGAGGGAGGGAGAGTATCAGCCTGAGGAGTGGGTGAGAGGGAGAGGGAGAGTATCAGCCTGAGGAGTGGGTGAGAGAGAGGGAGAGTATCAGCCTGAGGAGTGGGTGAGAGGGAGAGGGAGAGTATCAGCCTGAGGAGTGGGTGAGAGGGAGGGAGAGTATCAGCCTGAGGAGTGGGTGAGAGGGAGGGAGAGTATCAGCCTGAGGAGTGGGTGAGAGGGAGGGAGAGTATCAGCCTGAGGAGTGGGTGAGAGAGAGGGAGAGTATTAGCCTGAGGAGTGGGTGAGAGGGAGAGGGAGAGTATCAGCCTGAGGAGTGGGTGAGAGAGAGGGAGAGTATCAGCCTGAGGAGTGGGTGAGAGAGAGGGAGAGTATCAGCCTGAGGAGTGGGTGAGAGGGAGGGAGAGTATCAGCCTGAGGAGTGGGTGAGAGGGAGGGAGAGTATTAGCCTGAGGAGTGGGTGAGAGGGCGGGAGAGTATCAGCCTGAGGAGTGGGTGAGAGAGAGGGAGAGTATTAGCCTGAGGAGTGGGTGAGAGAGAGGGAGAGTATCAGCCTGAGGAGTGGGTGAGAGAGAGGGAGAGTATCAGCCTGAGGAGTGGGTGAGAGGGAGGGAGAGTATCAGCCTGAGGAGTGGGTGAGAGGGAGGGAGAGTATCAGCCTGAGGAGTGGGTGAGAGAGAGGGAGAGTATCAGCCTGAGGAGTGGGTGAGAGAGAGGGAGAGTATCAGCCTGAGGAGTGGGTGAGAGAGAGGGAGAGTATCAGCCTGAGGAGTGGGTGAGAGAGAGGGAGAGTATCAGCCTGAGGAGTGGGTGAGAGAGAGGGAGAGTATCAGCCTGAGGAGTGGGTGAGAGAGAGAGGGAGAGTATCAGCCTGAGGAGTGGGTGAGAGGGAGGGAGAGTATCAGCCTGAGGAGTGGGTGAGAGAGAGAGGGAGAGTATCAGCCTGAGGAGTGGGTGAGAGAGAGAGGGAGAGTATCAGCCTGAGGAGTGGGTGAGAGAGAGGGAGAGTATCAGCCTGAGGAGTGGGTGAGAGAGAGGGAGAGTATCAGCCTGAGGAGTGGGTGAGAGAGAGAGGGAGAGTATCAGCCTGAGGAGTGGGTGAGAGGGGGAGAGTATTAGCCTGAGTAGCAGATGAGAGGGAACCTGAGGAGTGGGTGAGAGAGGAATGTAGGAGCAGGGTGAGGGAAACACAGTAATATGGTATCTAGCACGGGGGGGGGGGGGGGATTAGGGAATTGCTCGATGCTGCCTTCTTGGTCATCTGAGGTCAAGTTTATTTGCTTAGAAATTCATTTATAATCACAGTTTTATCAAGTACAGTGTGAAAAGTTTGTGATAATTCGTGTCACAGTGATAAAGTTGAAGGCCAAAGAAGAAGAGCTGTGACATTTACCAACATACAAGCTAGCACGGAACCTCAAGTTTTAGCCCATAGCTTTTCCAACAATGTTCAACTTCACACTCAAATGATCCATCGGCAGCAAATAACCCCATTATCAACTGACTTGCATAAGCTGGTGTCCCGGTTATTCTGTATTCAACGATTATCAATTAGTCGCATTAACATGACTTCCATCTTTTAGAATCGAGTGCTTCAACTCGTAACAATTAGTCAACAAGTAATCAAGGCCAGAAATCTGAAATGTTACAAAGTGCTTATTTTTTTCCACATCTGTAATTCTGATTGGAAACACTAAAAAAATGATTGTGTGAGGATTTATTTCGTATTTCAGAAATCGGGGCCAAGGAAACGTACAAAGGAAAGGCAGTGGGTATTGGATTCATGTGGATAATAGTGGGCTATAAAAGTTGGCATATGGATGGTTTACGGATACTGTAGCTGTGTACTATAGAGGCAGGAGATAATATGGCTTGAATAATCTATTAGGACTATTGATTATGGACGATATGAAATATGATACATTGGGTCAACCAGCTCTGTTATAACTGATGATGAAAATAGAGATGATTGTTGATATATGATTTGGAGGAAAAAATACACCCTTCTGTGCTTCTTATGTGAGATGGCACTGAGGGCAAAAGTGAAGTAGGCATGAGATATGGCACTATGAATGAAGCTTGGCTGCTTTTTATTACCATACAATTAGGAAGGCAAAGGTTGGCTGAGGTTCGGTTTGGATTACGGGCCGTTTACCGGAATCTGACTGGCTACTTGGGACGCAACTGGACCACAACTACACTAGTGGAGGCAACTGGTAGACTGGAGGGGAGAACTGGGCTTCACTACCGGGGAAACTGGGCTATGGCAGACTATGGGCTAGACTGGGCCATCAGGAGACATTAGGAATCATAGTACAGTATTAAGTAATGAGCTACAGGTAGTAACCACACTACTTTGCTACTGGGATTGTATCTGGGCTATGAGGTACCGGGTTGTGGACGAGGTAGATGATTGGACTATGGCACAGGAGACACCGCTTTCAGTAGTCTCGCGTTTATTATATAAATTGTGTCGTGAGCAGCTACAGTATAACAGTAGGGAAGCCATGAGTGCCTCTCACCTTCCTTCCAACACACTACAAGAAATAATTGGGTATCTGACGACGGTGTTGATGTACCAACATAATCAAGAAGCGTGAGGGGTAAGGAGTGCTGTAAGCGGTGTCCACTGCTTAGGGTTACCCTTGCCTATCACTAACGAACACAGCAAGTCATTGACATATCAACAAGAAGGTCAATCACTAAAGCCCTGGTGGCAATGCACACGAGGTCAGGATTTAATTTACACTATTTCACCGGTGGTAGCACACGGGGTCACTAAAGGTCGTCGCTTTGAGTCCCTGGTGCCAGGGCACATGAGGTCACTGGAGGTCAGTCATACCCCTGATTCCTGCGCACATGAGGTTGCTGGAGACCAGTAATCCTACCCCATTGCCAGGGCACATGCAGTCGCTGGAGGCCAGCTATTATACCCATGGTGCCAGGGCATATGAGGTAATTGACTGCGGTTGACCGGGACACCAGCACGGGTTCTGTACTGATCTAGTCTCATCTACACACAAAATCCTTCAAGATTCTGAAATGGAATTGATCAAAGTAGTAATTTGGCATGACTCTTGGGAGCCCAGTGAGATAAGCAGTATTTTTAGTCACTTTAGTGACAGTAAACCAATCACTTATCCATTGAACTAACTTACAGGCCTTGGAAGCCAAGGAAGAATACCTTGTGTCTACCTCATCTACGATGGGCAGATATTGTCTTGAATAAATTCCGAGTCAAGCTTAAAACGAGACCTGGACACACACGGGGTTGCATTTACAAGTCACTAGTTTATATTTTTATTGTACCATATATGGTGGTTGTCGTCAGCATGTATTGCTAAAAACGTTGAAATGAATTAGTTTTTAGCTGCCATATAGTTGAGTCGTCCTTTAACTCACGGCCTTTTATCATAAAATTTGTTTGATTTGGATCAAGCTTTGGGGATCATGAAGTATGATTCAAAAAGTGAAATTGTGATCAGGTGCATACTGTACTTAAGTACTTTGAGAGTCTGTGACTCGGATGTCAAGACATATGCCGTTAACCAGCCATTATAAAAGAAAAAAAATATTAACTGTGTGAGCTACCCATAGGGCAAGATGGAGGCAAGGTTGATGTTACAAAGACAGGTGAGACATAATTTTGTCTTCTTTCTGTCAGCCTGAAATAACCTTCCTTATAGAGTGACTTTACTGTCATTACTGACCCAGAAACTAAAAGAAAACGTAAGGATGAGAACGAAGCTCTTAACATGAAGTCACTTTTATACTATCACACTGAAATCACTGGGTTTAAGTTTGATGATTTACTTAAAAGAAAAGTGTAATAGTTTCAAGAGGTCCGCTTATGTATTAACTGCCAATAATTATGAAGCACAAACATATCTAAGTGTATTTACTGAAGCAATATTCAGGAATTCATGTTGTAACTAGAGAAAGTGTTACTGATAATCTACCAGTGAAATTATTTTACAGTGACTGGGCAGAGAGCAATGCAAGCATCTCTTTATTCATTTGTAGACTGAATAATATCTAACACTTAGGGAATCTTCATAAAAGTTAAGTTTAAGTTAATTTTAAACTCAATTAGAAGTTGGTATTTACCTGCTGATACATTTCATCAAAGATGTGAATGTGTGGCGGTGGTGAAGAGTGACTTGTGAGTGGCAGCTGTTTCTCTTCCACAACAGACCACTTGTCACTCGCGGCACCTGTACAGTACAGTACACACTTCCTACCTCGGAGGAGTGCTCGTTGCATGCTCAGAGGTGCTCTTCAACAGTTACATACTCTTAGGAGGTCAAAGAAAATTACAGGTATCATTTACTTTGAGACATAATCCCAGCACGGCATTATTTGACAGGGATTAAATTTACCGAAGATTGTGTCCTTAGTTCAGTAGTGGACGATTTTTTTTTGTCATAGTTATATGATCACAATTGCCTTGCCTCTGAACACTGGCCTTGAGCACTTCTTCCACTTAAGTGATCTGTTCAGTCATGACTCACTGAAGAACACCCTATTATAGTGGTCATCCCCGACTTGTTATGGCACTTACTGTACATCACTGGCGACAATACAAGAGTTGATACATGTCCCAGGGACAGGCCTAGACTTATTACATCATATTCTAAGGAATTCGGATAATTATTCTCCATTTCAAAACCTTGGCACTGCTGACTATCAGCCCACAGAATAACTAGCAATGCGCAGAACCATCCTAGCTGCGCAAAACTGTGCTAGCTGCGCAGTACCATCCTATTTGCGCAGTACCATCCTATTTGCGCAATATCATTCAAGCTGCACAGTACCATTCTAGGTGCACACATCACTGCACAGTACCACATAGTCTGTTCAACACACTGCACAGTTCTCGTGCACATTTTCTGGCTGCAATAATTGCTGTTGTGATTCTTTTTGTGCATTCCACAATGAAAATCAGCATTTAACTCAGTGACTTAGATAGTGTTATGTGAGTATTGCTCTCAGCACTCCAGCATCATGCCTTGGCCTCAGCCTGCGAATTTGATACTGACTTGAGCATAATGTGAATAAGATGAGGGTGGCGATGTGGGCCTGAGAGGCAACAGACGCTGGAGGGCACGCGTGGGTTTCCCACGGGCTGTGCACGAGTGTTGAGCAGTTGGGGAGGGCTTCCTGTCTCACTCACTTCCTTACACTTATTATAATTATACAGTACAATTTTAAACAATATAGGCTACAATCTGTAATATTCCACAACTTAAGTTAACATATAATGTTTGAAGATTCCTGACCTTCCCTACTAGCAACAGGAAACCGACCCAACTCGCACAATCTTGCTACCGTTGCTGGCCTGTATTATCAGACAAAATAAACAACCACAACAATCTGAGAAAGAAATGTTTGAAACTATCAACAATGGATGCTTGGCACGTTAGTTATCTTGGCGGCCGTCACAGGGCCTAGTAATGTAGCAAATCAAAAACATTGGAAGCTGCACAATTCGGACAAAGATCACTTGGGTAAGGGGTGCAGGGGAACCTGGTCCTCGCCGCCACAGCTTGGTGAGGCGCGTTATGCTCACTCCATCTTGTTAACTAGATTAAATTAAAACATTCAGCTATGTATAAAACATGTAAAATGTTTGGAGATGAGGACCTAGTGAGTGACAACATAACATTATTTCTACATTGGATAAATATATTCGTCCTGACCAGAAGACCGGGCTCCCCTGCATATGCCTTTGAGCTTGACATGTCTAATATCTAGGAACTTGCAAACTTAAACTACAAAAATAGGCATTGTTGCTAATTCGGTAAAAATAACAATTATAATACCAACAAATATAAAAAATTAATATCTGTTACACTAAAATTAAATTGACAATAACTTATATCATAAACTTAAAATGAATAACCTAAAAATAGTAATTCGTTTGTGAAATATGATCCATGACAACATTCTCTTTGCTTTACATCCTAACATTCATTCACCATTCAACTGTGCAGAGCCAACACTCTATTACCACTCTATCAAACCAAACCTTGGCTCTAAGCATGCCATTACCAACCTAGAAGATAAGTAGCCCTAGGAGTTACCTTATATAGAACCATTAATATAACTTACTTCCTATATGTCATTTTCTATAGGTTAGAGACACACAAATCTTGTCTTGTTGTATGGTCACCACCTTAATCATCCCCCACACGAGAGCATCTCCGGGGGAACACTAGCCTACCCCAGCACCATCATGGCCGACCCAGCGCGCCCCCAGCCTCATTAGGGATGTCTAAACGGCTAGTAATACTTCTATGGAAAGACGTGGTTGCTTGGCTCACTGTAGGTTATGAGATGGGTCAATACTCCTTGGCGGTAAATACTGTTGAGTTGCAGTGCTCACCACGGCTACCTGGGGAGGGTACGGGTGAGCGCTTTGGGTTATATGGTATGGCGGAATATTGGCATATTGGGTTATGGGTTTAGGGAATATTGGCTCGTGGGTTTGAGACTGGGTGCGGGTTGGGTCACTGGTATTGCTGAGAACATGGCAGGTTGGTCATGATTTCATCTTGACCTGGCCCGGCCTCACTGGCTGCAGAGGCGCCACCCTTGGCACGCACCGCCGCTTACTGTCATCTCTGCCACTTGCATAGATGCTTTCTAACAAACATTAGACTACTGAGGTCCCGCTCTCACTGACGCTCGTCTCCTCCTGCTGAAGGACACATTAGCAGTCGCTGGTTGGGGCTTGGCTCTCGGATGTCATCCTGAATGGACGAGACACTAGGTACAAATATTGTCATGGGCTAAATCATTTACATAAATCTGCAATCTACTCTTACATCCGAGGGCGTGCAGTCATGGGCGTGCGTGCAGTTGTGCGAACTTGTGGGCGGCCTCCCAGCAGCTGTGTTTAACTACGGTGCACATGGCACACGTACCTTATCACCCCTCGCATCACGGCTGTGTCAGTAATTCGGACCGCATCATCACCACCGCTGCTGCAACAAACAACAACAACTACCGGTGCCTTACCTACGTTAACAATATGGCTATGGCCTACACTACACTACCCAACACTGAGGACACACTGTACGGGGACAGCAACACCACCACGCGGGCACCACCTTACTGCTACGCCCGCCACCATCTCCACACACCTCTTACCTTCCTCACAACTGCTTGCGGTGTGTGGTAGTGACAGGTGTGGCAGCATATCTCTTACCTCTGCCCGAGTATCACCACAGGTCCCGCGGAGCGCTGTCTTGGTGCCCACGGGAGCATGAGCATAGTGCCCAGGGAGCGTGGATGTAACACCCACGCGGGCATCACCACAAATACCCGCTAAACTATGAGGTAGACACTACAGTTTCTACTGCCGCGCAGGCCACGTGTTATATATCTCTATAGGTTAATATACAGTTTATCGCTTATTTAATGTACCTGCTAAGCATAGTGGAAGTGCATCCTAAAAGCACACCAATTGTGTTTTCTGTTACTGAATCCTTGACTAGTTGCACTTAAAATGCTGACATATGACTTGGACAGAGCAGTTTACCATACGACTGGAATGGCTGAGAACCTTGTGTAAACACATTACAAAAATAACAATATGGGATCTGTTACCTGAAATACTATACCTGACTATCTGTAATATCATATAGAGGGTGAGGAGAGGGACTCATTTGCCTGTTTCGTGGCGGTTATTTACACTGAGATCAAGACGGGCAGCTTGGGCCTCAGCCACTGACAACTTTGTACTGAGCAGAGACCTGACTCGAGCCGTCTGTACAGGTGGGGACTTTACCCTGGCTGGACGGAGAATTCACAGACACAAACCAAAACAAATCAAAGTTGTAGTATGAGTAGGAGGAGTTAATAGTCAAGGACAACATACAGTATATCATAAGGGATGAGAAAACTGATTTTGAGCATTGTGTAGTGAGCCTCCATAATTGCATCTCTTTTTGTAGAGAAGAGTTATTGATGTGCCAGTACTACAGAAGGCTTAAAATCCTCGATCACATCACAAACTATGGGCATAAGGTAATGGGTCCATCCCTGTGTACAAGCCTAAAATTAAACTGAAAACTGCAGCTAAAAGGAATGCTGAGATGATGCCGAATGGAGCTACAATATGCACCAGTAAGTTTAACCTGAGTTGCTTTTCTCAGGTAGTTAATTGACAAATAGGCGAGATGATGCCGCTGTGAAAATAGTGACATTGGTATGGCAACACTGGGCGCCCGTTGGTGCATAAGTTGAAGTGATTTGCGAGATTATTGATGCATTTTGCACTGATATTAACAGAGAGCCATTCTCTGGCAGCTTAGAGAGCATGAGTCGACATAGATTCATATTACATCAAGCTTCCTCTTTTTGAGAGAGAACTCTTAAATATCTTAATCCAAAATAACAGCACCAAAAGAGGGCACCAACTAGTTAACCATAACATAGAGGCGGCTGCATAAACTCTGATACGTGCACATGTTCCTGGTGCATGTGTGCACAAGTGTGTGGGCGTGCGGGAGTGTGAGCCAGGGTCCTAGTGGGTGTCCGTCCGCCTGCATCACCGCCGGCCTGAGTGAGAGAGTATATACAGGAGGGAGTGAAGCCCGACGAGTCCCTGAGAACTGACAACTGCTGGAGACGTGTGCCGCTCTCACCCACGCCTGCAGGGGGCTGGCTGCTTGGGTTACTTTGATGGGGAGGACCAGGAACATGTTGCTCATGTTCAAGGCCTTTAATTAACATTTATTAAGTGCATATTTGTTCAATTTTAGTATTTAAGTTAAGGGACTAATTTTATTTTTTACAGGTGAAGATGGGTATGGGCAAGAGAGTGGTATAAATAGTTGGGCGTGGTTGAGGGCGGCTCACGGGCGGCAGGGGCGGGCCCACCCACAGGCACTGAGTCACACTGGCTCATACTCTAGTCTTTGTTGCATCCACTGTGTAATTTGTACCACTGCTGTGATTGCTGTGTGACGCTGCACGGCTGAGTGTGGTGGTTCACTACTGCACTGCCCACTTTGCATCATCCTCGGGGTCAGAGGGTTCCGGGGAGCGGGGCGTCACAGTCACCACCGTGGCTCCACCGCTCAGCTTCCGCGCTCCCCGACCATCGGTACTCACACTACCAATTTCATCATCGCTGAAATCATCTGATGCTGGACCACCATTGTCATCGTCGCGCGGGGAGATGCTGCTCCGTATCAAGTCAGGCCGGGTCAGATCCAAGACACCACCACTCATAGGTCGGGAGTGAAGTAGCCTTTCATCTGGCATGTGATCCATGGTGGGTGCTGACAGATCCATCCCAGATGCTCGCATCATCTGCAGATAGGTGTCTAGTAGTGAGGCCCCCGGAGGTTTGGCTCCTGAGTACATGTCAAGGTGGCGACTGATCACATCATATGGCCTCCGCTCCTTTAACCCATCCTCTCCGTCTCGGACTCCAGAGTCGGACTTTACGTATAGACCTCCGTTTTCCTGGGAAGTTGGGGTGTTGTCAGCCTCTCGATCTCGCGACGCTGTCGTCGTTGAAGACCCATTGTCACTGCCTGAGTTGTTGCTGTCTCGATCTGGGCGACGGTAGTTCTGCCTTACCACCTCACCTACACCACCAACAATCTGGATGTACTTGGCGGCCATCTCTGGGTCCCAAGGTGCTGGCATAGGGAGGAGAGGAAGGTCCTTGGTGCTGACGCCACGATGCTGGCGGCTCATATGCGAGTGGAGGGAGTTGCGCGACTTTGCCACAGTTCCACACAAGACACAGCGGAACCCATTGCAGTTGGAATGCTTGTCCTCCATGTGTGTACGGAGGGTGTGAGCGTTTTTGTAAATCTTGCCGCAGATGTGGCATGGTCTTGGGTCCGTCGCTCGTACACGGTAGAAGTCGAAACGGGGACGTCCTGAAAAATATATGGTCAGTTAGTGTTAATAGAACACAAGATTAGTAGTTAAGCTGAATATTATTATTATTATTATTATTATTATTATTATTATTATTATTATTATTATTATTATTATTTTAGAGAGAGGCTTGTGAAGGTGTTGTTAATCTTTGAGCAGTAGTAAACAGCCAGTAATTACTCCAATTTTTATATTATTTTGGTCACTAACACCTTCCTACATTTTGTTGCTCACTGGTCAGTATTTATCAAGGTGAGAAAATACAAGATGAGCTGGGATAATATTATACAATACTATTTCGGACAAGGGCTTTTATCAACCACACTACACTTGATCCAGATGCCGACTTCACAAGAAAGAGAAACCTTACTCGAAAATCACACTGATAAATGACCTGACGTAAAAGCTGAGGAGAGGGATGAGCGCCCACACATTGTACCACCTTATTGCTGTCGCTGTTACATGTTATTGTTGTCACACCTTACAGTAGCGAAACATCACAGCTGACTACGACCTTTCAACTATTATTTTGATATTATAATTATATGTTTCAGATTATAGCTCTTATATAATTAACGGACTGAGTCTTGTTTACATTGGGATTCGTAATACCAAAATCGCACGATGGTTATAGTACCGTGCTGCTCAAACTCTGTCTCCTAAATAGCTCCCCACGACTCACAGATATCACACAAGTTGTATAAGCCTGACTGCTTAATTATATCTGAACATCATTTATATTGTTTGTTTTTGCGTCTATTTGAGCAACATATAATATTCATATGGAAATTCTGAACTGTGCCATTGTTATATTTGGTATATTTCTAAAAAATTCTCTCTTTTGGTCTTGACATTTAAGTTTGTTAGTGAGTTAACTAGTCCTAACAATAAGAGCTGATAAGACAACACCTTCAGCTAAGTCTCTTCGCTACGTGTTGACATTTTTGCCACAATATACATTTGTCATCACCTAATCGACCTGGTGGCATTACCCCTCATGGCTGGCCCCATGTAAACACTTAACAATTTGACATTTCTTGACCACGTTTGACCTTTTCTGACCACATTTCATTTTTATAGAAGCGTCGGCGAGGAAGTTGGGGGCCTGAATGATCTTTGTCAGGAGGGACTTATTTGAGGGAATAAAAAACAAAGCTAACTTATCCTGAGGAAAATTACAATGTATAGCGTAATGCGATGGTCCACTCTACAAGGTGAAATTACCGAATGATTGACACTAAAAAAATTCGCTGTTATTTATGCAATTTCTTACACATATGCTGTATATTATTTAGTTTTTCTCGTTAAAAATGATAACACAAGCAGGCATAACACCTTCGTCCAGTATATTCCATCAAAAGATGTCTATATTAAATGTACTTTACTCCATATTTCATTGGAAGTCTCATTCTAGACACGCATGTAACAGTTCTGTGTAGTTAATTTTAGTCAAATGGTGAACTAGGAGCGCCATGTTTAGATTAACCTCTATAAGCTGGAGGGAGTTGTAGGCTAAAGCCCCTATGTTACACCTACCAGTGTTCGATCTTTGACCCGCGTCGTTAAACTGGTTTTATACGATAATCTTCGGCATGTGAGGTTAGTTGCCAGGTACCCTAGTCCTCATACTTCATCTTTATTGCTTTAAGTATGAAGGACTTGTTGGAGCTCTTATTAAAAAAACTAAAACAAAAAAAAAAAAAACACACGTCTAGGCATATTGGATCAAACTACATCACCACGTAGTTTTAAGATGAAGGAATGACCTGCTGTCGTACTTGCTGGCAAGTGGAAAGAAAGATTAAAGGAAGGAGGAGAAGGAGGAGGAGGAGGAGGAGTGTCACCTTCACTCCATGAGGTTGGCTTTATGAGTTGTTTAGTCTTTGGAAACAAAAGTCTGGATTTAAGGACGCGTCAACAAGTTAGTTTAGACATCCTTCCTCTGCTGTAAACAGTGTCCACAACGACCGACTATCTGTTTCAAAACCACTGAGGAAGAATTACTTTTTTTTAAATAGACTGTTAAAGCGGTAATTAGTAGCTGCATGTGGATCTGGACAAAAGGATGCTGCTTAGGTTATCTCGAGATGCTGGACAGGCGTGCGGTTAAGTGGCCAGCGAGGCATACCTAGCGAATTGGGCGTTGGAATTCTCTCTAGATTGAATTAACTTAGATTGAATTATTCATTGCTGTCCTTAACATTGTCCTCCTCCTCCTCCTCCTCCTCCTCATCATCATCATCATTAGAATCCATCAATGAATCATTATCACCACCATCACCTTCTCAATCATTATAATCAACCCTTATAATCATCATCAACAATTATAATCAAACATTACAATAAAACATTATAATCAATCATTATAATTAATCATCATCATCATCACTTACTCACTTAGCAGGTCCAGGTGACGCTAGGTAAAAAACACACAAGCAATGTTGCTCAACTGTGTGTGTGTGGCACAGAAGTTATAAACTGCAGTTATTACTTACCAGACGCATATTGTACTGATCTACACAAGGTTGAGATACTCTGGTGGTGGAAGCACTAAGAACACTCGGGGCTCCTTCATATACATACTTAAGACAACGTGTAAACTTTTTTTTAACCTGTCAGATTTATTCTCGGGACTCGTGTACTTGGCTGCCGCTGGTACAGTTCATTCACCTTCATTTACTCTCCCATGCACACCATCCAGGCTCGAGAACTTGTTTGTGCCTTGTGTTCTTTCCCCTATACTCACCGCTCAGGCAACTCTGATGTCGTGCGGGACTATTTTATTTTAAATTTGCAGGTAAACGACTTAAAGAGTTTGTATACCTGTAATAAATCTTTGAGAATATTGCTAATTGCTACCGATTCCAGTCACCATGATGATTTATTCCAGTAGCTTCCGTCACACCCGTGCAACTCTGTACTCGGTATACTAACACATCGCCAAGGTCCCTTATCGACATATGACATGAGTATAGTTATTAGTTGATTGTGAACCGATTTTCGTATTTCATATTTATTAATTTGTACTGTAGATGCGTAAAAAAGAGATCTCTAATTCAGAACACTGATTTTGGGTGAATAAATGACGCTCCAATACTGTTAACACGGTGAATTGGGAGAAATTGGAGAGCACCAATTACACGGTGCAGAGTGGCAGAGTAATAACAGGGGTAAATTACAGGTGGGGAACCTACATACATGGATGCCTCGTATATTAATGTGACTGATATTAGCTTGTTCCATGGTAGGATTTATTGAGGATATTAAGATAACATTTCGTTTGGTTAGTTTCTATTAAGCACTATCCAATGCAACGTCTTGTTAATATAATTTCAGTTTGACAAAAGACCTAAACATAGGCACGACAAGAACTAAAAAAACAAAAACCCACAAGACTTGTATACTCCTTATATGAATCCCTTTCTTTTATTACACAATGAGCTCCTAAATTCCCCTGTACACTCCACCTTTCTACATGAAGCCTAAAAACACACACAAAACTCAATTGGCATAACATGACGGCTGCGGCCACGTCCAGGGAGGTCGTGTGGGAGCGCCGTACACATGAGGTAGACAAGGCTATAGTCGACAGTTAGCGTGTCACCACTTACCTGTCTCGCCACTACACACAGGCGCCGCAGCACGTGTACACAGCACACCTGTGGTGCCACGCCCACCCATCGCTACACACATACACCCGTTGTTTATAGCTGCCCTCATGAGTTACTCAGCTGACCCAACACAAGTGAAAACACACATAGGTAGAGCACGCATGGGTAATAATATTCAGCTGGTAGCACACGCAAGTAAGATCATACATGGGTAGTATTACTCAGTTGTGCCATCCACATAAGTACAATAGTCAAGGATAATGTATAATATGAGGATACACAGCTTAAGGTACTACTTGGTGTCCATATTATACAGAGAATACTACTCAGGTGATGACACACACACACACACACAGACAGCCTCATTCAGCTACCTTCCAGCACAGGGTTTATGGTACACAAGTCTGGCAATTCACCAACACAACAGAAGCACCTGGATTCTTATATTCATTGATCCTAACCAACCAGGACAGCACCATAGTACTGTGTTTCACTGATGGAGTAACACAGGGGATGAGGGGCAGGTAGGACCGCCGTACCACAAGCAGGGGGAGGGTGGCACCGCACCACAGGTCTTGCTGAGTACACGTGACGCTACACGCAGGTAGCTCAACACAGGCGCCGTTCAACTACTTCAACGTTTTCTAATTTAACCTTAATTTCACTCTGGAGTGTTTATTATGAGGAGACGAATGCCTTCGCTAATCTGTAGCTGTTGGTGTCCTCACTGAGATATGTACAGAATTGGTCCAAGTGTCATAAATACGTTAGTGGTTACAGCATGATGCTGCACCAAGTATACAACTGTACATATATAACATTAAGGGAAACCATCGCTTCTTAATTCATATGTATGTCAGGTTGGGATTAAATTAGGTTAAGTTTCCATGGATAGGTTTAATTAATTCTGTACACAATTGTACTTAGCTGTCTGATGCCTGATTATGTACATTATCGTTCTTATTACAATATGAACAGTTTTATACAAATCGATCCGGCTTCTGCTTATATTTGAACTCATTAACAGGTGTTAATATGTACGTCGTTATAATTTCTAAGTAGTTAGGTCGTTAATGAGGATGGTGGCGCCTTACGGGGGCGTCTTTGTGTCTCACATATACCAGGCATCATGACTGGTTAAATAGGCCCCAGTTCTAATTGTCCCCGACGCATGTGGTTAGGTTAAGTTTGGTTAGGGTCAATCAGGAATAGGGCTTACCTGACCTGCAACTACCAAGCATAACGCTATGGCAGCGTCTGTCACCACGGGATTCTTGACTTCTAAGTTGGAGCTACATTTTTCTGTCAACTCTGCTGCAGGTGTCACATGTATGTGTGTGTGTGTGTGTGTGTGTGTGTGTGTACTTTTTGGTAGGTAATTTCACTACTATCTTCCATTTACAAATCGTAGTTATTGACTTTAGACTTTGTTTTTTATGAATTTTGTTTCTGAAAGTTACTATCATCATATTAATACTATACATTATTAAAAGCCTGAAGAAGCGTTACCACAGTTGTCCTAGAGAACTTATGTCCCATAAAGTTAGAGGAGGCAGCAGAGTTGACACGTACAGCACCTCCACACTACGTCATCAGCTGATTAACGAAGGCTTTTATTTTTTATACACGCTTTCTACAATAACAAGATCACAATAGGCCATTAGGAAGCAGGCGTTACTTATGCGACATATCTGTAAAATGTACCAAATATAAATGCATTTCTATATCTATATAACAAACTACCTGTCCACACGCACCTTGACCAATAGGAATTTTAGGTATTGTTATTATGTTTCGCGACACAGACTTGTGTCTTCACAAGTGTTGAAGCTGGGGGGGGGGGGGGGTGAAGCACAGGACTGGAAGCACTCAACACTACACCTACATCACCACACACACACACACACACAAAACTTTCACATGTTTATGCAGTTCCTATATACCCATACACGTGTGCCGTGCCTCTCCCACACACCTGTCACTCTCCCTTACACTTGCTACACACCTGTTACTCGCTAACGCCCATATATGTGTTACAAACTTGCTTTCTTGTATTAAACAAACTGTACTCGTATCGTCATCTCAAACACCTTCAACGGCACAGGTGGAGGACGCTAACACACACACACACACACACACACACACACACACACACACATGCCTTGGTGATTAAACCTAACACTACCAAAGCATTTCTGATTATATATACACAACACATATTGCTCGCCACATTGTTTGAGACTTATATACAGTTACAATATATATGCCTAGCTAGTATTATTTACACATTCATTAGATATCTATATTAATCCTAAGGGTTATATTGTATAGTAATTTTCTGAGGATATTTCCTGTTTGATTTGGGTAGTTTGGAAGCCAGTGAAGCCTTCCTGTTTTATTGGCTGAGGCGGCGGGCTGGCTGCCTGCCCGCTGCTGTCAGGCTGGGGCAAGGTGGGGCCAATGGCTGGGTTAGGATTAAGGGGCGGTGCTTGGGGGTAAGAAGAGGAGGACTGCCCGAAATGAGGATGGTGGACGTGGCCGTTAAGCGAAGCGGTGGCGAATTCTGATGATGATTGACCGGGGTTAGTGAAGGTGGTGGGTACTGATGTCTGGGGCAGTGACTGGTTAATGGAGGAGTGGTTGTGGAATGAGCGGTGGGCGGGGCTAAAGGGGGGTGTTTGGGCTGAGCTGGACGGCGACTCGTGGTGCAGCATGTTGAGGGCGGGGTCAGCGGACTGGGGGCATGACGGAGGGAGGAGGGGTGTGGGGCGCTGCCTGATGCCGTGCTGCTGTAGGAGGTGAGACTGGAGGTACTGGCGGGTCTTGAAGGTCTTGCCACACACCCCACACACCACCCACTCCCCCCGCCCGTGTACATTAGCCACGTGCTGCTTCAGGTTGCCAACTGTGCTGTAGCTGCGGCCACACGCCTCGCACCACGGCCGTGACTGCTGTTGTTGTTGGTCCTGCTGCTGCTGTTGATTGTGCTGCGATTGTTGCCACAGTTGCATTGTGCTGGGCCCCGCTGTGCAGGAGGAGGTGGCCCCCGGGGAAAGTTGGATCCCCTGCTGGTGTGGGGCAGGGGGGTCGCCGCCCCCCAGCTGGGACATCAGCACAGACAGATCGAGGTCACGTGACCCCGTGCACCCTGCAAGTGACGTCAGCACTGTGGTCAGCTGATCTCTTATGGACTTTGCTGTCATATTTAGTGTGAAGCACAAAGCCGTTTAGCTTTTATTGACAGACTGAATAAATTTGACTTTAAATTTCCAAATGAAGTTTTTAGAAATTTGAAAATTTAACAAGTGGTAGAGAAAAAAGGTATAAAAACCATGCAGTGATGAATGTGACACTTAGAAGAAACAAACTTGAAGCGACTGAACAGTGAAAAATTCACACCAATGTAGCAGTAATATCAAGAATAAAACAGATAAAATGACTAGGGAAAAATTCAAAAGAGATGCCAACCACAGTACCCGACACCGTCCAGGGCCACACCCAGCCTTGCTACTCTCACACTAACATTGCCTTAACTTAAACACACATAACCGCTTCAAAAAGTAACGCCTGTGTTCCCAACTGTTAGTTTCTCTTCGCTTAGTAACAAATGTTGAATCATTTTACGGTTTTAATAGTGATACGAAGATGCAGAACACCGTGTAGGTTTATAGAATGAAGACAGCTTGTCCTAACCTAATTGACCGCTCTAAACTTAGTAGGACTCACGAAGTACCGATACAGAGCTTGCCTCCGCCACTACCACAATAAATACGCCCCGAGACGTGGTTTCATTTTACTCTAGATTCTAAGACTAAGTAATGAAACTTTCTTAGTGCTTTCAGAGTCAATATAATGTTCACAAGATATGAATTTCATAAGTTGCCACAGTTGATTTGGGAAACAACGTATTTAATTTACTGAAGTGAACAACTTTACGAAACCTGATAGTGTGTGCAGAATCCTAAGTTGTTGGTTGAACTATTTATTCAACAAAGATTAAGACGTTGTGCCCGCATAAAGCTCTATATTCGTTACCTGTCAACACTTACTGTATTGAGCTCTACAAAATTTCTTTACCTGTTTGTACCTGATCTTATTTTCTTTCTACTCAAACCTAACTTTCTACCCGAGTAAACGTAACTTGCTGAGCTTACAGACCTGTTTCTTCCCACTCTTGGTCTCCTTACTAACTGTTACACTTGATAAGAGTTGTTTGGTTACTAAAGGACTCTTACGTCACATCGACAAATTCACGGCAGTTTACTTTATCGGTTCACTGTTTAATATATACAGTATATATATTTTTTCAGGTTAAAATATGGAGTTGTTTTCTCCTGCTCAGAATACGTTAGATTAAGTAGTTATTGTACTAAAAGGGTACATAAATTACGTTGACGCAGAGGATTGAGATTCAATCCTAATTGTTACGTTAGATCGGAGTCCATAAGGATTTGGGCGCACTTGACTAATCAACGTTCTCTCCACCCTAGCATGCAACATGTGCCTTACGTAAACTAACATCATCCATCTTAAAGCTCTCAAAACCTTAACTTTACCTCCCATATTATTTCACGATTCTCCTTAAGTTAAAATCTTGCATTGTTTAAACCTCACAGTAAACACAGAAATGACCATTGTCAGAAAAGTGTCGCGATTAAACCCTCGAAATCACAACATTTTCAGCCGACATCAACTGTCTAAATCTATGGTAATTTTGCCGAAACTACGCTAAGTTCTTTAGGTTAGGTTAAGTTTGTGTTATCTGCATTAGAGGAGATTATGTGGTGTAGTCGCCTTGTTTCAATGTATTTTTCCTGCATTCGTCATCCTGGCCTGTTAGTCGAGCGGATCCTACAATGACGTGCTTAATGTCACCCAACACAGAGAAAATTACCTCACAATGCAGTTGCAAAATCCGACGAAAAATTGGAGTTGTTTAAATACCTCATGTATGACCTTCTACTGCCCCTTCGGCCAATTTGCATTCTAAATGTCTGTTCATTTTGTAAACTTTTTTTTCGCAGATAATAGAAAAGCTTCGTAAATTTGTTCTTTAGTAAACCTCAACAAGGAACTTTTGGGAGTGGGCACAAAGAGACCAATTAATTGTGTCCTGCGTGTGTGTGTGTGTGTCTGTGTGTGTGTGACCTAGTTATACGTGTTAAGTTTAAACCTTCTCAGGGACTCGATGTAAGCTAAGATCTACTATTTTTCTCAACGTGTATCGTAAGATCTCTCCCGCTACGACTCACAATGGCCAAATCTACCGCAACACAAACTCACTGTCATTCGCCTTTTCTGACTATTTGTATATTCGGGGAAAAATAAATAAATAAAAAAGAATGACTGAAGTGTAAGTTATATATAAAATTCAGTCATCGTTAATTCATCACCTGAGCGTTTGCAACTTGCCTGACATATTACTATTTGTTGTAAAGTTGTTTTTTATGCATAAAAATGATCAAGAATGAAAGGGCAGCAGATAGTGATAAAATGCCCTTTTTTCAGATTTCGTTCATTTACTTTTACATAAACAACTTTACTTTTACTCTCCAGATCTTTCTACTCACTCTAGTTAAAACAACATTCTAACCGTCTTCTTCTATGACTTTACAAACAGAACGATAATACGGACACAGAACCTGGAGTGTTGCATTGATTGAGCTTATCCCACTAAGTTAGTATATAACGGTGCACCAGACCCCTCGCGGTGATATTGTATAACACACACACACACACGCTGCTTCCGTTCATCAGTTCTCCATGCACACCACAAAACAGTACCACAGACACACTAGACCGCTTTGTACATTACATTTTCGCAGACACTTTACGATATTTTTTTTCTTCTTATTACAACGAAAAAGTTATTCCCTGGGTTACGGTGTATTTTCTTTATATTGCATTAATTCCAAATAAGTGAGAATCCTGAGTAAGTTGTCCTCGTAATGAAGTCTCAAGCAGGTGAATTATATAGACGTTATTACCCCTGCGTCGTCCTGGGGAAAATATTTGCTAGAATTAAATTTCATGATGGGAATTTTTTATGGTGGTTGGCAGTTTGGTGGCCAGATTTACCACTGACTAAATGTTTAAATTGGTATTCGGAATTTTTGTCCTAAGTAACGTAGAAAAGTTCGTCTGATTTTGAAGATGTTAGTATTTTTGTTCTTCCTTTTTTACTCTGGTAAGTTTTTGCGGTGTTGAGAGACAAACCTCGGGTCTTAGATAACTGAAATGACTCGGTTTTGAGGAGAAGCCTTTAAGAGGTGTTGTGGTGTTACCGATGCTGGGGATCATAACACGTCTAGGGTGGGTGTAAAAATTGCCGTTGTTTGGTGGGGAGGAAAAACGCGGTAAGGTTGGTGTAAAAATGAAGGCATCATCCAGACAAGTGTCATAGCAGAGCTCAAGGCTGTAAACATGAGCAAGACAGCATGCAGTAAAAGTGGTCATCATACCCATGCTTCTTGTTCTCAAAATCAGTCCAAAGATGATTGCGGATAAATTTTTCAGTCAACACTAATAGATAAAAATTATTAAAAAAAGACAGAGCTGATATGGAAAACTGATAACATTCAATAAGAAAATATGGGGGAAAAAATTACGAAACGTGTACTTACCGGGATTACTGTCGGAGTTGGAGCCAAGGGCAGCCGAAGTCAAGCTGGCGAGACCCGAGGGGCCAGGAAAACCTCCGAAACCTGTGGGTTATAATGAAGGTTTTCTTAATTGTTGTAGGTATAATCAGTAAAGTCCTCTTCCTAAATGTCTTAGCCTCTGGAGAACTCATTCTAACCTTAGCCTCTGCGGGAAATGGTGTGGTCTTGTGAAGTTATCAATGGACACTGGAGCTGACCTTACGTGTCACACTGGATAGAGAGAGAGAGAGAGACCTTTGCCCCTTACCATTCAGCTCGATTATCAACCTCTTGGTGCCTTAACATGTGAGGGGTCAGAGAGCACCGGTGAGGGAGAGATGAGTGGGTGGCTAAGGTGGTACAGGAGGGGTAGAAGTGTTCCATCTATTCCGATATCTTAACTCTGTCTAGACTCTATTTCTTCACCATCCAGTGTTGTGTAAAGTTAGGAACAGATAAAAGAATGTTTATGGATAATTGTTTTGTGACTTGTAATGCTTGGCCGTGGGATACATCTTGAATGGGCGCGGAACAAGAGGGAAGATCTACAGCAGCTGTCTTACCAGTGACTCAAGTGTATGGGTCTTGTTGTCTAGATAAGTGATCGGTTGTTTGGTTAATAGCAGCTGATGGCAGAGGCTGTCAGTGCGAAGAGGACCTGTTATTGCGGCCGCTAGAGTGTAATTGTTCTCTTTTGTCAAAGAGGCAAGCAGTTGTTTGGGCAGTTACACTGAAATGACTGTACCGGTGGTGGTTTAGTGTGTGTCTGTATGACTGTCTATCTGTTTGCCTACAAATTTGTTTGCTAAGTATTTTAATGTAGTTTAGTTTGTACGGCAGATCTGTTTCTGGCAAGATGTAACAATAGTTTGACTCCGCCATAAGGTAGTATTGTCTAATGGCTCTCTCTTCTGATAAACTCGAGTTGAATTTATGTAATAAATCCAGTAAGTAAAGCTGACGAGTCCGAGTAATTAGGAAGGTGTATGAGTATTATGTGTCAACTAAATGGGTATTATTCAGAGCTCTTTGTGAATACTGTGTAGAAGGTGATCAAATATATTATGGAGTCCTGTACATCTAAGAGAAAACATGAGTGTTATGGTGTTTGTATCCTTCGGGTGTACAGGTAGATTGACCTTTAAGTGCAGCCATGTTGGCGAGTCCGGACATCTTCTCCAGTGTGCTTTCGTGGTCGTAGTCGTCGTCGTCGTGGCGCATCTTGTCGCGGTCCTCAGAGCGGTCGCTACCCATTGTGTCCTGCGTGTCCTCAGAGGGCATCCCGGGGTACAGCCCATGGAAGGAGGGCTGCTGGCATGTGGGCGTCGGCGTGTGGAGGGCAGAGCGACCGTGGTGGATGGAGGATGGGTGGGCGGTTGTTACGGGCGGGAGGGCAGTGATGGAGGAAGGCATGGATAGTGGGAGGGAAGCGCCTGGTAGACCCATGGGCGGCAAGGTAGGTAGACCTGCCATGCTGGCCATGTTAGCCATACTGAGAGGCAGGCTAGGTATGGGCGGCGTGGGGGCGGGGGGGCTGGGGCCCCTGGACAGGCGTGGTGAGGGGGAGGAAGGGGGCACTGGACCAACACTGCTACTTAGCTTGATCCTTTTAACCTGTGGGCTGTCTGGGGGCCGACTCTCCTCTTCAGGCTCTATTAACTCCACCTTAGGTGTGGGAGTGGGCACCTCGCGGACTGGGCCGTTGTCGCGCCTACAGTCAGGCGTGGAGCGCGAGCGAGACTCGGCTGCGGCGGCCTCGGCCAGCCCACGAATCTGTAGCAGTTTGGCTGTCCGCAGGAAGTCCTTGATTTGGTCGTGAACGATCTGCACCTCGCCATGGTACATGTACTGTAGCAAGGTTACCAACTCCCCGTAACCAACCTCGTTCAGAATGATGATTGGATGATCGCACGGATTATTCTGAAAAATACAATGGTGTTGCTTATACATCACGTGCCAGAGTGATGAAATAAATAACACGTATTTAGCATCATGCTTGTAGAAAACCGCTCGTAAAGAACAACAGTTAGAACGGAAGGTGTGAAAACTGACTGACCTTGAGCAGTGACCTGAAGTAGGGACTGCAGGCTGAAAGCACGACCTTGTGAGCAGACACCTGCTGACCCTCACAGGCTAAGGTCACGTCCACGAACTCCTCCTGCTCCCGGAGCTCCCTAGACCACCAAACAAGAGGCTTAGTAAAGTTTTCAGGTCATCAAGTATTACTGTGTAGAGTGACTAGACAACACAACCATATTACACCGGAGTATTACAGTACTTACACTTATATATAAGAAAACTTAATGACTTTGGTTTAGTAAGATACATGGCGATGTTTTATGGATAAGTGAAGCAGTGATATTTTAAATATATTTCTGATATAAGTGATGTAAATAAACATAATACTGTACTAACTATAAGAAAATATCATTAACACTAATATAACTCAATTTAAACCAACCGACCTTAACCTAACCTCACCACCTATTTTAAGAACAGTTTGGTTATCCTATGATAGCGAAGGACGTCTTTAATGAAATGAGTAAATTGACCATATATACACCTAATACCATGGTAATTACAACAATAATAACAACCATTCGTATTTTGCGGGAGTTCTTTGGGTTTTAAGACTTATTCTTACTAGCATCCATAAAAAAAACCACCCATCATACATATTTAACAATTCTCAACGACTTTAACAACAGCACAAAGCAAACTAGTGAGCGTTAACTGTGCACTGGAACTACATCTGTCTACCACCACTATTACCAAATAAGCGGAATGACCCTTGGCGCATAAATTATATACTACAAGTCGAGTCGTAGATGAAAACAGCCCTGGAGTACTGTGGGGCATAAAGAACTTCCTCGTGTTACTTATGAGTCAGTCGAGTCGAGGGATACAATGAGGTCCCGTCTGTTATTCTATATTGATTAATAAATGGTTAAGTGACAACGGGTGTGTGACTGTGTTGTGCCGGGGATATTAATATTTATAGCCGGTAGTGGCCAGTCTTGGTGCGTTCGGTCTTGGGAGTAAGGTACCGAGTTTGACGATTGGACATACCGCTGCTATCAGTAATGCAGAATGATAAAAGTGATATGGAATGATAGAAGTAAGAATGATATAGAATAAGAGGATTAATAGGAGTGATATAGCATAACAGAAGTACATAATAGGAGTAGTATAGCATAATAGTAGTAATAGTTTCAGTATAGGGTCTCAGAGAGGAAAACTTTACCGGTGTCAGAAGCTGTATTGTAGTTTCTTAAGTTCGTGTACGCTTTTGTTATCAGTAATTGTTATTTTATTTATTTATAACTCCGACATATATTTAATAAATGATGAGTGAACGATAAAACAAATTATTATCGTTTTTTTATATTTTACCTTAAATGGAAAAAAATAAGATGAGATTCAGTTTAATTTCAGGTGAACATATGACATTATATCCACAGGTGACAGACGAAGGCAGAGGAGGAAGAAGAGAGGTATACAACACTGGCTTTGGAAGTTGGCAAAATATAAGAATCCACGTGTACGGAGGCAGGACGTTGTTTGATTGGCCCTTGCCTACCATGACGTCAGCCGGTGGATCTTCTACTGAGCGGTGAGTGTTAGGAGGGGTGAGTCAGGTGTGGGAGGGAGACTGAGCGGTGAGTGTTAGGAGGGGTGAGTCAGGTGTGGGAGGGAGACTGAGCGGTGAGTGTTAGGAGGGGTGAGTCAGGTGTGGGAGGGACACAAGCAGGTGTTGTGAAGGGTAAGAACCTGTCAGTTCACTTCATGCCCGAATCAGCGTGGATTCTGCTAGAATTACCCTCCGGACGTGTGTATGATATGTGTAGTGCGGCCATGTACAGTGCACTACAGTATAGTACACTACAGTACAGTACACTACACTACACTACAGTACAGTATATACAAGTTTCACAGTTTGTGGTTTAAATAGTATGTAAATATCACTAATCTTAACGGGACATTATGGAGTTTAATATCATATTCAAACTGTTCATTAATTTCAAACAAGCCAATAACAATATTTTGATGCAGTATCAACTTTCCCACTTATGAATAAGTTATTCCTGTGCTGCACTGGATTGTGGGGCGGCCAAATAGTGGCATTTATTTCACTGCAATATATATATCGGCGGCAACCTTCAAATATTCACCAGATCCAATAACGAAGAGCCTGAATAATGTAATCAGTGATAAAATAGTCCCGTCACTTACTTGAAAAAAGATAATAGATTGGTGGGGAACTCGTTCCAGCAGAGGTTGTACGTCTGTTTCTTGTCATCTTGCTGTAGCTGTGGTTGTTGCTGCTGCTGCGACTGCTGCTGTGGCGGCTGCTGCTGCTGCTGCTGCTGCTGCTGGTACTGATGATGGTGCTGCTGCTCGCTGCTGCTCCCCATCCTGTTGTGCGTGGCCTGCTGGTGCACGGCCTTCTGCTGCACAGCCTGCTGGCTCCTTACAACCCCGCCCGCCCGTCACCCACCATGCTGGAACACAACACAACACTCTTGTACTCACACTGGGCGGTAACTCATCACACAACTCTTGTACTCACACTGGGCGGTAACTCATCACACAACACTCTTGTACTCACACAGGGTGGTAACTCATCACACAACACTCTTGTACTCACACTGGGCGGTAACTCATCACACAAGATATTGTTTATTTAAGACTAGTGAAATTTTCATCGGGATCAATGCCACAAGAAGTAATTGAGCGCCATAAATGGAACCACACCTGTCTTACAGAACCATTAATACGTCTCTGAGAGGATCTGTCACACACACACTGGCTTAGGGCTTGCATGTTCCATTGACAGTGTACGTCTTCATGTATTATTATTACGATTCCTGAGTTCGGGGACCACAATATTAATTACCGATCAGTCTGTTTATGAGTGTGGGTGTCCGTATGACCATCCTGTGCACTGTTTTGTCTGGAATATATTTTTGAGAGTTTATCGATGAATTTAATGAAACTTGTTACAAATAATAGCAATTAGAGGACGAGATGCAGTGAACTACACCCACGTCCTGGTCATGAGGGCGATGGTCATAGGGAAGTCAAAGGTCAAATCCTTGTTAACCTGAGTTAATGAACTGTGAATGTCTGATTATCTCTTTAAATTTTGTCTCGTACAGAACAGGTTCCTTTTGGGTATTAATGGGTTTTGAATAAACTCCGTAGCAGTTCTTTTCAAGTGTCCATCAGTTTTCAGAGAGTGATAGTGGTAAGTGTTGTCAAAATTATATGATACATTATATATAATGTATCAGTGGCACCTTACAGAAACCCTCGGTCTGTTAGCATCGGTCACACTCATTATGGCACCTCACACGACCTGCTGGTGTATGTCTTACCTGTTTCCATCTACAGGTCAACTGTAATTTAATGAATATCAGTTTCATGTAAGCTGGATTCTCTCTTGCACTATGTTTCAATTTTATTTCGGAAATGAAAATAGTTTCATTGTAATGGCAGTTGTGTGTCACTCGGAATATAATTTCGAAATGTAATTGAAATTTTCTGAGGACTCCATATCACAAGTAAATGAATTGTTGTGTGGGTGAGAGGGGTGGTGTGGGTGAGCTGGGTGGTGTGGGTGAGCGGGGTGGTGTGGGTGAGCGGGGTGGTGTGGGTGAGCTGGGTGGTGTGGGTGAGTGTGTACACGACGGCAGCAGTGGCCTCACTACAGTCACCATGTGCGGCGGCCGCGCTGATGTAGTCATGTGTGGAGCAATGTTTTACGTTTATTTACCAACCATTATGGTGCAGCCTGACACCCATCCCCCACGGCTGGGACTTGGCTGCCGCATGAGTAATGGACACTTATTAACTCGTAATGCCTTCAACATCCCCATTTATTTCGAACCCCGATTGACAGTCCGGCAACAGTTACAGTAACAATAAAAGCTAACAACTCTGATTATCGTTTATCAAACATGACGGACAATTAGTGGGCAACAGAGGCGGGCGGCAGCGTGGCTTTGTCGGAGGTGTGGCGACCTGCTGGCCAGCCCCTCCACCCCCCTCCCTGCATCCCCAGATGTACGCTACACCGCCACACGTGCCACACAATCGCATTCCACAAGCACGCACCTCATACGCCACACACCGCTCTGTGCCTTAATCACAACTATTAGCCACACATCATAACCTTAAATATGAGTCATACACTAACGCAGCCTTACACTACAGGCACCAGTGACCCTCCACCACGCACCACAACCACACGTGTCTCATCTTGGTAAGGTGGACACACGGGGGAGGGGGGGGGGCAACAGCCGTGGAAGACACCTCATATAACAAGCGTGCATGATATGGAAGACGACAACCGTATACACGTCGCCTCACACGACAACCATACACACACACACCGACCGTACACGACACCTGACACGACACTCACACACCGACCGTACACGACACCTGACACGACACTCACACACCGACCGTACACGACACCTGACACGACACTCACACACGCCAGTTAAGACCAAAAATTGCCCATAAACTGGTCACGAAGCCATACATATAAATATAGAACCGGCGTCCCGAGGCAGCCTGTGCCAACAGACGCACACACAACACAACAGCCGCATTTGACGACGTGATGCACCGCCGCGCACGCCAACTTGCACCAAACAAGTTTAATGTGTGTTTTTTTCCCCCTGGCTCGGTGCCGTGGTCGTTACTCATGCCCCGGCTGTCAGCTTAATGGTAGTTAGCCATTGTAAGACATCTCTTTCATAGGTTGACCAAAATTCTGCTGCAGGGAAATATAATAATAAAAAAGAATATCGAGGTAAAAAGAATAATTTTTTTTAATCGGCATTTGTGAGTCATAAAGGTGGTGGTTTAAGCCATGTTGACTATGAGGTATCCCCGCGTGCCGTGCGCCTCCACTATTTACCTGTGTTATGGCTCACTTGGCTCGTCGGGAATACCAACATGGCAATCCACCTCGATCAATAACACCACCATCACGCCTTGTCCCGTCCTTATCCCGCGGCCGCCGCCTCCCGCCCTCACCATCCTCCCAACATCATCCACCTCTCACCCTTATCGTCGCCCTTCTACCCTCAACCTCTCCCCACCCTCACCACCCCCGCCTCCTCCTGTACTGTGAGGTGTTGTTCGTACACAGAGTTCTCAGAAACTTTAAGGGAAATCGTATATATCGCCTTTACAATTTTCCACTCTGGTCTTCCCTGACGCCCACCTACAGTTGTGTGTATTTGGGGCTGGGAATACTATAGGTGTTGTTAATACACAGAGATATGGACACTTGGGTAACTTGTGTTCATCTACACCAGGAGACATACACCTTAGATAATACCTGTACGCTAGGTTAGGTGTCCTCTGTGTATGTATTGAGTGTACTATACGTGGGTGTTTCTTGTTTTAGATTCATAACCTGGGTATCGTGTGTATACTGTCGTGTGTACGTGTGTATACTGTCGTGTGTATACTGGTTGACGTATACTGACCGCTCTGGGTGATGTATGAACTATTGTATCTATCACACTGAAGTACTGTACCAGCCTGAAATATCCTGAACCACATGTAACCCCCCCTGGGAATATTGCTAGTGGTTACGCCGTTAACTGTTTCACATAATCCACCAACATGTTCTTAAGTATACGGTGTTACATGTGTACTACCCCTCTAGTCATCCATCCATCAATCGACCGGCTAACAAACGGAGCCGGTACAAGCTGGGTCCGGTGGATGGATAATGAAGAGGGTGCGTGACCGGCTGTTGGATAATCACGACTATGGATAATGAGGCCTGATTGCTTCTATTCTTGGCCATTTAAGATTATAATTAACTGGGTTCCTGAACTACCAGTAACTTAATTAACCGGTGTTTCACCAATGAAGATGTTAATTCACCACCCCCCCCCACCCTCCTCTTCCGGTCATTATACACCGTTAAATACCAGTTATCCGGCTCTTGGATAATCCTGAATTTATATAAGTTGTTATTGTTTAATTGGATCATCTGGATAAGCTGGATGGAGATTAAGTATGTGTTGGAAGGTAAGTATAAACATTGGTGTTTGATTACGTGTGAACTTGTCTGTCTTTTAAATCTATGATAACGAGATTGAAGACGTTTCTACACAGTACTTCCTATGATTCATAAACCATAGAAAACAGATTATCTTCCTATCCTTAACTAAAATTTGACCTGGGAGCTGGTGCCGTCTCTATGTGATTTACCTGCGTTAGTTAGCTCTTTGGGCGTCTTTCCTGACTGACTTGATGCTTCTTTGGCTGAAAAAACTTCTACCTCTTCCCGCGCTCCCATCCCGTCCCTAACATAGATTCTTCACTACACCTCCAGGCGCCCCAGACACCCTCATTAACACAGCTAATGGCCGGGATCTTGACACCCATGGTAAAATAGGTTCATTATGTCACCTGTTTTTAACCATTATTGTTTCTTAGTTACTGATCATGTGTTGCCATCCATTAATCTCTCACCAATATAGTCCACTGCACTATTGGACGACTTGTGTGCCCCAACGTAACGTAACGTAACGTAACCTATGTCTCGTACTATAGGAGAGGGTGGGTAGCCGTGGTCAGCATTTGCGTGGATGTTTTGAACGCTTGGCGATGTTCTCTTTCATGGCATCACACGACCCGGGACGCCGCGCCAGACCTGAGTCATCAATGAGAAATTGTCGAGAAGAGATTTTTCAGGGAGTGGGGTGGGGGGGGGGGGGGTTGACGGTGAAATTAAAAGGCTACTAAATCTTCCTTCATTAAATATCAATGATCAATGACCAAGACTAATGGAAAACCTTCAAGACAGACACATCCATAGCGGTGAAGGTGTGTGTGTGTGTGTGTGTGTGCCACTACTTACAGAAGCTCACGCAATTATGTTAGATAAGAATAATTCACTCTGGGCAGGCAACTGTACCCAGACGCCCAGAAGAAGAACAAGGGAGAAGACCTTTACCTGTCGTGTCTATTGTTGGTCTAAGATTTACACATTTTTTAAAACAATCTTTATGTCCCTTATGGCATAATAATCCTTATCTATAAATAGCCAGCTAAAACATCAGCAGAAACCCGGGATGGATTAATAGCTACACAGGCTAGTAAGACAGGACTTGGTGGGTTGATTGACAGGCCAAGAAGACGTGAGTGGCGTCCCTGTGGTCTGCCAAGCCTGCACCACTATTAACCATGCAAGTGTTTACAGAGTCTTCATAGTTTATAGCCTGGGGGGGGAGCAACATAGGGGGGGGGGAAGGGGAAGCAACATAGTGGGGGGGAAGGGGAAGCAACATAGTGGGGGGGAAGGGGAAGCAACATAGTGGGGGGGGGGGGGAAGGGGAGCAACATAGTGGGAGGGGGGATTGAGGTAAAAGTTTTGGATTTTGTGAAATTAATTACTGTTGGCATGAACTTGGGATGAATTTGACCATACGTGTTAACTTTGAGACGAGTGTTGGGTGCTAAGAGAGGCTGGTAAAGGTGGTATTAAGAGTGAGTAACTTTGTGGTTAGGTTAATGGAAGTTGTGGTTATGTTGCCTCTCACATCTTGGTAATGAAGGCGAGGGTGAATGGTGATGGTGATTACGTATTGAATATTTTTTTTTTTGCTATATTATTTGGTTGTGTCACTTGGGTATGGTGTCACTTGGGTATGGTGTCACTCGGGTATGGTGTCACTCGGGTATGGTGTCACTCGGGTATGGTGTCACTTGGGTATGGTGTCACTCGGGTATGGTGTCACTCGAGGATGGTTGTGTCACTTGGGTATGGTTGTGTCACTCAGGTATGGTTGTGTCACTCAGGCATACCGAGACGTAGGGTGTGGTCCGGGTGTGGTGGTGTGGTCCGGGTGTGGCAGGGTGTGGTGGTGTGGCAGGGTGTGGTGGTGTATGATTCCAGGGGGAGACAAGTGAGAATAACACAGTATACAGTCTTGGGTATTAATGCTACACAAAACAGGTTCCATTTGCCGGCCAGGTGTGTGTGTGTGTGTGTGTGTGTGTGTGTGTGTGTGTGTGTGTGTGTGTGTGTGTGTGTGTCGCTGATCCTTATTGTTACCTAATGACTGGGCCGTTTAAGAGATCAGGTGTGTTTATCGTCAAGAGGTGAATGAGGGCAGAACTAAACGAGTGGTCTGACCCTCGCATGTCGTAAGCTTGAAGCAGAATCCTTTAATTCTGAGGCCGTCGTATTGCATGACGGCCGGGCAATTACAGATGACAATTTCAATCACGGCACGATCAATAATGGATTATTTGTCCGTCTTGGTGGACAGTTACGAGGGAGAGAGGAAATGAATTATTCCTTTGTTGACACGTGGCATCCATCATTAATACAGCAGCAGACACTGGGTGACGGGGTGCCTTGTGTCACTTACCCGACACTAGGGTTGCTGCTGCTCGGGTCACACGCACTTCGAACTCGTTAGTTCACCTTCTCGACGGTTCTTTCGTTAAGTTCTTCCCCTAATTGAGGATATTATGGGCACGCATCTAAATGGCTCACTCAGCTGAGCTATGGGTCTATAATGACTTTGACAATAATGCCCACATTAATAGAGGCATTAGTTGTCTGGTCTCGTGTGACAATAACTAACATTTACCAACTGCAACTTAAGTAATAATTTAAGAGTAACATGTTAATACTGCGCAGTTCTTCCTGTACAGTAAAAGACTGAGAGTTGCGGCAAGAAGCCTATCTGAGGTCAGTAATCTTGCACACTTTTTATCAGGTCAGTAATTTTACTCAGTGTGTTTATCAGATAAAACATTTGGTGCGTATGTTTTGTGTATCTTGGAACAAAGACTGGTATTATTTTTCATTATGACTTATTTTCACGAGTTTTATTAGTGGAGTTATCACGTAAAATAGTGGTTGCATGTCTGCGGACATTTGTCATGTCACAAGTATAACCCCGGGCAGTAAGTTGGTTCCCGCGCCATAATGACTACCCTAATTAAGGCGAAAAAGAACGCAGTGCGCAGTGAGAACGCGTGCAGTACGTGACCTCACGACACTCCACGCATGAACGCGGCCTTATTTAAACGGCTGGAGGGACACGCTGACCAGCGAACAGACTCAGATACGATGGCTTGGAAGTCTATCTCAAGTCCATCTGCTGGACACTCCAAGGTCCGCACGTCACTGCTGTCTTACCCTTTGGCTCAGGATGTGAGAGCACTACTTTCTTTAAGCCGAGAAACAAAGATGACACCGACCCTGTTCTAAGACCTCGCCACACGCAGATAACATTCTCGCATCATCCCCAGTCAAGGGAAGACGTTATCAGCGAGCGTATCTTAAGGAATCCGGGTGGTAAGGTGACCCTGGTGACGTAGCCGGAGCCGACACAGTACACGGGTGGGAGGCGGAGTTACGGGTTGAAGTCTCTGATGTTCACCAGCGACAGCGGCTGATGCAGTCCATTAGTCCTCCCTGAACTGGTCTTCTCTAACCCACGCTCTTAAGTCCTGACATTTCGTGATGTGACGCTGGTGTGACACAACTGTGGTAACGACATACAGGTGACTGTGCCGCTGACACATGACGCTATTGCTACTGCTGACTCTGCTGCTGACACACGTGACGATGGCGATATTACTGTAATGATGAAATCCTAAACCAGTCATAGGTGAGGCCACACACACACACCATCTGAGCCACGTGACAGTGGTGACACTGCTGTGGTTACGACCCCCCTGTCGACAGCCACACCTGACAGCGCCACTGACACACACACCTGACACAGCGGCGGCGGCCACCGACCATCCTCAACAGCTGACGCGTAATTACCAAGGTATAAGTCACCAAGGTCAAGAGTACCTCACTAGATATTCATTTAATGTCTCCATAATTAAAGGTACATATATTTACATTAGTAGTAAATTAAGTTTTAGCTTTAATGATCACGTTAATGTTAATTGCTCACACAAAATGTTCTTTAAAGTTTCATGGCTATATTTCTTCAGTGTAATTAAGGCCTTAGAAAATATACTTATTCACCACAAAAATAAAGGGTTTATACTTTACTATGGTCCCGTTAAGTTACTGACCAATTGACTAAACGTGGAGTTGATATTCATTCACATTAATTATCCACAAGTGATCTATGAAGCCGCAGATGTCTGGTAATCCCATTAAGAGGTTCAGCGTGATGGGTGTCCCCGTCATTACCCCACAACTTGTTACTACGGGTCGTCCTCCCTCCAGAATGCAGGCGATACTGGCCTTACGTGCGACCTAGATCATCTCTATTCTATTATTTGTCGTAGTGTAGGGTATTGTTCCTCCCTCCATTAACATCACAAGTGGCTCTTTTTAAGTAGATCTCTTATGCACGACACTGCTACTGTAGGGGGACACAACAGCTGCACGATACCATCCATACCTGGACGGGTTACTCCTTCTGCAGGAGAGTAACGTGAAAATTTACGAGTGTCTGGGAGTCGTAATAATGTTCGTCACAACACACACAACATTAGTAACATCTCCGTGATGTTATAAACGTTGTTTTATAACCGCGTCGTGTTATGGAGCACACATGAGTTAGGGTGATATGCTGAGAGCACTTTGTCATTATGCCATAATTGTATACTGACAACACTTACTAGACTTGACGTAGTGTTGTCACTCGTGTGTAATGTCAAGAAAGCATTAGGGGCCTTGGCAAGGTGTCTTCTTAATAGAGGAAGTGTGCAGGCATGGAGGGGGAGCCACGCTAGCATCCTTCACCTGGTGTGGGGAGGTGAGGGGTCACGACACACCATTGTCTCCACCTGAGGGAGGGACACAAGAGTGGACTACACTCACTCGGCTGCACGAGAGTTTAGTGGTGGTTATATAGTAATTAATCACACACACACACACACACACGGGGGCTGGAGCAGCATCCTTCACACATATAGTTTATAAAGACCCACGACCATTAGGTATTATATAAATGATTAACACAAGATAAACATATTTTCCTCTGTTTACCTTCTTCAAATATCAAAAGGAAGAACCACGCACAGGGAATACATTAAAACCAATTTAGTTAACTCTTCCCACTAACTACCTGCAGAGGGTTCGTGCAGCTCTAGACAATGGAGGAACACGGAGACGAGTGCTGGCAGTTTGTAGATAAATACTCCCAGTGTTGGTGGTGCTCCCTCACCCACCTAGTGTGTCAGCCTGTACGACCCTAGTGTGTGTGCCGGGTGACGTAATAGTCCACACTCTGGCCTCTCACCCGTCATGGTAGCCTATAGCTATACTCTCCTCTGTCTCTCACCCGTCATGGTAGCCTATAGCTATACTCTGCTCTGTCTCTCACCCGTCATGGTAGCCTATAGCTATACTCTCCTCTGTCTCTCACCCGTCATGGTAGCCTATAGCTATACTCTCCTCTGTCTCTCACCCGTCATGGTAGCCTATAGCTATACTCTCCTCTGTCTCTCACCCGTCATGGTAGCCTATAGCTATACTCTGCTCTGTCTCTCACCCGTCATGGTAGCCTATAGCTATACTCTCCTCTGTCTCTCACCCGTCATGGTAGCCTATAGCTATACTCTCCTCTGTCTCTCACCCGTCATGGTAGCCTATAGCTATACTCTCCTCTGTCTCTCACCCGTCATGGTAGCCTATAGCTATACTCTGCTCTGTCTCTCACCCGTCATGGTAGCCTATAGCTATACTCTCCTCTGTCTCTCACCCGTCATGGTAGCCTATAGCTGTACTCATATTTTTGTTTTAGTTTTGCAAATACAATTAATTCACAGGATTTGATATGTTTTAGTTTAGATAAAAAAGAGTAGATTACGTTCCCAGATGTATGGCCAGGGTAAGTGTACTGCCTTCCTTCCCTCACACGTCACTCCCGGTCCGTAAGAATCACCTCGTAAGTCCCTTCAAAGTGGCCCCGGGCAGTTATCCAGGTGACGGGAGCTTAGGAACGAGGGCAAGGTAGCCATAAACACACACGTAGACTTCCTTTACTCCTTGTTATTGTTACTACTGTTAAGGGACGTGTTCTTCTGCGGGTACTGTTAAGGGTTCACACGCGCCAGCATCACCCCCCTCCCTACAACTCACTGGACGGACGCCGGGCTCTCCTCTCATTCACGTACACTGGTGCTTCCTGGAGGATCATAGCGTGTCCTTCATTCTATCCTTCCCTCTGTCCCTTGGTCTTCTCTTCTCTCTCCTACAGCCAGAAGGATATCATCTTCCACTACCTACCTTAGTTCAGTTATTAATATACCTTAACTAGAACGTAAGAGTATGAGGCTTACCACTGAGTCAGTCTTCAGTGGCAATAGTGTGTAAACTTCCCGTAAACGTGCTTGGGAGGCTAAGAGTTACTAAAAATTTACAACTCATGGAAAGTTGAAGAAAATCTCATCACAAAAAAATCGTTAGTGGTTATATTCCGAACCCAATTGAATTTTTTATAATTTTTTTTCCATGTTGATAGTAATTGTCCTGTGTGAATATCATAGAAGAAAATTCAGTAACGGTACATTTAGACACTGTTGGTGACGTTAACACTTTGGAATTGATAAAAAAAAATAGATTTAACCTTTTTTTTTGCTTATATTGGAGTCAAAATAAGTCGGATATAAGTATTTTTTTTTTTTGGGTGGGGTACATACCATAAAAGGATAACTATTTCAGCAGAGTAGAGGAAGTACACTCAGTCCTTCTCGAAACTTTATAATGGTTACTTCTCGTGTTGGAGGATGATCAGCTATGTCAAGGTGTAGAAGCTGCCGCCGACACAATCATCACACCCCGAGTTAGCGCCGTGCATGACCCTTGACCCAGTAACGAGGAGTAATTCACGAAGACTGGACAACCTGCTTACCGAAATGACTCTACAATACTCCGGAACACGATGTGACAATCGAGTCTTACACACACACACACACACACAGTAGTCCCTCAGTTGCTTCGTATTTAACTATATAAGTTAGTCAGTATTCACATATGACTCCTGAAACAGTGAGTGAAATTACCGATATCGCAACACAATTTTCTATAGTCAACTCCTCTAGTGACAACCACAAGCAAAATTACATACCAAAAGTGTTACCATTATTGTTCATCATCGCGCACCAGATTCTAAAGTTACATTATCCCGAATTATTTCCTCTCCGTGTTAAATATAAATTCTATACACCCTATATCACACAGGCCAGAGACTTACTAATTAAGCAACAATCAAAATGACAAGTGCAATATAAAATTCGTGTAGGAGTAATCAGAAGCTTAATACTTAATCCGGTGGTGATATATTATTCAGTAAACCTCCCTCCCTCCCCCCCCCACCCCTACTTCATTAGCGGAGGCTTGACACTGGTGGAGGAGAGGGCCGCCGGTCACATCATTACCCAAGGCCTCAGTAAGTTCCCTCTACAAAGTCATTATCGGAAAAAAATCAATGGTGGATGGTAAGACGGCCTTCTCCCCCTCCCCCCTCCCCCCGTCTGCCATGTCACACTCTCTCCCTCTGTCGTCCCGCTTTCTCCCTCCCTCTCCGTCCCTCTTCCCACTGTGTCGTCCCACTCTTCCATCCCTCGCTCCCTCCCTCTTTTTTTCCAAGACACACGCCCCTCTCACTGCCTCCCTGAGCCAGCACACACGCCCCTCACTGCCTCCCTGAGCCAGCACACACGCCCCTCACTGCCTCCCTGAGCCAGCACACACGCCCCTCTCACTGCCTCCCTGAGCCAGCACACACGCCCCTCTCACTGCCTCCCTGAGCCAGCACACACGCCCCTCACTGCCTCCCTGAGCCAGCACACACGCCCCTCACTGCCTCCCTGAGCCAACACACACGCCCCTCACTGCCTCCCTGAGCCAGCACAGTGCACACACGCCCCTCTCACTTCCTCCCTGAGCCAGCACACACGCCCCTCTCACTGCCTCCCTGAGCCAGCACACACTCTTCCCACTCCCCCTCCCCCTCCCCCAACGCACGCACTCTCTCACCCACCTATACATCTTCCCATTCCCCCTCCAACTCTCTCCTCCCTCTCCAACACCCCACTCCTCCCACTCTATCCCTCAAGTCAACCCCTTCACTTTTTTCAAACTGATCCTTCTCGTCCGTATTCTTGTTGGGTCTCTCTCTCTCTCTCTCTCTCTCTCTCTCTCTCTCTCTCTCTCTCTCTCTCTCTCTCTCTGTCTCTCGTACACAACTCACCCCTGTCCGTCTCTCTGTCCATACGAAATGTAACGTCACTTCAGTAACTCGCGATAAAAAAGAAAAGAAAAAAAAGTTACTTGTTAGATCGAAGTATGAAATCTGTTATGGGGCTTCGTATCGTGAATATCGCGGCCGAGATCGATATAAGTGGTCTTTTTTCATCTTTATTTGTTTAGTGGTGTTATGACCTATTATGACCTATCGTTTGGGGGCTGTGGTTTTGACGGGGGTGGGGGGGTGGGGGGGGTTATATGTCACCATTGGTGTTTGTTTAGATTAGCCCCCCCCCCCTACCCAGGTCCCCTACCTAGTTTATTCTTAACACTAACCTAACCTAACCTAACATGGTACAACTATCACCAGAAATAGGTGTTTTGCCCGCCACTTCTTCCATGATTTCTCTACTGTTTGTCTATGTCCTTTTATTGTCAGTTTGTCTTCTCTCTATTCAGAAATAAATGATAAATGAGTTACAGTGAGACGAGGATGATGTTTTTATAAAATGGTTTCGGCAATTGGTGATTTTTAAGGCATTCGTAGTACACACACACACACACACACACACACAGTTATTTCCTCATTACCATCGTTCACATTTTACTTGTCTTAATTAAACGTAATCAAATGTAATTCATCGATCAGTTCCTGTGTATCTGATTGTGTGTGTGTGTGTGTGTGCGTGTGTGTGTATACTTCTGCTTCAGCCCCTCCCTCCTGGCGGGTCTCTACACACCCTTCCTCCCTCCCTCCTGGCGGGTCTCTACACACCCTCCCTCCTGGCGGGTCTCTACGCACCCTCCCTCCTGACGGGTCCCCACACACCCTCCCTCCCTCCTGGCGGGTCTCTACACACCCTTCCTCCCTCCCTCCTGGCGGGTCTCTACACACCCTCCCTCCCTCCTGGCGGGTCTCTACGCACCCTCCCTCCTGACGGGTCCCCACACACCCTCCCTCCCTCCTGGCGGGTCTCTACACACCCTTTCTCCCTCCTGGCGGGTCTCTACACACCCTCCCTCCTGGCGGGTCTCCACACACACTCCTGGCGGGTCTCCACACACACTCCTGGCGGGTCTCCACACACCCTCCTCTCCACACACCCTACTCTCCACACACCCTACTCTCCACACACCCTCCTCTCCACACACCCTCCTCTCCACACACCCTCCTCTCCACACACCCTCCTCTCCACACACCCTACTCTCCACACACCCTCCTCTCCACACACTCGGCGGCCTCTGTCGGCTCGTGATCCCTCCCGCTGTCCAATAGGTAAAGTTCCCTAATTCATACCTCCCCTAATGTCGACGGGGATAGCCAGGCCTCTGTCTTAAGTCCCCCCTCCCGCCTCTTATCTACGCTTTTATCACTCTTTCCCGCTATTATCTACCTTTCTTATAGCTTATAGTTACTCGCTAGTCTTTGCTTCTCTTCTTTCATCCCCAGTCGTAAACAGCTACTATTTTTGCTCTCTGTACATTTATGGTTATTATGTTTTTTTTTTTGTTTTTTTTCATATTCTCGTTTTTTTTTTTACGAGTGGAAACTTTTAATCATTACTATCGTTATTCTTTTTTTTTTTTTTTTTTTACATTTATGATCTTTAGGTATATTTCTAATTCTTACGCCCCCCCTGACCCTCCCCCCCCAAACTCCCTCGTCTCACAGTGCTATGTTTAATTGCCATGTGTTCTAGAGCAGCTATTCCTAGGCTCTCAAGAGGAGTCAAATGGTGAAAGTTTTCCGTTTCATGGCAGCCCAAATGTGTACATTAACGGAGGCTGTTTTACTCTCCCGCCTCGTACGCACACGGAAGGGAAGGGAGGGGGGGGGCGGGCTGGGAGGTATTGAGGTAAAGGGGAGGCGGGCTGGGAGGTAATGAGGTAAGGGGGAAAGCGGGCTTGGATGTAATGAGGTAAGGGGAGGCGGGCTTGGAGGTAATGGAGGATGGGGAGGCGGGCTTGGAGGTAATGGGTAAGGGAGGCGGGCTTGGAGGTAATGGAGGAATGGGGACGCAGGCTGGGAGGTAATGGGTGGGAGGTAAGGGGATGCTTCCAGGCTAAATTCTCTCTCTACTAATCTATCCTGTCCCGCTACTAGCCTGTCCTGCCCCGCTACTAGCCTGTCCTGCCCCGCTACTAGCCTGTCCTGCCCCGCTACTAGCCTGTCCTGCTCCGTTACTAGCCTGTCCTGCCCCGCTACTAGCCTGTCCTGCCCCGCTACTAGCCTGTCCTGCCCCGCTACTAGCCTGTCCTGCCCCGTTACTCGTCTGTCTCACCCTAAAGGCGGCCGCACACTGGGCACTTTCCTCCAAAAATGTTGCCCGTTTTGCTGGCCGGATTAGTGTTCAAATTACTTAATATAATTTCAAGTAAAAATTAAAATGAATCACGAAAGAATAATAATTTAAAATATAACACATAAATGGGTGACATATTTTCAATTATTCGTCACTTTAAAACTTCTATAGTATTATCAAATCACTATTCAGGGTCTTCTTTGACGAGCCAACCACCGCCACTTTTAAACCAACTTCACGACACATCCGTTGTCTTTTCTTTAGCTTTTGCAGACGCCTCACTTGGTTCACCAATTGAAGAACTATAACACAATCCTGCAAGGCCTCAACTGTAGTACCGGGACCTATGGTGAACCTCCTCTAGACGTTTTGTTATTGTTTTCGTTGAGTTGGTCTGACGCGCCAGCCAAACATCCCAGTGACGCAAAAAGTCTCCTGTTTTGTTGGCCGGACCGGGTTTGGAGGAAAGTGCCCAGTGTGCCGCCGACTTGACACTTATCTACCTTACACTTTTCTATCTCACCCTTACACTTGTCTATCTCACCCTTATCTTTACGTCTCTCCAGCTCGTGTATATGGCAGGTCATGGGATATAGATTACTATAAGATACGTGAAGTGAAACGACAGGTAATTGGCACGACAACATGTTATAAGTGACACCTACTAACTCTTGTGTCAAACTGTTGTACACGATGTTTACAAACTGTGTCTGGTGTTATCCACTGCTAAAAATAATGAAACAATAATAATCCTCTAAATATATTATAATTATAGGTAGTTAAATGAGGGAATAGTATTACTGCTATTGGTGAGGAAGGGAGGGAGGGAAGGAGTGAGGGAGGGAGGGAGGGAGGGAGGGAGGATGAGGGTGTTTGAAGACCCACAGGACGGAAGGAAGGAAGGAAGGAAGGAGGGAGGGAGGGAGGGAAGGAAGGAGTGAGGGAGGGAGGGAGGGAAGGAGGGAGGGAGGGAAGGAAGGAGTGAGGGAGGGAGCGAGCGAGGATGAGGGTGTTTGAAGACCCACAGGACGGAAGGAAGGAAGGAAGGAGTGAGGGAGGGAGGATGAGGGTGTTTGAAGACCCACAGGACGGAAGGAAGGAAGGAAGGAGTGAGGGAGGGAGGATGAGGGTATTTGAAGACCCACAGGACGGAAGGAAGGAGTGAGAGAGGGAGGAACGGAGGGAAGGAAGGACATTGAAGACCCACAGGACGGAAGGAAGGAGTGAGGGAGGGAGGAACGGAGGGAAGGAAGGAAAGAGGGAGGGAGCGGGAGGGTGGGATGTAATGATAGGTAATATACAAAGTATTACTTCAAGCAGAGTAGTCTAGCATGAGCACACAGGGTCCAGTGAGTGTAGTGAAAGGGCAAATCATGGCTAAATATTGCATGTGATGTGGACGACGCTGCACCCACCTCTAACGTGGTCCCCTCACCACCTGCACTGACCAGCCACCTGCGTCTCCTCTCACTGCGGCTCTCGGTCTCAGATATCCCCCTCATTAAATTTTCTGGGTAACTAGTAATGCAACAGGGACGCTAACTGAATCACTTGAACTTGTATACAAAAATAGAGTCCGGAATGTCATCGGAACTAGAAGGTGGGTTCACGTATGCTAGGTTTGGTGGACGAGGAAAGGCGCTCGTTTGATTATTTTTTTTTTTTAGAGTCAGGATCTTGTGTTATTTTAAAGAGTCGTGACGTGACTATCATCTATATCAGCGTAAATCATCTTTCCTCACCCGTACCCATAAATTCTCTCATCCATTTAACACATCTACTTCACCCATGTACTCTAAAATCATCCTAAGTTCCTCTGTCTGCTCTTAAATTATCCGTCTCCAACTGACCATCAACATCTCTTCGGATTAAGGGCTTCTGTCCTTACCGTGTTGTGGTCATTGTACCTGGGTGTGGAGGGGGCGGGGGGCGGGGGGCACAGGGATGTTGAAGTACGGGGAGGGGGGCGGGGGGGCACAGGGATGTTGAAGTACGGGGAGGGGGGAGGGGCATTTCGGCTGGACTATACATAAGACTGTCATGAATTAAATTGAAACAGTTTATTTAGCCAGTAAAACCCAGATACAGAGTGGGTAATAATAACAATATTAACAAGGCTGAGCCAGTTGAGAACCTGAGCTCTCCTGTAGGTACCTGATATATACTGTACATTTATCTCAAGGAAGTATTATGTAACATTTAGTTTCATCTGGAATAGAACAATAGCATGGTGGTAATAAGAACATGTTATCACGATTACCACTTCAATGTTTATTTATTTTATCTATTTATTATTTGTATATTTTTTTTATTTATATTAAATGTATATACATAAATTACAGTGGAATTTAAAAACATAAGTATAATGGGGGAGCAGTACAACCTGGGTTGTACAGTATTAAGGTTGAACAAGAGGACAGAGCTGTCAGGATTATGTCTAGTTGGCAATTATGTTTATTGCAATGGTAATTTCTTATCTATTTACATGATAATTTCCGATAAAACGGTTTTGATGGTACAATAAAAGCAGGTACTGTATATATAGTAGGTATTACAAGAAATATTAATACTTAGACAATAGATATTTTTTGAGAGATGATTTAAAGGAAGGGAGCGTAGTCTATGCTGGGATGGGTGGGGGTAAGTTGTTCCACACCTTCACACCGTGATATTTTATGGAGGTCTGGGACTGAGAGGAGCTCATGGGGGGTGGTCTTAGTAGCTCTAGGTGCCTTAAGTTGTATCTCTGATTATTCCGGAACTGGAAATAATTATTGTCAAGCAAGTGATTGACAGATTTGTAAACAAAGAGGGCACAGCAGTAGGTGTTAATATCTTCGAATTTTAACATTTTCAATTTAGCAAATTTTTCGTTTGTGTGATCTGTTTTTTTCAAGTAGGTCATTGTCCGTACTACTCTCTTCTGTACAGTGACCAGGGATTGTGTTTTTGAAGAGTCAGGGGAAAGAGGGAGGTAGAGAGGGAAGGACGAGTCATGGGGTGTGGTTGGCTCTCCTCACCGCCTTACGGTAATTAGTAATGATATACTTGTATGTGATTTTTTTTCCCGTGTCTCTCTCTTTCTATCTCTTTTCTCACTTTATCTCTCCCTGTCTCTCTCACTTTCTCTCATTCTCTCCCTATTTCGCTCTGTTGTTGTTGTTGCTGGTGTTAATCTTGATGCCAGAAAGTATATAGACGGCAGAAGTGTTCAGAGAGTTGGTGTTGTTGTTGTTTGCGACATGAACGTGAAGGTGACGACTCTCATGCAGTATTGTGACTTGAGATGAAAGCTGGGTGTACCATTACGACCCAGAAGGCAAGAGACAGTCCGTGGAATACCGTCACAAAGGTTCACCGGGACTAAAAGAACAAAAACAAAAGAAAAAAAATAGTTCAAAACATTAAGCGTCTGCAGGAAAACTCAGGCTTACTGTTTTCTGCGACGTTAATGGTGTTGTCCATTCAGAATTCATGCCAACTGGTGCTACCATTAACTCCGTCCGCTACACTGAAACTCTGGAGAGACTGAAGGCCCGGCTTGGAAGAGTTCGGCCCCGATACTTAGCTGTGTTCTCCTCCAGCAGGACAATACACGACCTCACACTAACTGCTCAACCAATGCGCCATCTTCGTCTCACCGCCTTGGACCATCTACCATACAGCCCGGATTTGATTTCCAGTTATTCCCTAAACTTAAGGAACATGTTCTAGGACGACGTTTCTCTTTGAGCGATGGAGTCAAGACAGCTGCGAGGAATTGGTTCCGTCAACAAGACACAGAGTCTCCACCGTGACGGCATCAAGAAACTGCTGGGGCGTTGGCAGAAAGTGTGTGGACCATAGAGGTGATTATGTTGAGAAATAACTAGGTCAAACTTCAGGATAAAGATCAGTGTAGGTACAGTATCTGTTTTGGTTTTATGTAATATGTCATTTGGCGTGTGTACCCGGTCACGAGGTAGGTGGTCAGTGCCGAGATGTGCGGCGGGTCTGTTTGGTCATCTCATCAGTATGTTGGTGGTGGTTCTCGTTAGTTGTTGTTTGTGGTCTTACGCTACGTGGTTCTTCATGTACAGTGTCTGCACCAGCCACAGTGCTCACGTCTACACCATCATCACCATACACCGCTGAGTGCCGATAGGTGTAATGTTTTCTGTAGTCACAAACACAATTACTGCACGCTGTTTTAACTGTACTGACATTGTGTTGTCACCGTCCACCAAGTTGACTGACGTAACTCTGTGACCTCTGGTGGCACAACTAAGAAACTTCACAACAATGGTCGGGAAGAACACAATACAGAATTCTCCCATATAATTTTTAATTGTTGATGGACTTTTAGTATAATTACTAACCTTGTACACCCTCTAACACATTATATATTGATGCGCACGAATAACATTATAACACCAAGAACATTATATATCCACTGAACATCTCGTCATTCAACTACATAAACCTGTTTTAGTGAGAACAAATAGGAGACATTACATTGAGTACGTGACCTGTGAGTGATGGTTCAGTGTACTTATCTATTATGTAAGTCTTATTTACGTATTTACACTGTTAAAGGTTATATTGGACATAAGTTTTACTCTTCCGCCGAGATGCTTCATTTTTCATTCATGATTTAAAGTGTGTGTGTTAGTCTTATATCACCTTGTATAGTACCTCGTGTTGGGGGTCCTGAGGGGAGCCACACACACACACACACACACACACACACAGGTTCTGCTTAAGCTCCTTCAACTGACCGCCCTAATACGTCTGTCTCTAACATTTGATGACATAAATGTTTCGAGTTATATTTATAGTCATTAGTGTAATAGTTTCTCACCATTTTCTCGGGTGTATTAATTTAATGACTTTCATCTCCTTCGTAATTACACTTTTTTTCGTTCTTTTACTATATATCTTTTTTTAATGTCTTTTGAAAGGTTATTATATTTTTTTACCGATCATTTAACTCTCTTAACCTAATTAACAAGTTAGTATTAATCAACGTCCTCTCGTCATCCACCATGTTAGTGTGTGTGTGTGTGTGTGTGTGTCGTTGGGGGCGCCGCGAGTGAGGGAGTAAGCTACCAGGTGTGAAGGGCGCCGGTGAAAAGATGACGTTAATCTTCATTTTCTTCGCCTTGTAACGTCTCTAACCTTTAAAGCAAAATCGAAAATTCCGTATAACATTTGAGTCCCCCATGAAGTTGTGTGAAGCGGAGTACGGTTGTAGGTAACACGAAAGGGCACCACTGCATCGAGCGCTGCAATAGTAATGGTGGGTTGGGGGAAGGAGGGGGCGAGGTAGGGGATGTGGCCGTGGGGGGGAGGGGGCGAGGTAGGGGATGTGGCCATGGTGGAAGGGGGCGAGGTAGGGGATGTGGCCGTGGGGGGAGGGGGCGAGGGTAGGGGATGTGGCCGTGGGGGGAGGGGGCGAGGTAGGGGATGTGGCCGTGGGGGAAGGGGGCGAGGTAGGGGATGTGGCCGTGGGGGGAGGGAGCGAGGGTAGGGGAAGTGGCCGTGGGGGGAGGGAGCGAGGGTAGGGAATGTGGCCGTGGGGGGAGGGGGCGAGGGTAGGGGATGTGGCCGTGGGGGAGGGGGGAGGGTAGGGGATGTGGCCGTGGGGGAGGGGGGGAGGGTAGGGGATGTGGCCGTGGGGGGAGGGGGCGAGGGTAGGGGATGTGGCCGTGGGGGGAGGGGGCGAGGGTAGAGGATGTGGCCGTGGGGGGAGGGGGCGAGGGTAGGGATGTGGCCGTGGGGGGAGGGGGCGAGGGTAGGGGATGTGGCCGTGGGGGGAGGGGGCGAGGTAGGGGATGTGGCCGTGGGGGGAGGGGGCGAGGTAGGGGATGTGGCCGTGGGGGGAGGGGGATGGGGTAGGAGGAAGAAAGGAAGTATAGAGGGTGAGCAGGAGGAGGTGGGGAGGAAGGAGACAAGGAGGGGAAGAAGGAGAAGAGAAGGAGGTGGATATAGGATGAGAGAAGGACGTGGGGAAGAAGGAGGCGAAAAGGAGGTGGAGAAAGGAGACGAAGAGGAGATGGGGATGAATAAAAGAGATAGAGTGAAGAAGAGGGAAGAGGGAAGAGGAGTGAAGGAGGTGGAGGTAGGGAGGGTGTAGTGGTCATGATGTTCGGGGTGGGGGGGGGGGGTGTGTGCCATATTGCAGTGGTGATTGTGGGAGAGTGAGAGGAGACGGTGTGTGTGTGTGTGTGTGTGTGTGACGGGGAGTTCCTCTGCTATGGTAGTAGTAGTAGTAGTAGTAGTAGTAGGAGGAGGAGGAGGAGGAGGAAGAGGCTTGAGGGAGTGTGATGATGGAGGGAGGTGTGGAGGTCGTGGTGTGAGGTGGAGGGAGGGAGAGAGGGAAGGAGGTGAGGGTCAATCTACCGCAGTCATACCGGCAAAGTCTATGAAGTCCTATCAGCCTCTCGACGTCCCCCTTGAAGCCAACACTACCGACGTACACGCCATCACAATCACACTAAAAGGTATGTCCCTCAATACTGTCAACGCCTATGGCCTGGCACTCGACATTATAAGGGACCTGCCACGCTTTGTCATAAACAGATAAATTGTACCAGGAATTTTCCCCCCACACAATCATCATTCTTGCTGACAAAACCCATGACCCTTCACGCTTTTACGCCTTTAATGCATGAGTCATAAAGGCAAGCATGAACTCCGCATGCTTCCCAGATGGGCGCTGTAAACGCTTCTGTGCTTCACCTTGTACAGGATGTAAGGGGGTGCCCAATAAACTAGCCCCCTACGAGGCAATCTAAAAAAAAACTATGAAGGGAGGCGGGTAGGGAGGATAGGGAGGATAGGGAGGATAGGGAGGCGGGTAGGGAGGATAGGGAGGATAGGGAGGATAGGGAGGCAAGGTAGGAGAGGAAGGTTAGGGAGGCAAGGTAGAGAGGAGTAGGAAGTGTAAGTGGGGATAGGGAGGCGGGTAGGGAGGATAGGGAGGATAGGGAGGATAGGGAGGCGGGTAGGGAGGATAGGGAGGCGGGTAGGGAGGATAGGGAGGATAGGGAGGATAGGGAGGCGGGTAGGGAGGATAGGGAGGCGGGTAGGGAGGATAGGGAGGCAAAGGTAGGAGAGGAAGGTTAGGGAGGCAAGGTAGAGAGGAGTAGGAAGTGTAAGTGGGGATAGGGAGGCGGGTAGGGAGGATAGGGAGGCGGGTAGGGAGGATAGGGAGGCGGGTAGGGAGGATAGGGAGGCGGGTAGGGAGGATAGGGAGGCGGGTAGGGAGGATAGGGAGGCAAAGGTAGGAGAGGAAGGTTAGGGAGGCAAGGTAGAGAGGAGTAGGAAGTGTAAGTGGGGATAGGGAGGCGGGTAGGGAGGATAGGGAGGCGTTATGGTGTCCAAGATATGATGATAGAGGATTGTGAAGGGAAGTAGAGGCTAGACAAAACTAAGCATTATTAACAACAGGGACTAATAGTTTTAACAATATATAAGTCCTGGTCAGAGTAATTATAAGAATATTCTCATTTATGGATTATTACTGAACATTCATCTGTGTTGTTGAACTAAAGGGTAACATTAAAGATGGAACAACAGGTAATGATAATAACAAGTGTAATATTTATATGACCCTGTTCCTTGAGCAGTACCTACTCCGTCTGGGATCACTGCCCCTCCACCACACACAGCACGAGAAAGTCATAAAACCAGGAAGGGATGAGGGTGTCTTAAGTTTACTCTGCCACTCTGTAAATCAAGGAGAACACGTAAGCCTCACTTTGCCTTAACATACTACTCAGTGCGCCTCTGTTAGACGCCTCCGCCCCCGCATTAAACTAAATAGTGTGTCTGAGTACCTCCAGACATTTCACACTGTTGACAGAGAAGATCATAGAGGAGCTTGTCGTCCTGGGAACATTAAGTACCCCCTTAAAGGTGTCGGTGTGACAGACCCAAAGGTCACTGTAAGCCGCAATACGGTAATTTAACCAACGTGTCTTATAGTATCGGGAATACATACCATTAACTTCACAGGAGTTCCAGCTTGACATTTACGCAACAGAAAAAACAAAAAAATTCTCCTCAATGAGTCGCCTCTTGCATTTCAGCTTTCTAAAATTGCTTATTAATATCACACTACCGTGGCTTCTCTGTGACCCAAATAGGTAAAAACTCTCGACAAAGTTGAGAGGGCAGCCATCATACCGGGCTCAGTGAGGGTGGGTGGGTGCTGTAGCGGCCACGGTGTAGGGCAGACAAGCAAGATATGGTACTTGGGGATTGTAGTTTGGCTGAGGAAATTGGATTTGTTATGAGGTGGGTGAGTGAAGTGAAGGCTGAAACTGGTAAACTATAATTTTGGATTTCATGTGAGAAAATAGGCTGAGGTTGAGGGTAGAATTTGTGACGGGGAAAAAAGTTAGATTTGGGGTGAGGGAAGCGGGATTTATGGAGGTTTGGAAGTTATGTCTCATATGAGGGAGGATTTAAGTACGTGTGTCTGAGGTATCTTACGAGGGCATGGAGTCTGGCATTTAAGAAGTGATTTAAAGAGACTTGGAAGTTATGATGTAATGGAGGTGTTTTGGTTAGGTCGAGGTGTTGAGAGAGATGAAGGTAAATGTAGTGTTTGAGCACACACACACACACACACACACCGTAAACCCCAAATCTCTTCCATTAATTCCAGAGCGGCCATCACTTAATATTGACGTATAAAAGAGAAGGAAGACTCTAGTACTGACGTCTGTGTGTGTAGGGTGGGCGGAGGCGGGGCGTGAGAGACCGAGCTAGGCCTAAACCGCTTGTGTTTAGTGGAGTGGTGTCGCCTCCGCTGCAGTGCCAACGACCTACACCGCCTTAATTAATGCCACTAGGCCTCCCTCCACCACCTAGCCCACCCTTTACCTGTCGCCGCGTTATTGATGATGGAGGATTTTGTCTCTGTTGTGCTCCAATGAGGATGGAGGTAACGCAGTGTTAGTGTTGATTAAAGCGAGAAAAGTAATTATTTGTAGGGCAGCGAGAAGTGTTACCAGCATCGCGCCCTGGCACTTGTGTGGTCTTCGGGGAGCTAGTGAGCAATTGTGCGCTCCCACCACCACTCCTTCACGTTTGTGGTCTAGCTTTAACTTTTATGGTGGTGGGGGAGGAGGAGGGGGGGGGGGGCTTCATTATGGATCTGAGCAACACCACGGAAACCTAACTGGAAGGTGAGGTTTAGGAGGACTTCCTTGTTAGTTTCCTCCTTGGTCCGTCTCAGGAACTGTTCAAGAGAGACTACAAGAGGGAAAACGGGCTCTTGTTGGTCAAATGAACAATGTGGCAACTTATCTGGAAGTTTTGGGAGAGAGGAAGGTTTCTATAGGGGTTGAACTTACCCACTTAAACCTTACTAGACGGGAGGGAGGGAGGGACGGAGGAGGTATTCGTTATGAAGATGAACAATAATATGAAAGACTTACTGGAAGATGAGGGAGGGAGGGAGGCGCAGCCATCTTTGTGTCGTAGCTCGAGTGAATTAGGTAGATATATCCTCACACATCTAATTAAGGAATAAATCGCAGCGTAGTTCTGATGGCGTATAGACCCGGTGTTACTACTCATATGAGGGACGACTGACTGCCGGAGGTGGTTAGACTTGACTCCTGCACCACGCGGAGCTGAGGCCGGCCTGATGCTCCACGGTAAATGACTGTCAGATTGTTATTTGTCGATTGGTTAATGAGTGGATATTGGCATTCCTAGAGAGTGATCAAGTTTGTCACGTACCCTCCGGCTTAATGACTGTTTTTCATCAAGGTTCAGGTTGATAATCAAGTGATAATCGATAATTGCCTTCAATAACGAAATGACAGAAAACTGAAGTTAATCACTTTATAAATGATGAGCAAGATTTTGGAGAGTAATTGGGGAAAAAATCTCCTCGTAATCACACAACATAAATAATCCAGTTTGTAATTTTTTTATGCCTGTAGTATAGTGTAGTGTAGTGTGTGTGTGTGTGTGTGTGTGTGTGTGTAGTGTAGGTAGTGTAGTATAGTGTCACGTGAGAGAGTAATACTACAACGAGCAGTTTTAACACAGCCTCATCAATAATGGTCTTACACTTGGATATAAACTTTGAAAGACGGACTTGTAATGACCCCCCCACACCCCCACCCCACCTCCACCCCCCACAAAAAACAACAACAATAAAAGTCAAATAATCCCTTGATGACTACTGCAGGAAAATAGTCCAGAAGCTCAGACACAATACTTAGAAGAACTTACTTGCATATGATCCTTTAATATAGATATTAAAATCAACTTGAATCCTGTAATAATTATTCATCGTGGAACATTTATTGTGTGTGTGTAATATATATATATACAGTTTTATGTTATCAACTATCATGTTCTGTTAGACTATGTAATCCATCACATGTTTGGCTCAGTTTATGTCTTAAGTGTCACGTAGATACACATTATATATACAGACATACTACAATAACCAGGTATCTTTTAGTACACAGGTGTTGTGGGTGTTGTATTGAACACGTAGCTCGTCAGTCAGGCGCCATCACAAACAAACGGTAATTAATTATGTGTGAGGTGAATGGTGCAAGAGTGAGAGCAAGAGAAGACCCACCCAGTAGTACAACCTTCAACGTCGATCATTACTCCACCGCTGCCATTACAGGTGATCGATAAAGTTTAACCGACCACACGCTAGGGGTCGAGGAGGAGCAGTAGGTGGCGTTAAGGAGTAGGTGTGGGTGTGAGTGAAGGAGGAAGGGGTGAGCAAGGGTGGTGTGTGAAGGAGGTTGAAGATGGAGATGAACGGTGAGGACTGGGAGTATTTGAGGAGTGGATGGGGAAGGTGTGATGAGGCAGGTGTAGGTGGTGAGGGAGGGAGGGAGGGAGGGGAAAAATGTGGTTCTGGAGACTAATTATTGTGAGTATGTTTACCTCCTTCAGTCCACTGCTCTCTCTCTCTCTCTCTCTCTCTCTCTCTCTCTCTCTCTCGGTCAGACGGTAGAATAAGACTGTAGTAACACGAAGGAAAAACCAACACAAGGTCGTAATTATAAATCATGAATGAATTATTGTTAGGATTAATCTGGGTTAAGGCCTCTTCCTCTTCTTCCTCTCCCCCTCCCCCTCTCCTCTCCCCTCTCGTCACCACCCCCCCCCCCCCCCGCCCACCGTGGAACGTATTTCTACCGTACGGTCAGCGGGCACTACTAAACGGACGGCCGGACACAAAGGTTGGCAGAGGGACAGAGAGACAGACAGTCCTTCCGTCAGTCAGGTGCACACACACACACACACACACACACACACACACAGAGTTTATTGTTAATACTATATAAGGGATTACGATACAATACCAGGGGAAATTTTGTAGTACACGATTGCAATCTCTCTCTCTCTCTCTCTCTCTCTCTCTCTCTCTCTCTCTCTCTCTCTCTGTCTTTCTTTCATTATGTTTCTTTCTCTCACTGTTTCTCTGTCTCTCTCTCTTTCTCTCTCACACAGCCTGTTATTGCGGCTAAGACACTATGTGGGATTACCGCAATACCTGTAATTGACCTACTACATCGTGGAGTTTGGCTAACCTCGGTATTAGTATATATAGAGAGTTAATTTATGGCGGGCCAGGCCTCAATTACGCCGCAACCACAAACAGTTTTATGTGAGTTAAGGAGGGAATATAATCCACTAATCAGAGTGTTATATGGCAGCGTTTACCCGGCCGCAAGACACCCAACTATTATCATCACTTATCAAAAATGTGGCCTTCATTACCACGAACCTCGGGCCGCGCCGCCTCCTACACCCACCACGCCACGCCGCTACGAGGACCCAGGTACAATATCAGTAACACGGGCCTACGAGATACAGATATTCTCGGAAACACGGGTGTGGGGGTACCGGTAACACGGGTGTGGGGGCACCGGTAACACGGGTGTGGGGGTACCGGTAACACGGGTGTGGGGGTACCGGTAATACGGATGTGGGGGTACCGGTAACACGGGTGTGGGGGTACAGTACTGGTAACATGGTGTCGGTACTGGTGACGCGGGTCTTCTGATACTGATAACAGACCTACAGGTTAGCGTGAGTCTCTGGCCTTGAGATGACGATGAGTAAGAATAACATTTACATCGAGAACAGAAATGTCATTGATAGCGTGAGAGATCGTCAAGTTTTACTACAATTTACCGGTGTCCAGCTGTCAGCCAGCCCGATCAGCTGTTAAAATATCGTAAAAATTATTTCTAACTGTAAAGCCGTACTTGGCACAAATGGCCAAGTACAGAGAAAATGAAAGATGAGAGAGATATAAACTTGGTTGTCCCTTTAGCTGGACAGGTCCCACGCCACGCTACAGTAACTCTGGCCTGTGACTGACTGTACAAAAGGCAGTTTATTGAACCTGTCATGAAGGTGTTGTATATCTACAGTACATACCAAGTGTGGCAAAACTCCATGACCATTTGTTCAAGTTACAGGTTAACAGCTCCGGGTTGTGCCCATCCCTGGAGGGAGGGAACATCACAGTAGGAAGGTCAAGGGAGGGTAAACAGAAGAGACACGTAAAACACTCCGGGGTCCGAGAAGCAAGCGACTATGAAGTTGTCACAGTGCGTGTTGAACCAGTGAGAAAAATTCAATTACGTGCAGGAAGCTTCTCATCAGGCCCGTCCACACTACAATTTCCCCAACGTCTGTCTTCACACAGTGTCAGGTGACACCCACTACCACCTAGTACCCTTATATTGCCTCTTACTGGTGTCAGGTGACACCCACTACCACCTAGTACCCTTATATTGCCTCCTACTGGTGTCAGGTGACACCCACTACCACCTAGTACCCTTATATTGCCTCTTACTGGTGTCAGGTGACACCCACTACCACCTAGTACCCTTATATTGCCTCTTACTGGTGTCAGGTGACACCCACTACCACCTAGTACCCTTATATTGCCTCTTACTGGTGTCAGGTGACACCCACTACCACCTAGTACTCTTATATTGCCTCCTACTGGTGTCAGGTGACACCCACTACCACCTAGCACTCTTATATTGCCTCCTACTGGTGTCAGGTGCCAATATTCTGCCTATAGTTGGTGATACAATATATATATATATATATATATATATATATATATATATATATATATATATATATATATATTTATATATATATATATATATATGTGTGTGTGTGTGTGTGTGTGTGTGTGTGTGTGTGCTGATAACCACATGGGAAACAAGTATGGTATCATTAGTGTAAAGTGAAGATATTTGGGCCGTGTTATGTTCCCAGCACAGAGGAGGCAGAGAACGGCAGGACAGCCCAGATGAAAAGTGATCTTGCCAAGTGAAGGTCTGATTCAGATCAAATTACCCTGTCATACCTCCCCATTTTTGGTACCATCTCCCGTCTTTTGACTTTCCTTGGTTGTCCGTCATTATTTTTTGACTGGCTTTTTCCGTACCGGTACGTGGACTGTGTGGCTGTCTGTGTCTAGACCAGTCTGCACACATTGAGATATGACGTTCAAAGAGAGCTGTGTGTGTGTGTGTGTGTGTGTGTGTGTGTGTGTGTGTGTGCAGGACCGTTTTTAAACCCTTGGCGTCCATTCCTGGAATTCCATCTCTCCTCGCAACTCTTGTCGGTGACCAGTGCTCCCGGGCTGTGTTATGTGTACAGGGTGTGGTGTATACGGGGGGGTGTACAGGGTGTGGTGTATACGGGGGGGTGTACAGGGTGTGGTGTATACGGGGGGGGGGGGGTGTACATGTGTGATGTTTACTGCCGCGTGACTAGTGGGTGGTGATGATGGTGTGGGGGGATGGTATTGTTGGCGTGGGTGGTGGTATTGTTGGCGTGGGTGATGGTATTGTTGGCGTGGGTGGTGGTATTGTTGGCGTGGGTTATGGTATTGTTGGCGTGGGTGGTGGTATTGTTGGCGTGGGTGACGGTATTGTTGGCGTGGGTGATGGTATTGTTGGCGTGGGTGGTGGTATTGTTGGCGTGGGTGACGGTATTGTTAGCGTGGGTGATGGTATTGTTGGCGTGGGTGGTGGTATTGTTGGCGTGGGTGACGGTATTGGTGGCGTGGGTGGTGGTATTGTTGGCGTGGGTGACGGTATTGGTGGCGTGGGTGACGGTATTGTTGGCGTGGGTGGTGGTATTGTTGGCGTGGGTGACGGTATTGGTGGCGTGGGTGGTGGTATTGTTGGCGTGGGTGACGGTATTGGTGGCGTGGGTGGTAGTATTTTATTATTTTAATTTTGCCACTTACAGCGGCTAGTTTATTGTGCACCCCATACTCATTCTGTGGTCAGGATATTATGGCATTGAATGTTACACAGTATTAAAAAAAAAAGATTCTTCGTTTAGTTCTACACATAGAAGGTGACATCCACAACTACGTGAGAACAGGAATGTGAGGCAGTATGTCTGGCCGCACACTTTGTTAATTACATATGAGTGAGAAGTTTGGTTCTATACACGGGAACTGATATAGCTACTAAGTGCAAAAAAGTGGATACAATCTTAATATGTCAGCAGCTATCTTGCCATTAGAGATAAAGTGTTGTGCCATTTTACACAGTGCGCTTAGACCTGTCCCTGTAAGGTCTTATACACAGGGTGGTAGTGTGTTAGGTGGTGTGGCTGGTGGTGGAGATGATGTGGGTGGTAGTGTGGGTAATGGTGTGGGTGGTGATGATGGTGTGGGTGGTAGTGTGGGTGATGGTGTGGGTGGTGATGATGGTGTGGCTGGTGTTGGAGATGATGTGAGTGGTCGTGTGGGTAATGGTGTAGGTGGTGATGATGGTGTGGGTGGTAGTGTGGGTGATGGTGTAGGTGGTGATGATGGTGTGGCTGGTGGTGGAGATGATATGAGTGGTCGTGTGGGTAATGGTGTGGGTGGTGGTGATGTGAGTGGTCGTGTGGGTAATGGTGTGGGTGGTGATGATGTGAGTGGTCGTGTGGGTAATGGTGTGGGTGGTGATGATGTGAGTGGTCGTGCGGTTAATGGTGTGGGTGGTGGTGATGATGGTGCGGGTGGTAGTGTGGGTAGTGGCTAGGCGGGGCAGCAGCGGTCGGTGGCGGCTTGTGATAATAATAACTGGGTAATGTGTTGCGTATTTAATTGTGGGCATCACACGAGACGGGGCACCTGGATGATACTGCACGCACACGCCAGCACGCACCTCTGGCTAGACCTCACACCTGGGGAACACTCTCTCTCTCTCTCTCTCTCGTACCACACACACATACACCGACACAGATACACAAACGGGAGCACACAAACACTCATATACAGCTTCGTGTATAGACAAATAATACACAAACACCCGTATACGCTAATTATATCCTTATATTTACTCATTTCCTAGTAATACAAATACAGGTACGTTCACATGGTCTACATACATACATACATACTTACATACATACATCAATACACACATACATACATGAATACATACATACATACATACATACACTTAGGTAACATTCAACAAAACAGCAGAGATCCGCCAAACCCACAAATGATAAATCTAAATATTCAGCATTTAAACATAGAGCAACATACCTCGTAAATGCCCGCTGTAAATACTTTGATGTCCTAATTTGCATATTATAATGGTTAGCCTCACTATAAAACGTACACACCGCGCCGCCACTGTGTGCTACAACTGCCACCCCCACAGTTACCGTCACTACCTCTACAGTTACCGTCACTACCCCCACAGTTACCGTCACCACCCTCACAGTTACCGTCACCACCCCCACAGTTACCGTCACCACCCCCACAGTTACCGTCACTACCTCTACAGTTACCGTCGCTACCCCCACAGTTACCGTCACCACCCCCACAGTTACCGTCACCACCCCCACAGTTACCGTCACCACCCCCACAGTTACCGTCACCACCCCCACAGTTACCGTCACCACCCCCACAGTTACCGTCACCACCCCCACAGTTACCGTCACCACCCTCACTGTCACCCTCATCCAACCTGACCCAATTTTATGTTCTTAACACTTTTGACCCTCTTGACCTCGCTACTTATTACACCTGGTCACTTACCTGTACGACCTACGACCTCCCACTTAAGGACAGTTGTAATTAACACCTGCAAGTTCTAGATTATGGTGTTAATGACGCACTCTCATGCCCAAAAATTCCAGAAATACCCAAGTTTTTTCTCCAAAGTTTCATCGGAAAATAAAATTCCTCATTTTGTGTTTTAGATTTCTCAGATGACTGATGACGTCATGCGAGGTAACGAGAGGAATGCCAGAGAATTTTTTCCAATATTATCTGTAATTTTAGTAATATTTTATAACTTAAAATTCCATTTGATAAAGATAATGAAAGTTGTTAAAAAAAATAAGTGCGAATAATTTAAAATAACGTTGATTAATCGTTACTTTTTTATATAAATTAAAAAAAAAGGAAAAAAGTCTAGTAACTCCCATTAGAGTGTACCGTCTTGACCACATGTTTACATTACAAAGCGAAGATATTTTATTCATATTTTTGTGTTAAGTTCTGTTGTTTAATTCTAGTACAAGAATGTCTTAATTAGTGAAACAGAACCTTGACCTATAACTTATAACGAAGCAAATTTGTTCTCACTAAATAACATTATCCTAGGCGACTTTATTACTCGTCATAAATTACCTCTGGTGACGTCATCAAACCCGAGATTCGTTTTCACACATTTAACGAAAACAGACTACAACAGCAAACACAAGTGAGACTCCGGACAACCTTTAGATAAGTGTTAGTTCATTTACCTTCTATGATCTTTGGGCTTCACTGACTCTCTCACTCCTTTTACCACTTAATCACTATTTCATGTACTGGTTCTACCTTGTCTTGGTCCTCTCACTTGGTTCGAAATTCTTACTGGATTCACATAGCTTCTTAATTCACTATTTTTCTCACTGTTGGCTTCACATATCTTCTTAATTCGCTGTTTCTCTCCTCGTTGGCTTCACATATGTTCGTTATTCACTGTTTCTCTCACTGTTGGCTTCACATATCTTCTTAATTCGCTGTTTTTCTCCTCGTTGGCTTCACATATCTTCATTATTCACTGTTTTTCCCTCCCTGTTGGCTTCACAGTTGACAGGTTTTGCCCTCGTAAAATACTAATCGTGACTTTACTGACCCGAATCGGAATTCACATGGAGTCCCATTGATTGACATAAACCGGTACTGGGGAGGTACCGGCCCTACTGTAACATGACTTGATAAACTCGAGCTACTGTGACCTGGCATGACTTGATAACCTCGAACTGCTGTGACCTGACATGATATGATAACCTCGAAATGCTGTGATCTGACATGACTTAGTAACCTCGAACTGCTGTGACCTGACATGGCATGATAACCTCGAACTGCTGTGACCTGACATGACATGGTAGCCTCGTGGAAGTGTGATGGTGACCTCACATGGATTAACACGGCCCTCCTTGTTTCTGGGCGACCCATCCTAATTCCTGCGGCTTGACATGACGTGACTAACCCTAACTCGTTTGACCTCACTTAACCTCGGTAATTCCAGACTTCTCTCAACTCAGTGACGTTGAGGGTTAAATCAGCGTTGAATGTTATCCTTATGTATGTATGTCTGTATGTATGTATGTCTGTATGTATGTCTGTCTGTATGTATGTATGTATGTATGTATGTATGTATTGTTACGATACGGTAATTGAATGTGGTGGGGACTGCTAAACGTCGCCACTCACCATATTGGATGAGTCGAAGTTTTAGTTAATGTTTCGACTCCTTCATTCGAGGTTAATGTCAGTCAGATTGTGGACAGTGTGGTTGCCGGCTGTGGGTCTCACCTCCTCCTCCATAGTGATAAGTACGTTGTTATTTGTATTGTGTGAACTGTCGACGGGTACATTTTCATACTGTGCAAACCTCGCAAGCGAGCTGACCCGGGTTCGATCCTCGGGCAGGGTGAAACTATGGGCAAGTTTCTTTACGCCATTTGCCTCTGTCTACCCAGCAGTAATTGGGGACTTGGTTGTTAAAAGATTTGCGGATCGTGTTCCGGGATAATGGTTTGCCAGTGCAGTTGACGAGTTGTCCGGTCTTCTCGGACTATTCCTTGACACTTGGTCATGCACCTCATTAATTCAAGGTGTGGTTGTTGTGTTGGCGTCAGCTTCTACACCTTAAACAAATTCACACCTAGGTGACCCTTGGGCCGGCCATCCTCTTTACACGAGGGGTAACCACTATGTACGTAATGAATATTTACTGTACACACACCTAAACCATCTGCCCCTTTTCTCGTTGGTACACTAACACAATGGACGAATAATTCTGCTCACTATTTATGAACCTTGACAACTGAACCCAAACCGCTGTACACTGTGTTCATTTCCAATCACATCGGACCCAGGAGGACAGATAGTTTTTTGTGTGTACATGTATGTGTGTATTTATGTAATGGTAAGTGTATACGAGTATGTATGTGTGAATGTTTCTAACCTAACCTAACCCTAATGGTTTGGATAAGGTCCTATTATTAGTAATCGTAAAGGTTAATCTTGTTCCCGAATTCTTATGATCACGTTATCCTGATTACTTGGTTCGGTTAAGTTTGGGATTGGATTAAGTTGGTTAGGTTAGCTTTTGGATTGGGTTAGGTCAGGTTAGGTTGGATTGGGTTAAGCTAGGCTGAGTTAGGTTAAGTCTAGGCTGAGTTAGGTTGGATTGGGTTAAGCTAGGCTGAGTTAGGTTAAGTCTAGGCTGAGTTAGGTTGGATTGAATCGGGTTAGGTGAGGTGAAGCTGGGGCCTAGTTGACCTATCACCGGGTATTGATAATAAAGATAACATTTACTAATATTTACTAATAATACGAGAGTAACTGATGATAAACTCTAACTCAATTATATATTTCTATTAATCTATTTCACTTTATAATTATTAATCCATTTCACTTAATTTTTTTAATCTAGTTCACATTATTTTTTTCAATCTATTTCATTTTAATTTTTCTATTTCACACTTCTGTATTTTTATTATCCATTAATTTTTTGCTTCAGTCAGTATAGTTTTTGGTGTAACGTGAAGGCATAATTTATAACGTGTTTCTTTTAGACGTAAATATGTTTAAACTTACTTATATTTAAAGGTAAAAAACACGTACACACACACACACACGCACACACACACACACACACACACACACACACACACACACACACACACACACAACATATCGTCTTGATGTTGCGGATATTGGAGTAAAGTTAAGAGCAATGTTGGCTCCAATGTACCCCGAGGGACTCCCACGCCCTAACCTAACGTAACCACTGCACCAATACCCCCTGACCACCACACACACACACACACACACTGCAACTCTGAAACTTTAAACACGTACTAATGGCTCTCAGGTATATACGAGGTGTGAATTTCCTCATGCTGATGCTGTCTGGCAACGTGAGTGGGAGAGAGAGAGAGAGGGGGGGAGAAAGAGGGGGAGAGAGAAAGTGGGGGGGGGGAACAGAGTGGGTGGAGGAAGTATTAAAGAGGAGAGAGAGGGAGGGAGTGGAAGAGAGAATGAAAGATAAACAGGAAGGGATTGAGGGAAAGGGTGAGTGGTTAAAGGGAGTAGAAGGGGGGACAGGGAGGGTGGAGGGAAGGGCATGGTAGAAGGAAGAAGGATAGAGAGATAATTAGGGTGGATAGCGGGGGGGGGGATAGGGGTAAAAACATGCTATACACAACAAGAAATAGTCACTAGCACCCTCAGTCACTAGCACCGTCAGTCACTAGTACCGTCAGTCACTAGTACCATCAGTCACTAGTACCATCAGTCACTAGCACCCTCAGTCACTAGCACCCTCAGTCACTAGCACCCTCAGTCACTAGCACCCTCAGTCACTAGTACCATCAGTCACTAGTACCATCAGTCACTAGCACCCTCAGTCACTAGCACCCTCAGTCACTAGCACCGTCAGTCACTAGCACCATCAGTCACTAGCACCATCAGTCACTAGCACCATCAGTCACTAGCACCATCAGTCACTAGCACCCTCAGTCACTAGCACCCTCAGTCACTAGCACCCTCAGTCACTAGCACCATCAGTCACTAGCACCCTCAGTCACTAGCACCATCAGTCACTAGCACCATCAGTCACTAGCACCATCAGTCACTAGCACCCTCAGTCACTAGCACCATCAGTCACTAGCACCATCAGTCACTAGCACCACCAGTCACTAGCACCCTCAGCCACTAGCACCCTCAGTCACTAGCACCCTCAGTCACTAGCACCATCAGTCACTAGCACCCTCAACCACTAGCACCATCAGTCACTAGCACCCTCAGTCACTAGCACCATCAGTCACTAGCACCCTCAGTCACTAGCACCATCAGTCACTAGCACCACCAGTCACCGTAAAATAGCACAGGTTATGATAATAGCACTTGACGTGTACTTACCGCGACAGTATTTACAGTGAAACACAAACTTCAGCCTACGATGAGGCGAGTGGCGAGGGGGAAGTTGATGAGGCGAGTGGCGAGGGGGAAGTTTAGCGACCGGTCAAATGTGCGACAACCCAACCCAACCAACCCAACATAACCAACCCAACCAACCCAACATAACCCAACCCAACCCAACATAACCCAACTCAACACCTAACCTAACCTATTGATTGGGAATGGGGCCCTATTCCTAATTGACCCTATTACTAATGGATTCCAGTATTTATGAACTGGTTTATAGGTAGATTAGGCCCTATGAGTAATGGGTCCAGTTGACTAGAAACTAAAAGATGACTCAGTATTAGGAGAGGAGTTACAGTGTAGGCGGCTCCTGACCCACACTATACTGTAACAAACTTAAATATTTTTGTAGTGAGTGTCGAGAGGGTATGAAGACAGTGTGGCGTGAGTATTGTGCTGCTCAGTGTGGTGAAGTATAGTGTGGTGTTGTGTAACTTGTAGCACGTATTTATTTACTACAGTACAGTGTAGGATATATAGTGTAACGTAGTGCAAGTGCAGTGAAAATGACAGTGTTACAGTGACATGTGGCACCAATAGGACGCGGGGAGTAAGTCATTTTATCACACACTGGTGGACTGAGGCGGACAATACAGCCGAGGGTCAGTGCTGTGGGAGTCTTGACCACCAACACCAGGGAAGGTACTGTGGGGTTTACTCCTGTGCTGGAAGGTTAATCAATGATCCTCTTTTAAGGAGTTGTGGGTTGTAGGTGACAACGGTGTAGTAACAGTGTCAGAGGCAGCAGCAGTGCCAGCGAGGAAGCAGCAGTGCCATCGAGGAAGCAGCAGTGCCATCGAGGCAGCAGTAGTGCGACTGAGGCAACAGCAGTACCATCGAAGCAGCAGCAGTGCCAGCGAGGCAGTAGTAGTGCCAGTAAGGCAGCAACAGTGCCAGCGAGTTATCAGTAGCCCTAGTGAGGCAGCAGAAGGTGAAGATGACAGGATACTATGGTGGTAGTTGTGGGCGCGGTGGTGGGTGGAGTTGGTAGGTATGCGTGTGTCAGGCGGGCCATTGAGGACTCTCCATTGTTTCAGCATAATGGCACTGGGAGAGAAGCGCATGGAAATGTCAGGTCGGCACATCCACACAATGGCACCCACGAGCTCACGGAAAAACGAGTGCCCGACGTGCGCGTTGGCAACCCCACGGCACCAACCCGCAGTGTTGTGTCTTTTAATTAAATATAATTTTATGGCTTTGCTGTCGTGGCTGCCAGGATGTTTGACGAGCGTATAGAAATTAATTAAGGTCTGGAACTAGCATGCAATGTTAGAGGCTGGTGGCGGTGATCGCCTTGGAGTGAAGAGGCCGTGTGCTGGGCTCCGTGGACAGACAGCAATGATAGTATTAAGCTCTTGGTCCGCACGATATCAATTATGCAGTATAGGAATAATTGAAGAAGCAATTCGTCGTAATCGGCTTTGTGTAAATGTATGTCGTGATTCACTGGTAATGCCTGGTCTGAGGCGACCCCCAGGGACTTATTGATAAAGGATCATTAGTGGTGTGGGCAGGTGGGGCCGGGTCATAGCCCAGGCCTCTCACCCCGCTCATCGCCCCCTCTTATGATGACATCAACACTACTTTCTGCCTCTTTGTCTACATTATAAATACCCAGACAGACCTCGCTGGCGGGTTTTCACTCTCCACTGAATTAATTGTTGTCTGTAATAATGAAGGGTCACACCTGGGGGTCACACCTGGATAGTGTAGTCTGGCCTAAACTTGTCACCTGACGCCAACCAGAGCCAAACAACTTTCTCTACCCCCCCCCGTCCCCCCTTCCACCCCCCCCGTCCCCCCTTCCACCCCCCCCGTTCCCCCCTCCCCTCAAAAAAAGTTCAGTGATACGTTAAGTTAAATTATATCGTGTTAAGTTATATAAGGAATATATAGTGTTAGGGGTAGGGTTGGTTAGGTAAGTGTGGGCGAGGGTCTGTAAAATAATGACTCTCCCGTATTCATAAATAATATTAATTACGACACAATTTGCATATCGAACCATTTCCGGGCAAAGAGTGACGCGTAGGATCAATCTTCTTGTAGTTTATTTACTGTTAAGTCACAAGAAGAATAAAGACCACAGCTAAGAAGGTCGGAGACAAGTGGTCGAGGCGGGAGGTCGTGTGGCCCTACTTGGCCATTAATGAACCGCAGCCTTATCCAGTCTAACAAAAAGGTTACGCGCCGCTCACTCACTCACCAAGTCAGAAGGTCGACCCAATGCTGGTAATGGTATTAAGCCACGCCCAGTACACCACCTGATAATGCAGCCCCCCTCCCCTCCCTAACACTTCATGGTACCGGAACACAGTTAACGAGATGAACCAGTACACACGGAAGGCGTTACCAGAACACGGGGAAGGCGTTACCAGTACACGGGGAAGGTGTTGCCAGTACACGGGGAAGGTATTACCAGAACATGGGGAAGGCGTTACCAGTACACGGGGAGGGGTTGCCAGTACACGGGGAAGGTATTACCAGAACATGGGGAAGGCGTTACCAGTACACGGGGAGGGGTTGCCAGTACACGGGGAAGGTATTACCAGAACATGGGGAAGGCGTTACCAGTACACGGGGAGGGGTTGCCAGTACACGGGGAAGGTGTTACCAGAACATGGGGAAGGCGTTACCAGTACACGGGGAGGGGTTGCCAGTACACGGGGAAGGCGTTACCAGAACATGGGGAAGGCGTTACCAGTACACGGGGAAGGTGTTGCCAGTACACGGGGAAGGTATTACCAGAACATGGGGAAGGCGTTACCAGTACACGGGGAGGGGTTGCCAGTACACGGGGAAGGCGTTACCAGAACATGGGGAAGGCGTTACCAGTACACGGGGAGGGGTTGCCAGTACACGGGGAAGGCGTTACCAGAACACGGGGAAGGTGTTACCAGTACACGGGGAAGGCGTTACCAGAACATGGGGAAGGCGTTACCAGTACACGGGGAGGGGTTGCCAGTACACGGGGAAGGCGTTACCAGAACACGGGGAAGGTGTTACCAGTACACGGGGAAGGCGTTACCAGAACACGGGGAAGCAATACAATCATTGTATGTGTCCCCAATAACTAGTAAATGTGTCTTTGATAAACACATAAATGTATCCTCAAACAACCTCATGTTACTCCTCATTAATTGGGAAATATATCTTGACTCGTATGTGTATTTCGAAGCAGCCCTTCTGAGACCTGGCTTGAATGACTAATGAAACGCCTCTAAGAGTAGTGTGTGTGTGTGTGTCGCGTTCTTGCACTCGTTCCCGGTATGTCACTTGTCTCGTTCAGTGTCTTGGGTGATTTCGTAGCATAAAACTCATAATTGAGAGAAAGAGAGAGAGAGAGCGAGAGAGAGAGAGAGAGCTGTCCTGGAGATCTCACCTACCTCGTCCAAATCATTTTCACCTTCGACAGATTGTAAAATTTTCCTAAGTTGTTGAGGGAATCGAAGTTAATTACTAAAATAATAATAATAATAATAAAGGGTAAAAAAAAAAAAAGGTATGTCATATCTTCTAATTATCTTATGAAACTTTTGTTGATTAAAAAAAACATAATCCCGTATTTTTTGCTTCGATTTTATCACAATGAAGTTAGTGAAGTTTTTTGTCTTGAGTTAAATGGAACCACATTGGAAAACAACAACAATAACAATAACAACAACCACAATAACAAGAATAACAACAACAACAACCACTCACAGCATTAACATTACACACGCAAATAAGATAACACAATTAGAGGCCCAATTGCCTGGTCTCCTATAATTGATGGCTGGTAATTGAGACCACATTGGCAAGTGTGTTTTCCCAGCGCTGCCTCGACTAAAATGATGATGACGATGGTGACGTAGGAGTGTGTGGTGAGATTTGATGGATTGTTGTCAGCGATGGTGGCAGTCAGTCGTATTGATAGTGATTACTTCTTGGTGTGGGGGGAGGTGTGTGTGTGTGTGTGTATGTGTGTGTGTGTGTTGTTCCTTGGTGATGGTGACAGACATGATGGGGAGCTCTTTGGGGATAGTGATTACATCTTGTTATTCCTCTTGGTGATGGTGACTTAGGTAGTGAAAGGTATAGTGCAGGTGTTGTATGTTAGGTGATGGTCGTTAATGTGTTTATTTATTAGGGGTAAGACTTGTCATAAGTTATCAGTTCGAAATTGAAGATGTTTTTGTGGTGTTGAGAAGCTGAGGCTAGTTTGGTGGTGTGGTGGTGGTGAGGGTACTGGTGGTGTCAGCTATAGATGTGTTGGTGGTGAGGTGGCGATGATGGAGGTTGTGGTGTTATTGGTGTTGTCAGTGGTAGTGAAGGTGGTGGTGGTGACACTAGTGTTATTAGTAGCTGTGGTTTTAGTGGTACTGGGTGATGCCATTGGTAGTGATGGTGGTGGCGGTACTGGTGTTGTTAGCGGTGGTGTTGGCGGTGATGATGATGTAAAGTGTCGGGAAGATGTTACTGGCCCGAGAAGAAAACATCTGGTGGCCACCATCTTCCAGGTTGGCCTGGGTGTTAATTCCAGTAGGCCTGGCGAGCGATCAATAAGGAGGATGGGCCTCCACACCTCAGGAGCGGGTCATGCCTGCCGTGTTGGTAGCCTCTTGGAGTAAACAGGTCATGCTCCATGCCAGCTGCGTTGATGCCGTGGCCTGGTCACCCCCCCCCCCCCCACCCCGACACCCCTTTCTTACCCTCCCGGACGTGGTCCCTACAACCCCATCCCTCATCACCCCTCCCGGGTTCCCAGGGGCGGGTAGTCCCCCTTCCCACATTGACCTGGGCTGAGTTGCGGCAGCACCGTGGGTGAGGGGCGGCCCGTGCTGCTCTTACTGACGCTGGCGTGGCTGGTCCCGCCCTAATGAGGGAACACCGGGCCGGGATGCGAGACTCAGACGGCCGCCAATCAATAAAACAATGTATTATCCCAGCCAGCCCCCCAGCGGCGGCATACGCGGCCACGGAGGAGGAGGAGGAGGAGGAGGCCGGTCGGCGGAGGCAATGTAGCAGCCATTGTTGCCCGCAAATGAGAATCTATTGTTTGAACTGATGTTTTGGGGACTCAGTTGGTAGGGCTCGTATGACTGGGCCGCCTCCACGCCCGCCCACCGCCCGCCCGCCGCCACACTTCTCATTAGTGCACACTCGCAGTCATTTCTGAAAATATTGGTGGTGGCGACTCGCTGCAAACATTCATTGTGAATTCTGATAACTCCTTTCACTGATGATACTTGTATGCAAATATAGACACAGAGACGTGTGGGAGGTATGTTGCGTAACGTGAATAGTTACGTCTTTATTATCGCCGGGGAAGAAGATGTATAATAATAGCTCATTTAATGCACTAATATTTATCTTGATAAAGAGTGAGTCATTGAACCTTTACCTTTGATTGTGTTTGTCAGGAGCTGCTCACTGATGACCTTAGTTCCTGTTTACACAATATCATTCTTTTATATATACGCAGACCATCACGCTTCTCTTGTGGCCACACGAAGCCGTAATTTCCTTAATAAAGTTGCAGGTGTCGGTGTAGAGGACATAAAATAACCATTGATAGACAGATGGAATAACCTTTGGTATTTTTGTCTTAAGACGGCAAAGGTCTGGTACGCAATTCATTAACATCCAATGTCCAGTGACCTTCATCACGGCAACTTTTGGGTGTCCTCCCCGGCCACGGTACTCTGGGGGGCAAACATCTGCTATGATTCTTGTTCACATCTTCCCGCCCCGCCCCGCCCTAGAGGGTTGCAGGTCAAATGAATCCCAGTCCAAATAGGCCCAGATCAAACCAATCACCAGGGCCCACGTGACCAGCCAGCACACTACTGTGCATCATCACTGTCAGGAGGCCGTGAGAGTAGCAGCTCATGGCTAAGGGGAAGAAAGTAAGGAAGAAGAGGTCAAGAAGCGAGGGTAGTGCTGTCGATTATGGCTTATAGACTTAGTTTGGATTAGGTCAAGAAGGTCTGAGTAGACTTGGAACGCAACCTCAAGTCCCCCCCCCCCTGTTGTGACCCCCCCCCCCCCTGTTGTGACCCCCCCCCCTGTTGTGACACCATCATTCAAAGCCTGTGTGACATTTTTAATAGTTGCAGAGACGGTAATGCAAGGGGATGTACTGTACGCTCGTAAGGAATATCAATATAGCAATAAGAAAATCTAAGATACTTGTACAAATCTATATAAAAAAGTCACCCTTGTGTATAATTTGTAGTGGTTCACTGGACGTCCCTGAAACTCAAAAATGAAAAAAAAAAATTACTAAACCGTTCCCATATAGATCCGACACCGTACATTGTTGTCTTGATAACATTAGGTGTATGAAGCGTCCCTAGGCATGAATTTGCTTGGAGTAGTGGTCCAGGTTATAGAGTTGTGACGACTACTACTACTACCGCCACTTGACCAATACTTCACCATCTGTTATGTTTAGTGTCACCATGTCATGTTCTCTGTCACCATCTGTCATGTTCATAGTGTCACCATCTGTCATGTTCTGTCACCATCTGTCATGTTCTCAGTGTCACCATCTCATCTTCACTGTCACCATCTGTCATGTTCTCTGTCACTATCTGTCATGTTCACAGTGTCACCATCTGCCATGTTCACAGTGTCACCATCTGTCATGTTCTGTCACCATCTGTCATGTTCTCAGTGTCACCATCTGTCATGTTCACAGTGTCACTATCCGTCATGTTCATAGTGTCACCATCTGTCATGTTCACAGTGTTACCACCTGTCATGTTCAGTGTCACTATCTGCCATGTTCACAGTGTCACAATCTGTCATGTTCCCAGCTCCTTCTCAGCATTATTTACATCTCCCGTTTCAGTAAATTACCATATCGCGACAAAATTTTCTCCACGACTCTCTCTCTCTCTCTCTCTCTCTCTCTCTCTCTCTCTCTCTCTCTCTCTCTCTCTCTCTCGTTCAGTGACTTAGTGTCTTTGGAATATAATTAAACATGATCACCTACAAGGACGTAACATGAACAGCCCGGAAGTTGATATTATATAAATTTCTTCTTCGGTTAAATAGCCCAGATTATCCCGAGCCTAAACTTTGTAACCTAACCCATGTTGCCCAGACCTCACCTCACAAGCTTAAGTTATATTACCCAAACCTAACCTAACCTAACCTAACCTAAATTGTGTTTACCTGACCAGACCAGCTTAAGCTGTGTTACCTAAGCCAAACACCATCTTAGAGACACTGGTCATTATTATAAAGTCTAAAGAACTATGTATATCACCACACTGATTGTTAGTGTAGTGTGGCAGATAGCGGACCCCAAGACAGGTGGTACAACTCGTATTAATCATCACAGGAAGTCATCAGTAAGAATGTTCTGCCGTTGTTAAATGTTTACAAACAAGGAGTCAGCTGACCGACCGACGCTTCCCCTAGTCACTATGGCAACCTGTCACTAAACATGCCATTTTCACCAGTCGGGACACCAGATTCATCCATGTTCAAAATTTCTTGATGACCTGCCAATTAGTTTCCCGGTTGCTCAAAATGACATGCTGTGCCTATCATCACAATTTCGTTTTCATCATTTTCGTCCCGTTAGTCCAGAATGATTGGTACTATAAATTTGGCGATTAGTTAATTAGTTTTGGAGTCTTTAAAAATAATGGGCTACCACCGTCATGTGACTCACACGCCACTGTCACTTTTACCCCCGCGGATTTTTTTTTTTTTTTTGCTTTCCTTTTACTTAATGTTTATAGACCAGCGACTTGTCTGATGGGAGTAAGACTTTCTGTGCTTCTTGTCCTGTGTCTTGAGATTATTCTTAAGTTATTTGTTTTCTTTCCAAAGATTTCAGAGGTTCATGTGTGAAGTTAGTGGTCCTGAATAGGGTTCTTATTGCCTATGTGGTTCTTATAAGGTCCCGGTAAGAATTTCGTGGTTGTGGTAAGGATTTCGCGAATGAATATTAATTGGGGTTCTCGTTGCAGTATGAAAGTCATTTTAAATGCATTTTTAAGCGTTTTCGTGGATGCATTTTTAAGCGTTTTCGTGGAGGCATTTTTAAGTGTTCCCTTTCATAGATATTCCCGGGTTTCTTCCCTCGTCCATGACTCGTTAAATCAAGTTTGCGTCTCCGATGTTTACTTTGTTGACAGCGGCGTGACGTCCCGGGTAGCTGTCACATTACTGTTTGCTATTATTTCTGTTTTATGAGTGACGCATCCTGCACGGCGTCCCTGGGGCTGTCTGTCATCACTGCGTCACCACGAATACCTCCTTGTGTCGGTTCGGTCAATTTGAGAGGAAGGGAAAGAGTCACCCATGATTTATAACCTCGCCAGGGACCAGATGAGGGGTGATGGGGGAAGGGTGATGGGTGGAGACTCATTCATGATTT